>JAZKJV010006677.1:0-594452 GCA_037367405.1 Ottelia alismoides
TGAATCAGATCTTATGAAATGGAAGATAGATCCGTGTCTCCGGTCACCGTGTGTGACCGGAGGTGGAAGATTGCATGAGGTAGAAGGTGGAAATTTAGGGACACGAAAATGAGATGGAAATTTCGGTTTCGAATGCGGATCAAAGAGTGATGGATATTTTTATGATTTTGGATATCTAAAGAGTAATAAAATAGGAGCAAATATTAGACTATGATTTGTCTAAGGGAAAAAGAGGAGAAATAAAATGGATCTCACCTCAAGGTCGGATACGACGTGATGGCCTCGACGAGGGCCGATGCGCTGTCACCGGACGGCTCGGAGGCTGGGCACCCTACTTCAACAAGATAGCTCTCAAAGATCGGGCTCCTCTCCACCAAATATTGATCAAGTTGGAATGATGGAGAAGGAGTCATATAAATAGAAAAGATAGAGAATGAAATTTGAATTTTGGGTTGAAGAGATAAGAGAGAGATGAAAATTGAAATGAGATAAAGTAAGAATTAACTAATTTTAAATTTTCGTCATTTTATTTATTTGAATAAAAAATGACATTTTTTTATTTTTTTATGGTGGTTAACTAAGAATAGCAACTATATACATATATTATATACATATGGTACATTATATACATAGTTAAATAAGGAAATTAACTTTTTTCTATTTTAAAATTTCTATTTTTATTTTTTTATTTTTATTTTAAATAATTAGTAAAAATATTTACAAATATTTACAAAAAACAATATGTACAAATTGTACAAACTACCCCAGAAAATCAACTTTTCACCCGTAACTCCAAAAATTATGAAATCATAGCCTTTTTAAAGATAATTTTAATTTAGAATACAATGGAAGTGAGTTTGGTTCAATTTGAGTTCATATGGAATCAGAATTGGTCTTTCAATTATCGCTTCGTGGCTTTTTTCAAGTGTGGTTGCTTTTATTTTATACATGATTTAATTGTGCAATTATTTTTATTAATTAAGAAACATTTTTACTTAAAACTTTTGTTTTAAAAATTATTTTGTTTGAGGTCAATTTATGTACAAATAAAATAGTGTAGTATACAAATATACAAAACACACATTTTTTTTGGATTTTTTGGATAAAGACCCTATCTCCCCCTACTTTATTCCTGGTCAATCAGGTCAAGTCTTGACCTTCTCTCGAGTTTAGGGTCAGCCTGCATCTATTACATATATACAATCTTCCTTTTTTATTTTCTATTCTTTATTTTTCCTTTCTTTCTTTATTTATTTTAGGTTAAAATGATAAGAAGTGTACAATATTTACACACAAATGCAAGTTATTAAGAATATGGAGTTAGTTTTATATACATGTGTTTTATAAGGGATTTTAAGTTAAAATAAATGAATAAAGATGACGAATCGCAGATTCATCACTCCTCCACGCCTTGGGACCCACGAAGAAGAAGAGGGGGCTCAAACCCTCAAGTGCAGCACCCCCTCCCCTTGTGGGGAACTTTGCATCAAGACCCTCGACGTCCCACAATTCGCAAAGAAGCCCAAGGAAGCCAAAGCACGTGGCAGCGCTTACCTTCTAGGAGGATTTGCATTGAAGCCCTTAAATCTCTACAAACCTCAAGAAGGCCCCCACTATTCTGATGCGTACGTGACCTCACATGGCTCTCCTGGATAATTTGCATAAATGCCCTTCGGCATATAGGTAATTTCATATCAATCCCTATACATGTTTATTAATTCAATTTTATTTTCTATATTGCATCATACCTCTGGATTTGTGTCCTTGTTTGAACCATCATTTGTTATCTTTTAATTATTCTAAAAATTGCATTTTATAGAATAATTCTTGCTATCATTGTGGACATTGAACATATTTTTAGGAGTTGTGTTTTATTTACATCATTATTGTTGTGGAAAATAGCTTATTGTACCCACTACGTAATGTTTAATTGATATTAAATTATTATTGCTCTTAAAATTGTTAAAACTTCACAGTAGCTAAAGTTTAGAGGTTTCTACATTGTGCCCAAATTTCATCACATTTACATGCATATCGAGGTCGAAAAAATGAAATGGTGATTTTAATAATTGATTTTTTTTATTAATTACTCACTTTGTATTTTTAGAAATTAAAAACTATTTTGGATTCCTCTCACATAGATCTATCTACGATAATTTAGTTTCTAAAAAATATTAAGGCTTGGTATTTATTAAAATTAATTTACTCAAAACACCTAGTCAGAATATTTTATTCATAATTAGTTCATGTTGCGTTAGAAAATTTCAAAAATATTACAGTAGTTTAATTTCATCATCTTTCACATTCTCGCCAAGTTTGAAAATTTTTGGACACTATTTGAATGTAATTTACATTTTGGTCCCTGAACTTAGTCAAAATTGCATGTCAATCATTTATTACATTTAAAAATTAAAAAAATACCTCTTTGAAAACCTAACTATGAGATCGACTAAAGACAACCTAAGGAGACAGTTGCCTCCCTAAGTTCGACCTTGAATTCCCAAGTAAAAAAAGTTGACCGCTCGCTTTAATTGACACATTAATTAAAATTGTGGTTTTTGATTATCTCTTAATTGCCCGACTGCAACAAGCAAACATATTTTAATCTCTAATTCCGATAAATTAACAAGGGCATTTTGAGCTTCTTCAGTAAGATCATGTCTTCTGGTTCAATGAATGAACCTGTATGATCCCTTTGAGAGCTCGTATTACTCATATGCCCTTGTATGCATGATGAATGTCAGATTAGTCATGTTAAAATCCATTTATTAATCCCCTTTCTCAAACAATTGAATAAAATAACTTTTAAAACACTATTATTAACTTGTATTATATTGTGAATTAATAATGCATAATTAACCTATATTTGTTAACTATATTTATTGTATTTAATTATTAATATTTCTTTTTATTAAAAACCCTAAAAATTAGAATAAATATTGTATATATTTGTTTTGTAAAAGAAATAAAAAATACAAAAAATATCAAAACCCCAAAGCTGTATTTTTACCCTTTAAAAATGCACCCAAAAATACACTTTTGAACAAAAGACCTCTTTTGACTTTTTTATCGAACATGAAACTTGTAGATCTCATATAGATCTACAACTTTCATGTTTTGACTTTTTCCTAATTTTACTTTTAACTATTTCTTTTAGATTTATCTTTATTTTTGTATTTTTGAATTTTCTGATTAGGCCACATGGAGCCCTCCGGCTGCCCACGTGTCCCGCTTCCTTTCTGCAACCCGACCTCTCTTCTGGTTGTCTGATCTTCTCCAGGCACCCGCATCTCCACCACTCATCACGCCATCCTTCTCCATCGTTAGATGAGATCCCTCTGATTTCATCTCAAACACCAGCTCAATCCTGCATCTCCTCCATCAGATGACTTCCCATCTAGTTGCTCTCCTTTGACCACGTCACCTCACCTCTAATAGCCATAGGATAGACCTCCAGAGTTCATATCAATCACTCCCTCATGCCTCGATCTTAGCCTTTGATATCTGCTCCCTGATCTAATCACAACCATCCACTCACGCCAGCACCTGGGCTGTTGGATCACATGATCCAACGACCACCACATCGTTGTAAACCTCGCGTAATGCCTTCCGCCCCGCGTTCGCCTCTCCCCCTTACAATTATAGCCCCCATCTCCGATCGCCTATGCACAGCCTAATGATCGCCCCTTGTAGCTGTTTCCTCCGATTCCCTCCCGTAACCCCCAGCACCTACCCCCATCACTCCGCCAGCTGTTATGAATGTTGCCATTACACCACAAAACCACCATCGTCCTCCACCTATAAAACCCAAGCTCACCTCCCGTAAACCTTATCCACCACTCAAGGGGCCATGGACCAGCTCCCACCACCTTATGGTGACAGCGAAGGGTGGCGTATCGAGGCGACGATGGCCATCCAACCCCATATACGATCCATGGCATCAACCATGTACACTCCGCCACTCCGGCGGTAGCCTAAGCTCCAAGGCGTGGCTGCCCTTGTCAAGCGATGATCGGAGCATCATTCGCCACTCAGCACAAGCCTTCGCTCTGCCTTTTTCTTCCTCCTTACTTCGGCCAGGAACCCCTCCTTATCTCTCTTAAATTTTCATCATTTTTTCTCTGAATTTTCCCACCGAACATGAATCCATTCCCCATCGCACAACCATCTTCCGACCTCCATGACGACACCACTATCTTCACTGACACTCCACTCACCATCCCTCTTCTCCAGAATCTCCCCCCGCTCTGTCCCAACTACCCTTCAGCTCACCGGAGACGGAGACCAGGTCTCCCACTCCTCCGCTCGTATGAGAACCCCACTTCATTCATAATTAACCCACGTGCACCCTTCGGCCATGGACTAACCATTACAGGTCAATGCCCGGAGTTGCGCACCTTGCTCCGGTCTCCAGCTAAGCCACCAATGATGCTTCACTGGCCATGGTCTACAGCTATCCTCACAGCTTCTCCTCGCTTCAGCCGTCATTGCCTGATGATCAAGGAGCTCCAGGGATCTCCCATGGACGCATAGGAGCATGGTAAAGTTCTGGCAGTCTCGTCGGAGCTCCAATTACGCCGCCCCACCTCCGATTGAGGACGAAGTGCAGCCGTCGTTGGATGGCATCCCTGCGGCGGCCATCCAATGACCCAGAGACGGCCACGTCGCATCCTCCAAAGCAAGGAGTGTTGGACAGATGAGCCTCTTTCCGAGCCACCATCCACTTCCACGTGGCCCCCGAGCCTGGGCTGCCTCCCGAGCCTAACCCCCTCGCGTGCCTTGCATGAGGGCCCAGGCATTTTGCAATAAAGACCCTGGATTTTGAAGATATTGCATTTTGGTCCCCAAACGCTTGCCTTACGTGCGTGCCTGGGTATTTTACAAGGAGGCCCTTGCAGCTTTATAAAATTTCAGAAATGTCCCTACACGTAATGGGAAAATTACAAATGGGCCCCATCGATTTTAATTATTTGGAAATGGGTCCCTTCAGGGACCTATTTGCAATAGTTATCTTTATTTTTCTCACAATTGCATTTATGCCCTTGCATTGGTTTTAGCATAATTTGAGCATGTTAAGTCCAAATTGTGTGATTTCAGTTCTATTTCGATGCTCCCTTTATTATCTTTCTAATGGCATATATGATTTAACACTAAATGAAATATGATGATTTTTAATGTTCTATAGTGTCTCTCGCTCTATGAATTTTTGACATTAATAGATATGTGTTCTTGATTTTCACGCTCGATCTAACTCTGAAATTAAACCATCATTTGTGCTCATTGATGTGATTTTCTATAGGGCATAGTTGTAAATCTTTAGTTGCATACTTGCTTGAGCACTTCATCATGCATACCTTATAATTGCATTGAAAAATCACATAAAAAATGTACATGCGTCATTCTGTGTATTGTTTAATGTGCATTTTATTTTGCATTTGCTTGAAGACCTAAAATGAGAGAGTAATTAATCATCCATTAATCGACACTATTTGATAAATAAACGAAGAGGCTCATGTTCTTGAGTTGGACCTTGGTAAACTTGCCAAGTAAAAGTATTCCACAACATTCAAAGATTTTGGTTTTTGACCAATCGTTTTTCGCCTCCTATACTATAATTTTAGATAATTAAAGAGGCACTTTTCATGTTCGTCAAAGGACATCATTGTTGGGGGCACGGCTCACCTTTATCATTTTATCAATTTTGTTGAAATATTTTTGGCGTGAATATTTTCAAAATTTTCAGGTCTTCTCATCATATTGTTTTTGCACCATTTTTATTGATTATCTTTCTTGATAGTTTTCTAGCATTGTTCTTTTATGGCAGGGCCCATGGAGATCGAGGATGCTTGATCTACGTGGAGGCGTGGAGTTGGGAGCTCCCATTGCGAGGAGCCACAAAAGAAAATAAAGAGAGATTCAAGGAGTAATAGTCACCATTTTATTCATGCATCATGTTGTAAAAAAATTGTAACATATGCATTTTTAGCGGTCTTCATTCGAGGACTCGCGTGTGTATCAAAAAAAATATAGATCACTAGATGATCTTCCCCCCTCCCCCCTTCACACATACATATCCATACCTGTATATCCACCCCCCACTATTTCTATACACACACACACTCACCCCCCCCCCCCCTTAAAAATTCACCCCTCCCCCATCTCCATGGCATATGTACATGAAAACCCCTAACCCTAACAACCATGGGACCCCCAACACAAATTCTAGATCCTTTACTTAGGCTATTTTCAGCCTAAGTATAGGGAGGACCTGACTCGAACATTGCTCCCTCTACCTGTCTTCTTATACTTAGGTCAATTTTGACCTAAGTATAGGGGGACCCTCCTCCTCAGTTTCACTATATCACCTTATATTTAACCAGAGCTATGGCTTCATATCACTTGTGATATGAGGACATAGAAAAACTTAAGCATAGGAGGGTATACCATATATTATTGTATGTATACTTTAGACATAGCTCATGTTTTAAAATTTTTGAAAAAAAAATTGACTTGGTTCAAGTTGACCTGTGAACTGATTTTTGTAAAAATTACTATAAAAACTTTTTCTTAAAAAATGAGGGATTAACTTTTTGTAATTAAAATTAATCTTTTTCAAAAATTCCATAAAAATCTGAAAATTTTAAAAATTTTCTTTTGCAAAGAATCTGACTACTAGGATTAAAAATGAGTAGCTACTCTTTAGTGAGGGAACTTCGGTCTCCCTTAATAGAGTGGGTGGTTTAGAGGACACTGCCTATGGCTTCGTCCTCAAGTAACACGGGTCTGTCTAACAGTCCGTACTTACACCCATACTGGCTGGGAGTAGATGCAACTATTCATATGAGCCTGGGCCAGTCATTACCTCCCAAAGGAATTAAAAAAATGAAAAATTAAACTCATAAAAATTTGCAAAAGATAAAAATCACAAAAATTCACTAACTTTGGAGTTGGTGTATTATTGACACATTCACATTCACTCAAGGCTTAAGTATTTTGAGGACACTTGATTTCTGTAATCTAGAGAGTCAGAGTTAGCCAGCCTTAGTCATTAGGGTTTTGAACTTAATAATTCACACTTCCCTAGTTTGAAAAATTTGAGCGCTATATTGGACTCTTCAACTCTACCTTCTAAAGAATATGATCAACACCTCACTTTCACAACTGCATGATTGATGAGATGAGTCGAGTTATCACTTGAGGAATCGATACTGGAGAATTGAGTCTAGAGTCGATCTAATGATGCTCGAGGATGGGATAAAATTGATGAAGGCTTCAAGAAACCTGGGTGTCAAAAAACCCTACCCAGTATGTGAACAAGTTCAACTATCATTTGATATTTACCTATGTGTCAGGATGTGATGAATTCTAATTTAATTGTTGATCAATGTGCGCCAACCTTTGGTAAAAGCGGTGGAGCTAGCCAAAAAGAAAAGAAAAGAAAAGGAAATATTCAAAGAAAAGCTTTCCACCAATGGCAAGCACTCCCAACCATTTTTAAAGTGTCCACTTGGACCAAACGCTTTTAGGACCAAGGAGTCGGACTAGCACCAAAAAAGAGCTCTGCATCGTATAGTGATACAAGTTTGGGTGTCGAAGGTATCTCATATACTCAAAAGAGACACACCCCGATGTACTTCCAGAAAAACAAGTGCATACGACTCCAAATTCTCTTGACGGACACATTGTTCAACAATAAAAATATACAAGTGTTGAGTAATAAGGTACTCGAGAGGCCCCTTGTTCCAATGTGAGGGAGAGAAAAATAGACACAATCCTATGCCCTCCATCATCTCGCGATCCATCTACACCTTCAAGTCTGACAAATTAATGTGACGGTTGACTAAAGCAAGAATAGACTTATTCCCTAGTGTTGAGGATTAGGTCTAGAGGAGAGTCTCCTGGACTGGAACTTTGGGTGATGCCTCGACTCGACTCTCATGGTTGCAGTACACTAAATTTCATATCCTTATATTTTATATACAAACAAAGAGTCTAATAATTAGAGAAATTGGATTCCTTTTGACTAGAGAATGGTTGAGCCCATAATTTTAGGATCACTTAAATTGAGGGTCTTCAAATAATTGAGCCTTGAGATTTTCACATGCACCGATCCCCATGCTTAAACAATTCAATCAAAATAATTTTTAAAACACTTTTCATAACTTGTATTATATTGTGAATAAATTGTGCATAATTAACCTATATTTGCTAACAATATTTATTGTATTTAATTCATAATATTTATTTTTTATTAAAAAGCCCTAAAAATTAGAATAAATATTGTATATATTTGTTTTTGCTTTTAAAAGAAATAAAAAATAAAAAAAATATCAAAACCCCAAAGCTGTGTTTTTACCCATTAAAAATGCACCCAAAAATACACTTTTGTCTAAATGACCTCTTTCGACTTCTTGTCCAACATGAAACTTGTAGATCTAATAAAGATCTACAACTTTCATGTTTTGATATTTTCCTAATTTTACCTCTAACTATTTCTTTTAGATTTATCTTTATTTTTGTATTTTCGAATTTTCTGATTGGGCCACGTGGTGCCCTCTGGGTCATCCACCTGGCCTACTTCCTCTTAAGCCACCCGGCCTCTCTTCTGGCCATCTGATCTTCTCCAGGAACCCTCATTTCCACCACTCATCATGCCATCCTTCTCCACTGTTAGCTGAGATCCCCTGATCTCATCTCAGCCACCCGCTCGTGCATGCATCTCCTCCGTCAGATGACTTTCCATCTAGCGGCTCTCCTTTGACCACATCACCTTGCCTCTAATAGCCATTGGATAGACCTCCAGATTTCATCTCACCCAAAAATACACTTTTGTACAAAAGACCTCTTTTGACTTTTTATCGAACATGAAACTTGTATATCTCATATAGATATACAACTTCCATGTTTTGACTTTTTCCTAATTTTGCCTCTAACAATTTCTTTCAGATTTATCTTTATTTTTGTATTTTCAAATTTTCTAATTGGGCCATGTGGCACCCTTTGGGCTGCCCACATGGCATGCTTCCTCTTCTACCACCCGGCCTCTCTTCTGGCCATCTGATCTTCTCTAGGCACCCTAATCTCCACCACTCATCACGCCATCCTTCTCCACCGTTAGATGAGATCCCCCTGAACTCATCTCCACCACCCGCTCGCACCTGCATCTCCTTTGTCAGATGACTTCCCATCTAGCGGCTCTCCTTTGACCACGTCACCTCACCTCTAATAGCCATTGGATAGAACTCCAGATTTCATCTCAACCACTCCCTCGCGCCTCGATCTTAGACTTTGATCTTTGCTCCCTGATCTAATCACAACCATCCAGTCACTCCATCTCCTGGGCCGTTGGATCACATAATCCAACGACCACCGCATCATCGTAAACCTCGCATAATGCCCTCCGCCTCGCGTTCACCCCTCCCCCTTCTAATTATAGCTCCCAGCTCCGACCACCTACGCACAGCCTAACGACCGCCCCTTGTAGTCATTTCCTCCGACTCCCTCGTGTAACCCCTAGCACCTACCCCATCACTCCACCAACCGTTACGAATGCCGCCATTACACCACAAAACTATCGTCCTCCTCTACCTATAAAACCCAAGCTCGCCTCCCGTAAACCTTATCTACCACTCACGGGGCCATGGCCTAGCTTCCTCTGCCCTCCGGTAATAGCAGAGGGTGGTGCATCGAGGTGACGACGGCCATCCAACCCCAGGTACGATCAATGGTGTCAGACATGTACACCCTCCACTCCGTTGGTAGCCCAAGCTCCAAGGCTTGGCTGCCCTTATCGAGCGATGATTGGAGTGGCATTCGTCGCTCAACACAAGCCTTTGCTCTACCTTTTTCTCCCTCCTTGCTCCTGCCAGGAAGCACTCCTTATCTCTCTTAATTTTATCATCATTTTTTCTCCGGACTTTCCCACCGAACATGAAGTTGTTCCATGTCACACAAACATCTTTCGACCTCTGAGACGACACCACCATCTTCGCCGACACTCCCACTCACCATCCCTCTTCTCCAGAATCTCCCCCTCTCCGCCCCAACTCCCCTTCAATTTACCAGTGATGGAGACCAGGTCTCCCATTCCTTTGCCTGCTCGAGACCCCCACTTCATTCACAATTGACTCATGCATACGCTTTGTCTATGGACTAACCATTGCAGGTCAATGCCTAGAGTTGCACACCTTGCTTCGGTCTCCAGTTCTGCCACCGGTGGTGCTTCACCGGCCATCGTCTATAGCTATCTTCACGGCTTCTCCTCGCTTCAGTCGTTATTACCTGATGATCACGGAGCTCTAGGATCTCCCACAGATGCATAGGAGCACAACAGAGCTTTAGAAGTCTCGCCGGAGCTCCAACTACGTGTCCCCTCCTCCAGTTGAGGATGAAGTGCAAGAGCCTTTGGATGGTGCGGCCATCCAACAACCCGGAGACGACCATGTCACCTCCTTCGGAGCAATGAGGCTTGGACAGTCGAGCCTCTTTCCGAGCCACCATCCGTTGCCACGTGGCCCTCGAGCATGGGCTGCCTTCCGAGCCTGACCCCCTCACGTGCCCGCATATGAGGGCCCATGCATTTTGCAATAAAGACCCTGCATTTTGAAGATATTGCATTTTGTTCCCCAGGAACGCATCTGGGTATTTTATAAGGAGGCCCTTGTGGCTTTACAAAATTTCAAAAATGTCCCTGTGCGCAATGGGAAAAATTACAGATGGGCCCCGTCAGTTTTTGGTATTTGCAAATGGGTCCCTCCAGGGACCAATTTGCAATAGTTATCTTTATTTTTCTCGCATTTTTTATTACATTTATGCACATACACTTTTTTTAGCATAACTTGAGCATGTTAAGTCCAAATTGAGTGATTTCAGTTCCATTTCGATGCTCTCTTTATTATCTTTCTAATGGCATATTTAATTTTCTAATTTGACATTAAATGAAATATGATGATTTTTAATGTTCTATAGTGTCTCTTTCTCTATGATTTTTTTTCTGTTAATAGATACACGTTCTTGATTTTCACGCTCGATCTAACTTTGAAATTAAACCATCATTTGTGCTCATTGATGTGATTTTCTGTTGGGCATAGCTATAAATCTTCTGTTGCATACTTGCCTAAGCATTTCATCATGCATACCTTATAATTGCATTGAAAAACCACATAAAAAATTGCATGCATCATTCTGTGTATTGTTTATTATGCATTTTATTTTGCATTTGCATGAAGACCTATATTGAGAGAGTAATCACTCATCAATTAGTCGATACTATTTGATAAATAGATGAAAAGGCTCGTGCCCCTAAGTTCGACCTTGGTAAACTTGCCAAGCAAAAATATTCCGCAACATTCAAAGATTGTGGTTTTTGATGAAACGTTTTTTGCCTCCTATACTCAAATTTTAGATAATTAAAGATGTGATATTCACGTTCATCAATGCATACCAGCACGTCGGTGTATAGACCTTGATTAGTCCATCAAGTTATTGGTCTACTAAATGTACATACTCAGACATATAGTAAAACTTCTATCTCCGATCAGAGGATGCGTGCCTATATCGTGACAACATACGACATAGGACTTAGGTTATCTTGATCTCGTTAAGTCAACTCTTTGACCTAACTTATTTAACACCTCTGAATCTCTATTCCTATGCAGATGATCTGCATCAAGAGGTCGGTTAGATATCAACCTTTAGAGAAAGGATTGCCATCTCCTACTCAGGTTGAAGATCATCTCTTAATAATCTTTTGACGGTGCTTGATGAGTTCTCAATCTAACTCTTTAGATTCATCCAAGCACAAGCCTCTATGATTCAACAATTGAATCAACAGCTGTATGATCATTAAGATGGCCATGGTACATAACCCTAATTGTACTAAGGGACCTCATATGCAAATCAAGTATTCTTCAATTCAGATCAGGGAATGATATTTGTAAAAACATTTATTGCATAATGGCTCGTTGTGGGCTCGCATGTCTAACCGAATAATGATGGTGCTGGTGAGTATAAGAATGAGGCTGATGTTGCGTGTATGAGTGCTGAGTACACTCTACCTCCATTGTGAACTCTGGTAATGTGGACGAGGACCATGCTGGGTATACTGGGGCCATTGCTTCTAACTCTGCCATGTAGGTGCCTGAGGCTGCTACTAGGACTGAGCGCCTCCTGTAGACTATCGAAAACCAGGGTGATCATGACAGATTCCTAGCTCCTGCTGGTTCGTCTGTACCAAATCATGTTGACCTCTATCAACATCTCATGCTACTTTGGATCTGGTGACAAAGAAGAAATGTGTTTATCGCTCTAGTAAACCACCATCTGAGTATCAGAAGATGGTGGTTGTTGCGTATGGTACTGGGAGGCGTGCTGAATCAACTTAGAACAAATGTGGTGAATCTGATGCGTCTGAGCCGGTAACTATGGTGTACTGCTCCTTTGATCAGCCTGCAACCGTGAAGAAGACATAGAAGCCATCTGTACCTCCTGTAGGCACATGATCTGTGTCTTTAGGTCACTCAAACACTATGCCAGCTCGTCGATTTTAGCGAGATTTGTCTAGGCCCTGATACTGCTTCTCAATAGTCTCCATGTTGTCTAGCTTCTGGCAAATGATCCCCATATCAATAGATTAGGACTCTGACTGTGCTGCTGCAGCAAAAGAGGAAGATCCCACCTCAATGTGTGCCACTCTATGATGTGATGCTAGATGTGGGGGCTTCCCATGTGTGCAGATACAGGCCTGGTTCATCACAGTACAATTCTCTACCATCTCCTTATATAGCTCAGACCTGATCCTCATGCTTGGAAAAATAAAATCCTCCACAAGAGGCATTCACTAGACCCTGCAGCTCAGGTGTCATCACTCTAAACAAGATTGGGCTTGCTGATGTCATGATGTGGACACCTACCTATGATCTCTATAAAACGATCCCAAGCCTCATGAAACTGCTCATTTGGGATCATGGTGAAGTTGCTGATCATGGCTATAGATGCATTGGTTTGACCGAGTGGATAGTACTTATTCAAGTACTCGGTCCTCAACTGCTCCCACGTAGTGGCAACTCTCCCAAGATGCTTCATCCAATAGGCTACTCGATCAACCAAAGAGAAAGGAAAATCTATCATCTTGATAGTGTCCTTGTCCACAAATCTGTCATGGACAGTACTGCAGATCTGCTCAAAGTCCTGGAGGTGTAAATGGGGCTAATAAGTGGCATGCATATGAAACTTGGGAAAGAGCTGAATGGTCTAGGGGCAAAGCTCAAAATCTCCGAAAATAATAGGTAATCGAATCTACTGATTTGTAGTAGTTGCACAAGGGTTGTACAACTCCTTCAAGGTATGCAAAGGTCTAGGTGGTATCCCAGCTCCTCCATCCCGTGGAATATCAGCTCCATGACCCTGAGGTCTCTCTCTATCATTTCTATCCTCATCAAGAATGTCATCAGCTCTCTCGTCATCTCACATTCATCTCAAATGGACAAGCTCAACTCTAACCTCTATCATCACCCTCCCTTGCTTCCTAATATGATTCTTCATGGACTTGAGGGATGCAAGTAAATCGTTGTTGATTGTTGCCTGGTCGATTACTACAGAAGTGGTTTGCGACTATTGCAGTGCTTTCCCAGCCATAATGTTTGCCTTTGGAAATAAGAAAGAATCTGTACAAGGCTCTGACAGATCAATGTGGAACTGCTATGTAAAAGATTGTGATAAAGAAAGAATAGAAGTATGGTGGTCAAGAGGAAAAAGAGTAGATGACAACTCAATTTCGAGGAGAGGACTCTCTCGAACCGACCTAGATGAACGGGGAGGATCGTTCAATAGTGGAACCGCAAGAGCCAACCTAAGAGATCTCCTTCCCATCATCGTGGTCGTAGCCGAGGGAAAAAAGAGGAAGTGAAAGAAGTAGATGAAAAACTGATGAGATCTGGACTTCTCACACTAAACAAACACAATACAATACCCTCAATCCACCAACTGAATGCAAGTGGAGATCGTAAAGGTTCAGTCTTTTATCTTTTCAATTTTATTTTAGTGAATCTACAAAAGTTGCTTACAACCAAACACACAAGGTGAGTCACCGCTATCACCCAACATACATCCTCAAACCTCCCTAAATAGTGGTACCATCTTCCCAAGATGTCGGGTTCAATATCATGACCAAAGGGCGACACAAGGCTTAGCACACCAAATTAATTTTCTATTAACGAAGGCAAGTGCTTATAGTTGCAACCATAAATCGAAAAGTGATTTACAAGTACTTAAGGCACAAGTTTAGGAATTTGGGCTCTATCCTTACAGCTGCGTCGTCACCCATTCTGTCTGGAGGTAAGTACCTGCAAACAATGAGGGGCTTACTCTCCCCAAAACAATGATGATATGTCCATTACGTTTTGTTTTAAGTCAAGTTTTCTTTACCAGACCAGATTTTATTTGGTTGTCACTTTTTTTGATCTTTTCATATAAAATGATCTGACGATTTTTCCAATTCCTTTATTTCCAAAGTGAGAGAAATCAAGGGAGGAAGTCGGAAAAGCCGATGCGACAGAAATCAATGATGCATGCACGAGATAGAAAGCGTACCTTGCTACTGCAATCTACATGCAAAATGAACCTCGCATAAAATAAAGACAAGAAAATAAAATATCTAAATTATTTAAGAGAAACGTCCTAAGCAATAACTTCTATTAGCATGCAAGAACCGGTATATTTGACTAGTCATATCCTACGCTCTAATCTATAGGAACATATATTCTTATTTAGGAGCTTTGGACCTAATTGGTTATTTGGCTCAGCCAAGATAATAGAACCTACTTTTAAGGAATCAAGCACAAAAATCTGTGAGAAAACAAATAAAAATAAAGGAGTGAAAACAAAAATCTGGTGAGGTCCCCAAAGTGCATCGGTACTTGACGAAACATAACCTGCAATCCATAGGTATATAATGGCCTAGAAAACAGAAATAGGGCAAATGCCAAGAATTATTACAAATTAATTAAAAAATAAAATGGGAAATAAAAATGCTAAAAATAAAAAGGTGCTCCAAGGATCCTCCAAGTCTCCTGCTTTTTCTCTCCCATGCTCTCCTACTGCTCAATACAGAAATGAGTCGCCTCCACTTCGCTGGGTGTGCCGGTGTTCTTAAGAACTCTTGCCTCGCTCGTGAGACCCTCACAAGAAAGAGAGAAATAAGATTTATGTCAGATAACCAGTTATGAAAAACAAGAGCAAATAAAATAATGCAGAAAAATAAAACAAAGAAAGAAACAAACAAGTGGACAAGTAGCTAACTGAGAAGAGCAAGTAAAAGAGATCTTAGCTAAACAACCAAAGTCCAATCTTAGGGAGCTTTCGGTGTCCGACACATCGGATCCTGCGAGCTCTATATAAGCCCCCTCACGGCATGCGGTTCTCAACCAAGTGCTCGCTTCTCAAACAAATAGTAGGTCAACAAATTATGTCTAACAGAAATAAATGTCAGAAAATAAAAACAAACACCACGAATAGCAGGCGAACAAGGCAACTTATCTACCGTCGCCATGCCTTCCCGGTAACGGTGCCATTTTGATTAAATGGTTTCTCACTTGGGTTAATTTTTTAATGAAAAATGTGGTGTCATTGTGACCCAATGAAAAACCAATTGAATCAAAAGAAATTTCTTTTAATCCAACTAAAAGAAAATAAAAGAGAAGTGGATTTTTCTATCTATTAATTATTTAGTATATCTTCCAGGATCGAACTCAAGGAGGCAATTGTTATTAAACGAGGGTTATTTAATCAATGAAAAATCAAAGACTAAAAATAAGGAAACAACTCTTTGTTTTTTTGTGAATTTTTATCTTTTTAATTTTTTATGGGTTTTTAATTTTTATATTTTTTATGTTTTTTTATTTTAATTTTTTAATGATTATTAATTTTGTAAATTTTTATACTTTTTATTTTTCAAACAGAGAGAATAAAGAAAAATGAATAAAAGTACACAAGTGCTCTTTTGGATTTTTCAAATATAGTAAAAATGTCCAAAAAAATCAAATAAAAATATTTTTGAGTTTTTTTGATAATTTTTTACTATTTTTTTATTTTCAAAGATTTTTGTATTTTTTAGGATTTTCAAAATAAATAAAAATAGGAGAAAAAGCAAACAGAAAACCAAACAAATGTTTTTGGGATTTTTAAAAAAATAAAATCAACTAAAAAATACTAGAAAATATTTTTTACAAAAAAAGTACTTTTTATTAGGCTTCACATAAGGCCCAGAAACATAATTTTTTTCTAATGAATTTATATGAATTTTTAAGGTTTTCTGTAATGTGCAATTTATTGGCTTTTAATAAGAATTTTCATGCAAAATTTAGGTTGAAGTTAGAACAAGTCAAAACATGCCTATAATATTTTTTAAAATTTTGAAAGCTTTTTTTCGAATTTTTATGAATTTGATAAAGCAGATAGGATATTTTCTAAAGTTTTTGAATTATAAGAAATATTAAATCAATTTATTTTGCAAATTTAAAATTACTCTATGCAGAACGATACAACATGATCATAACATGATTTTTGCATAGTTATTTGAGCAAAAAAAGTATTTATTTCAATAGAAGAAGCAAGCAAGTAAAAGTTTGGAATATATGGTAGTTATTGTGAAAGTTTAAAGCTAACATTAACAATGAAATAAATCATATAAACTTGTGCAATTGTTACAGACTAATCGCATGCAAATCACATGATATCAAGCAACTTAGGACTATTTTGCAATATAACAAAGGATTGGGGGTGAAGGTGAAATTTACCCAAGATATTTCATGTGATGCACACGTGACCTGTTAAGCGCTAGCAGTGAATCGTTAGAGTTCTGATGCGTGTTTTCCTCTGGTGCGTCCGATACAAACTGATCCTACGATTATGTTGACGACGCATGGCAATTTTTGAGCTGTACGATCAGAGTTCGATCGCCGGCTACTACTGCTGCTTAGGTTCTTCCCCAAATCAATGATCAGGCGATGCTGTAGAATGAGACACGCGATGTGGTGCTTAGGGACATGAAGAGGACCTCACAGGTGGTGGATATCTAAACACGGCGGTGCGATCTACTCCGGGAAACAGTTGTTAAAATGATGAGCGGCATACGGTGTGATCTCCAATTACTGCTCGACTATCTTCCGATGTGCTGGTGCATGTTCTTCTTAGGAGAAGCTCCATCCAGATGGTTTTCGATTGAAGCGTTTCCCTGATAAGCAGATAGATATGATGTCAACTCAGATGCTCAAACGCTTCGATAAAGAACGAATATGCTCGAGAACTCCTCAAGATTGAATCAGAATAGATCATGTGTGTACGATATGCAGATCCTTCAGATGACTCTATGAAGCTCTCTGATATGATTTGAGATGAAGATTCTAAGAATGATTCGATCTCCGATGGTGTCTAACTTGATGAAGCTCTCAGATCTGTTCTTGCAAGTAATGAATTGAAGCTCAAAGACACGCCCCTCAACTGGATGTTAGAAATTGTGCAAAAATGTATGAGATGGGATCCTTTATCGGATGTGGAGGAAAAGGATCTGGTGCTCAAATCTCGGGGTAGATCTGAGATGATCAAGGATGAACGAAATGCGAAGAAGGCAAGATCGATAGGATGATGGTGGACCGGCGACAGAACGAGTTGAATTAGAGAAGAATTGATGGAGAAGAGAGAATTAGAGATAGAAGGGAAATAGGGGAAACTATCTGAATCTAAGGAAGGATGAAGAAGTGATATCGCCTATGACTTGGAACTCGAACAGAGCCCCAGGAGGTGATTGCCTCAACAGTCGGTGAAAGATGGAGGTTGTGCAGCGTTGAAGCTGCAATCCACATCGACGAACGATCGCACCAATTCTTCCATCGACCTTGCTATGGCAAGGGGGATCACTTAGAGATGTCATCTTCTCGAATCACCCTCGGAGATCACAAGTTTTAGGTAGAAAAATTATGGATAGCATGAAAATTTAGATATGAAATGCTTATAAAGGGATGAAATTGATTGAAATTCAAACGAATTATTGGAGCGCAAAACGATGCGATTCGAGGCGAAAAATTCGGGCATGGATCAAGGATGCATGAACAATAATCGAGTGGAAGAAAAGGTGAAGAAGAGGTTAGAGCAGATCTGGAAAATTTGGAGAAAGTGACGGAACGTGCAGGGTAGTCAGGTCCAAGACCTGAGGAGGTAGTTGACTGAAAGTCTACATTCCAGACAAGGCCAATAGGAATTTAGATAGCTAAATGAATTAAAATAAAATAGTAAACATTTTTCAATTAAAATATTATTAAAATAAATAATGTTAATAATATAATAAGTTATTTTATGGTGATATTTAATAAATTAAATAAATGAATTACTTAAGGTAAAATAAATAAAAACCTTTATTAATAGATATAAAATACCTATATATACAACAAATGAAATTTTAATAAATTATTTTTACCAATAATTACATAATTTAATAATTTATTAACAAAATAAATTAAGGATTTTAAATATATTTTTATTTTGTTTTTATGGGTTAATTTAGGGGCACAAATAAATAGAAATATATACAAGATATGTACATTATACCTATATGATAAATACATTATTTTATTTTTAATGATTTTTTATTTTGTTATTTTTATTTTAATTTTATATAAATAAAGTAAATATATACAAAACATTTAAAAATATAATATGTGAACACATGTACAAGAAAATAAATAAATAAATAAAAATACAAGTATATACATATGTACAAGTATACCATTAGGGTCTCAAAACCTACTTTTTGCATATTAACTCTGATTTTAGGAAAACCACTCTCATTTGGTAGATATTTTTACAAAATAAACTTTAATAGTGAGTACACCCAAATCGGAGTTCATTCAGCCGATTTATGAGGTTCGGAAGTTAGGCTTTACAGCTTTTAGATTTTGAGATTTATTGGTATTATTTAAAATTATTTTTAAGTTATATTTTTGTATTTTTTTAACGATTTTTATAGATAATTAAGAAAATTAATTAAGTTATTTAGAGTTACAAATAATTAAATAAAAAAAAGTTTTATATACATAATGTACAATAGACAAAGGGGTCCAAATGCCAAAACTCACACGATTTATTCCATAATTTTTTAGTATTTTTAATAAATAGTAGTAGTTACAAAATGAATTCTAAAAGTGAGTTGTGTCAATTTGGAGTTTTATATAAATAGTTATGAATATGGGAAGTTGGACTTTTAAGCTTTTTAGGCTCATTGAAATTATTTATTTATTAGTTAAATAATTTTTCTAACATTTTTATAAATTAATATACATTATTACAAAAAACTTCCAAGAATGAATCATTTTTATTTGAGATTGTTTTAATTATAAATAAAATTGGTGAAAATATGTACAAGGTGAAAAATGATGAATACGTACAAGTGAAATTTGGTTTCCTTGATTTTTATAAGTTATGAACCTTATCTCCCCCTACTTTATTCATAGTCGATCAGGTCAAGTCTTGACCTTGTCTTAGGGTTCGGGTCAGTCTGCATTTTATTCCATAAATACATCCTTCTTTATTTCTTTCCTTTTTCTTTTCTTCTTTATTCTTTTATTTTGGTGAAAAGAATGGTAAATATACATTATTAACAAATCAATGATGAATGATAAATAATGATAATTAATCGATATGTACATGTGTTTTACCAAGGTTTTTAGCTAAAATAAAAAGAGTAAAGATGTTGAATCATGGATTCATCATTCACCAAAATAATTCTGAATTATTATGTGAAATTTCAATTATGCCATTAACAATTATGAATCATATTCAACCATCCAATATAAAATGTAAAATGCATTTGCAATTAATTATATAATGTGAATCCAATTCACGTCAACATTTAATTTGTAGATCCTATTTACAATAAAATCTCTCCAACATATTATAAATCACATTTTATAATATTTATTTTTATTAAGGATAGTGATATCTATATTAATCATATCTTTGATAATTAAATCATATTTAATTCTCTTAGATGACTATTCTCATGAGTTCAAATAGTATGAATCATATTCATATTATTCATGTATAATAAATTTTCTATTGCTCAGATACATTATCAATAATAGAATTATTCTTAAACTCTTTCAAGATAATATCTTCCCCCCCGGATACTTGGAGATAAGGATATGGCAATTGTACATTCTGTGTATTGTGATTTGAGATCATATCTCAAATCTAGATCTCGGGAATCTCTCAAAGATGTTTGATTAAATCAAACAGTAAATCCAATCTTCTCATTGCATCCGAATCACATTCATATCAATGCCCAACATTTAGACTAAGATCAGATTCCTAATTTATTGAGAGAAGACACTAAAATCCAAACATTTTTCATCACTCCCTAGGAATGGAAGTGGCATGGTTATACAATCATTTACGATCACATCACCCTTGAGTATTCCTAATACACATGCATCTTGCATACTGGAAAATCTAGAATTAACCTGAAGTTTTAGATAACATTTAAACGGTCTTGTCTAGGATTTTATCATTAAGTTTCTCATTGAAAGTAGGTATCGATCACATGCTTTCCAAAAGTATATATCATACCTACAAATTCTTGTCATGCTTCCAAAGCAAGACGACTGTGCATGGAATTTGATCGGTCCCAGTGCCTCACGAGTAAGCTCATGTCTTCCAGTTTGGTAGTGAACATGTATTATCCCATTGAGATATTGTATTACTCATATGCCCTTGTATGCACACCAGCTCGTTGGTGATAGACCTTGATTAGGTCATCAACCTAATGGCTTGCCTAGTGTACATACTTAGACATATAGTCATACATCTATCTCTAGTAAAAGGATGCATGCTTATATAATGACAGCATACGACTTAGGTCTTGGTTATCTTGATCTCGTTAAGTCAACTCTTTGACCTAGCTTATATGGTACATCTGAATCTCTATTCCTATGCAGAGGACATGCATCAAGAGGTCAGTCAGATATCAACCTTTGGAGAGGGATTGTCATCTTCTTTCTCAAGTTGGAGATCCTTTCTTGATAATCATTTGACGGTGCTTGATGAGTCCTCAATCTAACTCTTTAGATATCATCCAAGCACCAGCCTCTATGATCCAACCATTAAATCAATAAATGTATGATTATTAAGATGACCATGATACATAACCATTATTGTACTAAGGGACCTTATAATTGTATTCATTCATTTAATCTCATACAATGAGTGAAGAAAAATCAATAACTTTTATTGATATATCAAAGATTACAATAACATTTATTGTAGAAATTGTTCGCCCCTGACTCACATGGCTAATAGAAACCCTACATGATTAATGTAATGTATATAGCTCATTATTACACTATTTAATACACACTCATGCATACCTCAAAATTCAACTTGTATGTAATAACAGAAAAAAATACTAAAAATAATAGCACAGATAAATCATGCACAAGTCGCTCTGTACACTCAGTTGAAAAGGCCGCAAACAGAACTTCATTGATAAATATATCCTCCATGTGAAAACAAAATTTATCAAACTCTCCTTCATTGCATTTTAAATTAAATAATCCATAAACAAATATGGTTTCATTTAATTTGGAGTTAAGATGCAAAAGCCGGCTAATTGGGGTACTATGGTGCTAGTACATCTGCATGTTAAGCCAATATATTTTAGTTTTTGTATTTTATATTTTTTCACTAATTGTAAATACTATTAAACAACTATATAAAATATAAATAAAATTAAAATTATTTAAAATACCAAAATAAATAATAAACCCTAAAATATAGGTATATTATACATATAATGTACTTACGTGTTTATTTATACATATAAACAAGATTATAAAAATTCAATAAAAATATGTAAATACATATTAAATAACGTTATAAATACGTAAAATACATAAATATAGAATTATATACAGAAATACCAAAATATAAATACAAATGCACAATATATATACATATACTTACAAATACAACATGTACCTTATTAATTAAGTTGATAAAAATAATAAATAATCACCTGAGCATAGTTTACTAAATAATAAAGAACTTCATATTTTAAGATTGAATTAATAAACCAATTTCTATTTATTTTCACATTATTTCCATTTTTTCTCTCTATTTTATCCTCTAGAGGTACAGGTAGACCAATAAGGAGCCGCAATTGTACGACCGGGGTCAACTGCTCCCTCGCCTCCTTCGGACTGTCCCAGGCATGCATTTACCTCTTTTCACCAATTTTTCTAGCCTGATCCAGACCTCCTCTCTGCCTGATTTCTTCATGAAACCTCTTCCCCATACGATTAGCTTTCGCACGGATCCAAGCTCTTCCATGATCAACCATTGATTCACCTGAAAATCCTAATTGAAGGGAGTCCCCCAGTTAATGTGTTATATAGCTTCGCCTTGAGCTACAATCAAACCTGGTCTGCTCTCGCCACTGTAACCCCTAAAGGTCAATCGAGGAATGCTCCCCTTGTGCGAAAAGGAATTCAGACTTTCCCGGGATTGAGTGGTCCCTTGGAGAACAGACATTGAGCACAAACTGCATAAAAAAGGATGATGGATAAGGGCACATGCATTCTTTACGTGCTAATTTGTTATCATACTTGCCTTCTTGTGTGCTGCTACTTCCATAATTTTCCTATTTGTCCGGTGCTACAATTCCAAATGGTCAACCCAATCAATTATGTTAAATGTTGAAGGGTTAACCCAGTCAATTGAATTGTTAGTGGCAACACACACATTGACAACTGCGTTTAAGAAAACAAATCATAGTTATAGCAGTGCAAGACAAGTTTGATGGACTTCAGCAAGTCATATGTTAGTAGCTAACACATGACAAAATACTGTAAATACACGACGAAAGAGATGATAAAAAGGATATTATGAGGCTACTTTCAAACAAAGGATTTATCAAAATGAAGACAATTAGTATTGCTACTCTAATTAGATAATGGAACCCATATCAAGGTCCCATATAGTGCTTTAAATATGAATCATATTTTCCACTCCAAGCATTTTATTTTGAAAGATGCAGCAGGAAAAAGTTTCTGAAGTAGATGTGCATGCCAAAATTCGAGTCAAATGGTGTAGGCAGAGTTCCGTATTCGATTTAAATCAATCTTATATTCCCTCACCTGCTAGTGCTACTGTTAGTAGGATTCGTCAGATATTTATTGTTTCCGTTTACATAGGACTTTGTTACGTTTCTGCATATGCCCTTGTAATATCTGAGAACCATTCTTTTATCCTTGTCAATACGAGCTATAAGTAGTGATGAATTCATCTCTATCGAATACGAATACATATACGGATATGATTCGGATATTATTAAAGAAATCATATCCTTAAAAATATGGATACAAATTCGAATAGGATATTTATTGAATCCGAATACATATCAAATAAAGAGAGGATTCGAATACGGATCGAATAAAAAGCCAATCTAAATATGAATCAAATAAAGAGTGAATCTAAATATGGATCCGATAAACATGGAAACTGAATACGGATCGAATAAAAACTACATACGAATACGAACTGAGTTTTTTTATCAATGTTTATAATGATTTTTAAAAATGTCAGTGAAATATAAATAAGTTGCATCATGATAAAGGGAGCGTCGACGTGACCTACATTCTTGACCGGAAGCAAAAAAGTGATAGGGTTTCATAATTTCCAGTCATGTATATCCCCAAAGAAAAAGAAGTTTATTAATATCATTAATATATTGTATTATATAATATATAATATTAATATAATAACAAGGGACTGTGGCTTATATTATATTAACTAATATATAATATAATATTAAATGGTGTATTCGGATATCTGGATCTGGATATTCAACCATTACCTTATATGTAGTCGTATCCAAAACATTTTTACAACCTATATCCATATTCGATCCGTATTCGATTAATATTTCAATACGGATATTCATATCCGGTAAAATTTTTTAATACGATAAGCGGATATTCGGATATATCTGTATCCATTTTCATCCCTGGCTATAAGTTATATTTCATTAAACTTGTCACTCTTCGTAGTTCCCACCGCTCCTATACCTCGTCTATCCATCGTAGGACGATGCCACTACAAAGGAAGGAAACAATACTCCTGGATATTCGACTTCATTTTAATACTCATGAACAACACCATTAAAAAGAAGGAAATATAATTTTAATATCCCGTCACTAAAAAGAAGGAAATATAATTTTAATATCCGTCAATATCTATATTTGCATATGTTTTCATCGACAAAATAAAGTAATTTCTATATCCATATTCGTCGGTTTAGATCCTTAGCAAAAAAGGAAAAATAGTGATCGAAAGGTAATAGAAACACCTTGTTCTCAAGAAGAAATCTTCTAAAGATGGAGACCGAGTATGCAAATCCACCACAAAAATTCTAAATGTAAGGGGTGGTAAGCTAAAAGAAGAAGGAATCCAATTGAAGGACTGGGTCAAAATTCTAGAGTTTTAAAAATCTTAAATAGTGGGCCCCACCCGCACCTAATCACCGCGTCCGATGGAGCACGATACCCCGCCGACTTACGTGTCAAATCGTCCTTACGCGTAGGCCCCGCTACCTTCGATTTGAACGATCGAACGGATGGAGCATTTCCAGGTGTTCCTGACGGTCGAGATTACTTGTACGCTCGATAGCGGTGGCTACGTCTGTTCCATCTTAGAACGCTCGATTCTTCGTCAAGGGCCCTATCTTGTGAAAGTCACGTGCAGTTGCTGTGCGATGACAATAACATGGATTTGGATTTCGTGTTTTTTCCTCTTCACACCAAAAATAGCAGATGGGGATAGGGAGAGGTAATCATTGAGAAATTTGGCCACTGCATTGACTTGGGAATTAGGGTGCAAGGTCTAGTCCATGACCGACTATGCCGTTGAAAGGAGAACCCCATCAGGGATGGAAGATAAGATATATCCGATTTGCTTTCTTATCTATTTTATATGTATTTTGATATCTTTAAATATACCTCTTTTAAAATGAATATGGATACGAATATCATTTTAATTTCGGAAAATAATTGTTTTCCTATTCGAATATCTTTTTCATATATAAATATAGTTGTAGCTTTATTTTAATTATATATAACATAATTTTATACCTCATTTCAATAAATTTGTACGACTGTTATAAAAAAATAAAATTAGTATATTTGTTTCATGAGTAAGGTGTTGAATAATCATATATTTATGCTAATCAATAGAGTATATTTCCATACCAATTTTTAATGATAATACAACACAATTTTCGTATCCATATCCACATCTGTATTCATATATAAAAATAATTATAGGTACGATATCACCTATATCTGTATCATATCTGATCTATGTCCTCCCTAAATCTTATGTATATTTGTAATTGTCTTACTAGGCTAATTAAAAAATATATATTCTTTTTTTCCATTGTATGTCATATATTATGTTTTTATATGTATTGCATCTATTTCGTCTCCATTAATGGTTGCTAATCAAATTTGATCATTCCAATACCACCAACATTTTGTTTGATTTCAAACAAAACTTGCTTAAAAACCGAGTAGAACATGGCTGTAATTCCGTATATTCAAAGTCTAAACCAACTGAATTTATTTGACTCGAATTCCTTTAGAAATAATTTGAATTTAATTTAATATGGGATTGTTTTACAAAGTAGGGCCGAATATGCTTGATCTCTCGTGAATGATTGCATTTGAGGTCTCAGATTGAGTGAGGATGAAATCACAATTCACTTATGGGACAACACATGAAGGAGACCGCTAGAGATTAGGCAATGGCTTATGACATGAGACTAGTTGGAGTGGTCATATTGTTAGGAAATAACAATGCTTTTCTAGCAGACTTTTGTCTTAATAGATGCAGTTGGGTAGCGGCTTGGCAATCATGTCCCTTTAATTGCTTTCCTGTTATACGAATCCACAATTCTTCTGCCTTATTCATTAATCTTAGTTCATTTCTCAAGACAATTCAATCAATAAAATCCTTAAAATACATTAATAAACAATCAATATATTGTATATAATAATGGCTAATTATTGTATATTAAATTCTTAATAAAAAATATATCTTGTTTTGTATATATCCACTCATATCTTGACCTAACTTTACCTACTTCTAATTAATTTATACTAACTCCATTCATCTCCATCGTGCACATATCATTAACATTGACAAAGGAAAAATAACGATAAAATACTAACTTGCATGTATGTTATATAAAGCCAAACCCTAATTCATAGACAAAAAACGCAAATGCAAATATTTCTCGCATATAGTCTCATATGTACTTGTGCTCACTTTTGAATTAATGTGCGTTCAACTATCTACAACAAGGCTAAATTCAAAAGAATTGAAGTGTATATGTGAAATCAGAGTTTTAGGACCTCATTATATATTGTAATTATTCACTAACTTTGACTTTTGATTTAATGTAAATATTTAACTTGTTTTAATATTTTACTTTTTATGTATTTTCTTTTATTTGTGTTTTAAAAAATGTTTAAAAATTAAATCCATAAAAATATAAAAATGAAAGAAAATAATGTTGTGAATCTGTATATACAATTCTACATGTCTTTTTTATTTTATTTCTTTATTTTTTTATAATTAAAAATCCCAAAAACTAGATAATGTATAAATACTTCCCTTTTATTTTATTTGATTTTCTTTTTTAATCTTATATTTATTTAAAATCATCAAAAAATGTAAAGATCAAAATCCATTTTATTTTACATGAAATAAATACCACAAGAAATGTCATTTTGTACGTGACAATGCTCCAGACCTTCGACGACTATGATGGCGCATCCAACCCTGTGGCGAGATCCAAGGAGATGACACTCTTTACTGCTGCTCCTCTTTCAGGTAACTGCTGAACTTCGAGACATTCCTGCCATGCTTCTGGAGGCGACGAACAGATCCACTACACACAGCTCCAACCTTTGGGTGACGAGATCTTCTAGGTAAACCACTTCTCTCCCTTTTATTTCCTTCCCTTTCCTCTATCTCTTCTTAATTTCTTTCATTACTCTACTTTGTTTCTCCCTCCCTGAATCTCAATCCCTTGTGTCGATATGGAGAACAAAACCCAACTGCCCTCTCTATCATCACCTCCACCTTCAACACCTCTACATATTGTTCTTCTACCTCCGACATCTTCCAAATCTGATCAAAGCATGGTAGGAGCATTAGCTCTGTTCCTTTACTACACACATGAGTTACACCACCTCTTCCCTTTCATGCTTCCACAACAAGATCGAGCATCTTTGCTTGAGGCATTCGTTGTCATTGTAGGTCCTCAATTGTGAAGGGTGCCGACCTCTCGTGGCTCCCCATGTTAGGCAGCTGGAAATTTCGCGTGCATGCCCTTGTATTTGTAGGACATGTTATCAAGTGAGTGATTACTTTATTTCAATTGTAAATAGGTCATTATTTGTTGTATAATTTTATTTTGTTTATTTTATTTATGTTAAGCGCTTCAGTTATACCAAAATTTGTAGGAAAATTATGTCGTATCCTGGAATCTTGCTTGATCACATATAATTTTCGCTAGGCATTTAAAGTTATTTTCCTATTTATAAAAATACAAAAACAAATCTATTTTACATGTTTAGCAATTAGAAATCCATAAACCTTAAATATCTCTCCAAAATTTCCAAAAACTATAATAGTTGTATTTTAGTATATTTTACCACATATCCAGAAATTGCTAAAAAATACAAGATTTAAAACATAAAATCTTAAAAATTCTCAAAATCTTATTGAAATTAGTAAAAAATCTACAAACATCCAAAAATAAATCTTTCTATTTGTGAATATTCATTATGATGTATATTTTTTTATTGAAAATAGTTTAGGATTAATTTTTTATTTATAAATTTTATTAAACCTAAACAAGATTGCCCAGTTAATGTATTCCTTGTTTTGACTTATTTTCAACTTCAAAAATCCTTAAAAAATCGAAAAATACCATAAAATGATAAAAAAATAAAAATATTTAAAATTCAAAAATATTTTATTTTCTCTATTTTGTTTTTATTTTTCTTATTTAAAAATCCTAAAAAGATGACATATATTATATTATTTTTATCTATATTATTATCTTATTTTAAAAATCAAAAATAAATTAAACATTTACAAAATTAAAACCAAAATATAAAATTAAAATTGAAAACACAAAATACAGAACAATGACAAAATATCATAAAAATTAAATATAATTAAAAGCCCACATAAAAACTAGAAGATTTAAAAAAAATATTATTAATAGGTAATAATTAGTAGTAATTCTCTAACCCATTTGCTCTCCATATTCGACACTCTACCATACAACTATACATATTTATGTAGAGTTATAATAAATTTTGACTCACATGCACTTTATTTTAAGACACATTGTGGGATGATTATTGTTTGATTTGGGATTGGTCGATGTAGCGATTGAGTGCGCTACCTTATTAGTGCACCATAATTAGTTCTAGTCAACAAATGATGCCATTGCCGAGTAAGCAACGAGGGGTTAGGGTAAATTGTATATAGTTATCTATCTTTGCTTTATATTATTTTCTGCTTCTTATTTCTCTTTGATATAATTGCATAACTATTCTAGTCACGTCTCTTGTCTGAATTTCTCATGAGGGCGATGGATATCCATTCATCTACCTTTATTCTTCCAATTTATCTTTAAATCTCCATAAAAGCACCTGTAAATAAGGCTAACTTGTATAAATTAATAGTTATTAGTTATCTGTGAATAATATATAATCATTTGTATTTCAATCCAAAATAAAAAATAAATAAAATAAAATAAAATAAAATGAAGTATCAAAGATACTGAACGACTATAAACCTTGAGATCAAGTAAATATTGCCTTGATCGACCAAGAATAAAGTAGGGGGAGATAAGGGCCAAATAGTGTACATATAAAACATAATTTCATGATGAAAATACCCAATTTTCACCATTTTATTCTTTATTTTACACACCACAAATGGCAAAGTATTATACATGAAACTTGTACATATTAATACATAGAAAATATAAAAATAAATGCACATAAAAATAATACACCGTGCAACTAGGACACATAGATGAAAAAGTCAGAAACTAAATTTCATAGCTCAATATCTTCTCTATATGAAATAAAAATTAACCAAACTCACCTTCATTATACTCTAAATAAATTATCTATCTAATGAAGGTGATTTCTTTAAAAATGGAGTTAAGATGTAAAAGTCGGCTTTCTGGGTCCCATTATACTATGTATCTGTATATTTTATTTATATATATATTTTAATCCTTATACGTTTACTCTCCTTATATTTTTAAATAATTATGTATATATAATTTGAAATATATTAAAGATATAAATACCAAATAAAACCGTTAGAAATACTTTAAAATAAATAATATATGTATTAAATATATATGTATACTATACTTACTATATGTAATTATATATGTATGTAAATAAAGTCATAAAAATAATATATATATATATATATGAGCTTCATAGTATCATAAATATATAAATTATGAAAATAAGCACATAAAATATAAAATAAAAACAAAATATATAGAATATAGATGAATACTCCTATAAATACATGTACAAAAATTAACACATAATAAATAAAGTGGTGAAAATAAATAAAAATCATTATAAAATAATACATAAAATAATAGACATTTCATATGCTTTAATGTTTTTAAAAATAAATTCATTTGCTATTTCTATTGAATTAGTAATTATTTTCGATTTATTATTTATCATCTAATAGGCCTACATGGCCCAATCAGCTTTCAGGGAGTGTTGACCCCCAAACAACACCCCCTTTCACCTCCCCTCCCCCCGGCATGTGTCAGAAACATCGACTCCCTATTTTCCTCCATTTTTTATGCTCTATGTAATCATCCATTCATCACGCTCTCTAAATGAAATTTGTTAATCAGACCCCCTTCATTCACACATAAGCATTTAATATGATCAATCTTCATAGATTTGGGTGAGATCCCTTTCACAAGATACCTATATGCCTATGCTGTAAAACCTCTCCTCTATGTTTCAATTCCTCCCTAATCCTTCTTTTGATACATAATCCCTTCGGAGTGAGTCCTTCATGATAGGAAGTGACTCCCCTTGATTCAAGGAGAGGAATCGGTGGAGAGGAGGTGAGTCAACCACCGGCAGTGGAGCTCCACCAGGTTCAAGCTTCCCAGGTTCATCCTGACCAAATGACGCCCTATCTTTAGTCTAGTTTGTCGATATTTTAATTCTTAGCATAACCAAGCATTTATTTTCATTTTGATTTCATCTAAATTAAAAAAAAAACCAAAAATTTTGCACGCTAGAGCTTTTGAGCTCCATCCCCCATGTTTCACAATCAAATAATCATGTTCCTCCACTCCGACCGCTTCATAATCATGTTCCACCACTCCGACTGCTTCATTTCACACCCCTCGTGTTTTACATCATCCGAACCCCCATTCACCCTAGATTTTGCATAAATCAAGATCCCCAGATCTCATACATCACCTTCGATGTAGATCAAACACATTCCATCTCATCTTCGCTCTTCTTTACCCAATAATCGATCGAGGAAGCTCCCCTTCGAGCCGTGATGCTACTTGTGTGGGTTGGAGTGTCAGAAGATCCCATCTAGGGGTGGTTTGTGTCCTAGAGCTTGCTTAAGGTGCAACAAATCATCCTTATCCTGCAGGTCCCCACCCTTGGGACCTAGACTCTTCTAGAACTTCGAGCAACTACATAAGGCCTCCAGGAATCGATTGAACCACTCAGATATGCAGAAGGGTGCTGAATGTTGAAGCCACATTGAGTCGAAGCTCACTACAACGGCATTCTTCAATTATTCTTCCATGTATCCTTGAGACCGCTCGATCAAGAACAATCCGCAAGAGAAGCAACAACCGTCCATCTGTGGAGGCTATAAACCATTTGATCGTGACCAACTTCTAATCTACACTGCAGATTTGCGAACCGACATGGCTCAATCTCAGCTGTCTAGTGTGCTTAAGTGAAGAGATCCGAACCGTTGATGAGCGCACATGGATGGGCCTTTTGCACCTTCACCCCCATGTATTTTGTATTTATTATTTAGTCTTATAGTTTCCTCACTTTGTAATGTATTTGGATATTTTGCAAGTGAGAATCTAAGCTTTCCTCTATTTGCATTTACGTCCAATCCAGCTCACCTCGCGTGTAGTCCCATGTAAGGAGATGAGAACTTTGCCAATTTTATCCTAGACTGTTGAACATGTTCTCAAATCAAGTTTTATTTTAGTTTAATTGCATCTAGGACTCTGTTTTGTAGTGTATTTCATTTTGTGTATATTTTCATTATTAAATACTTTTATTGCTCTAAACATTGTAGGGAAATTATAATATATGCCTGACATGGTGCTTGAACTCACATAAATTTTGTTTGGCATTTTGGTTAATTTTTCCATTTATTAAAAATATAAAAAGATGCTTTTATTCCTTGTCTAATTATTAAATACCATGAGAATTAGAAAAACTTTGCCAAAAATTCCTCAAAAAATATATTATCTATATTTATAGCATTATAACACTAAAAATTACAAAACAACGAAAACCTTAAAAAAATCAAAACAAAATAATTCAAATAAAAATTATATTTTTTAAAGTTCCTGAATTTTCTTTGTTATATCTACTTTATTTAAACATTGAACTTGGACCCTATTTGAGCTATTAGATATTTATTATGCCAATTAAATCTCTTGATTTTCTTTTTAGTACAGTTTTATGTATTTTTATACTTGAAATCCGTAAAATCCTAGAAAACTCCAAAAATCACCAAAATAAATAAAAAACTAAAAATCACAAAAAATATTTTATTTTGGACATTTTGACTTTAGTTGATCCTTTTAAAAAAATTCAAAAAATAAAGTTCCTTTTAATTTATACACATATATATACCTGTCTGTATTATATATATTTAATATATATATATATATTATTATTAATTTCAAAATCAATCAAAATATTTTGCAAAATAAAAAAAATCCAAAAAAATAAGATAAATTTAAAACCCACAAAAACATCTAAAAACAAAAAAAAGATAAAAAAACACCTATGTAGATTATTCATCCTTTCACTATTCTCCTTAGCTCTTAGTGGTTTGACACTCTACAAACTTTCATTATACAAATATTTTGGCAGAGTGATAATAAATTTTAACTCACATTTCACATTGATTACTTTATCTTTATTTGTAGGCTAATTGTTGATTAATCACGTTTGTTGAGCAGTCATCGCAACTATTGTGTTCAGGCCTTGACCTTGCAACAAAGTCAAACAAGGAATATGGTCAAAACAAATTATATAAAAAATAGAATAAAAAGAGAAAAACTGACAGTATAGCATATAATGGAAAACAAAACCAAGTAAACTACTTTACTCTATTAAACCATTGCTCACCGACAACGTCGTCATTTATGAACCACGGATCGTCGAGGGTCTAGTGTTCTCACAAGGCGTAAAAACCAGTCATTGTGATAATCGCTCATTAATTGTGGTTAACAAACAATCAACCAATAAATATAGATAAAGCAATCAATGTGAAATGTGAGTTAGAAATTTATTATAACTTGACCAAAATATTTGTATAAGGTAAGTGTGTAGAGTGTCAAATTACTAAGAACATAGGAGAATAGAGAAAGGATGAAGAATCTACTTAGGTATTTTTTTCTTTATTTGTTCTTTTAGATATTTCTTGGGTTTTCAATTTGGCTTATTTTTTTTTGGAATTTTTAATTTTGCAATGTTTTTGATTAAATTGTGAAAAATAATAATAATATATAATGTATTTGTATATAATATATATAGATATATGTACAAAATAAAAGGAACATGATTTTTTTGAAGTATTTTTAAAGTATCAACTAAAGTCAAAATGTCCAAGATAAAATATTTTTGTGATTATTAGATTTTTTGTTTTCAGTGATTTTTGGGGTATTTTTAAGGATTTTTAATTATAAAAATACACAAACTAGTACAAAATTGAAAATTAGGATATGAAATGGGCCTAATATATATATATATATATATAGGATTTCTTTCAAATAGAACTTGGTCCTTCCTGAGTTCAGGAAGGCCAGCCCCTTTTTTGTATAAAACGTGATGACTTTAGTAGAATACGTATAAAGATTGTATTACAATATGCAGTTTTAATGTTTGTATTATAATATGTATTTCTGTATGCAGTTTTGTATTTATAATGTGCAGTTATAATACAAACTGTGTACACATTCTACTAAAGTGCTCGTATTTTCTACAAAAAGATGGTGGCCTTCTTGAAGTCAGGAAGGATGCATCCTATATGAAGGGCCCCTATATATATTTAACAGCTAAGATAGAGCTCAAGTTCAATTTTTATTGAAAGTAGATATAACAAAGAAAATTGAAGAATTTAAACATTTTTTTATTTTTGAGAATTTGTTCCAATTTTTATAAAGTTTTTAGTGTTTTACAAATTTTAAGGTTTTGGTTTTGTATTTTTTGTGATTTTTGGATACGTGTTAAAATGTTATAAGATATAGCTAATATATTTTTTGGGAATTTTTGACAAAGTTTTTCTAATTTTCATGGGTTTTAATAATTAGACAAGAAATAAAAGCATCTTTTTGCATTTTTAATAAATAGGAAAATTAATCAAAATGCCAAATAAAATTTATGTATGTTCAAGCATCATGTCAGGTGTATACGATAATTTCCCTACACATTTAGAGAAATACAAGTATTTAATAAGGAAAATATACACAAAATGAAATACATTGCAAACAAGGACTTGGATGCAATTAAAGTAAAATACAACTTGATTTTGAACGGTTCCAAAAGGCTTGGAAAAAAGTTGCAAGGTCCCATCTCCTCTCATGGGACTGCATGGGAGGTGAGATGGACTGGACTTAAATGCAAATAGAGGAAAGATCAGGTTCACACTTGCAAAATATCCAAATACATAACGAAGCAAATGAATGTTATAAAACTAAATAATAAATATAAAATGTGAGGGATTTGAAGGTGCAAAATACCCCTCCACGCATGCATATCAACGGTCCAGATCTCTTCACTTAAATGCACTGGACAACTCAAATTGTGCCATACCGGTTCGCGGATCTACGACGTAGATTAGAAGCTGGTCACAATCTTACAGTTGATAGCCTCCGTACATGGATGACTGTTGCTTCTCCTAGGGATTGTTCTTGATCGAGCGGTCCTGAGGGTGCTGGAAGAACAACCGAAGACCACCGTTGTGGAGAGCTCTGACTCAACATGGCTTTAACATCTGCCACCCTCCTGCATAGCTGAGTGGTTCAATCGATTCCTGGAGGCCTTGCACAGCTGCTCGAAATGTTAGAAGAGTCCAGATCCCAACGGTAGGGACTTGGAGGTTGCGGATGAGTCGCTGCACCTGGAGCAAGCTTTAGGAAACAAATCACACCTAGATGGGGTCTTCAGACACTCCAACCTACAAGGAGCAACACGGCTCGAAGGAGACCTCCCTCGACTGATAATTGGGTGAAGAAGAGCGAAGATGAGATAGAATGGGGTTGATCTTTAGCGAAGGTGATGGGTGAGATCTGGGGACCTTGATTTATGCAAAATCAAAGGTGAATGGAGGTTCCGATGATATAGAAACACGATTGGTGCGAAATGAAGCAGTCAAGGAAGCGAAACATGATGATTTGATGGTGGAGCCACGAGGCAGGATCTCAAAAGCTTTGGCATGCGAAATTTTTTAGGTTTTTATTAGTTTATATGAAATCGAAAGGAAATAAATGCTTGGCTATGCTAAGAATTGAAATGCGGACAAACTGGACTAAAGATAGGGCTTCACATGGTCAGGGAAGACTTGGGAAGCTTGAACCTGGTGGAGCTCCTCTGCTAGTGGTCGAATCACCTCCTCTCCACTGATTCCTCACCTTGAATCAAGGGGAATCACTTCCTATCATGAAGGCCTCGCTCTACAACTGGATTCAAAGTGGTTATGATATTAAAAGAGGAATTAGGGAGGATCTAAAACAAAGAGGAGATGTTTTATAGAATAAGCATATAAGTATCTTGAAAAAGGGATCTTATTAAATTGAACAAATCGATGAAAATTGAACAAATCAGATGCTTGGGTGTGAATCAAGGGGGTCTTATCAACAAATTTTGTTTAGAGAGCGCGATGAATGGATGATTACATCGAGCATAAAAAATGGATGAAAATGGGAAGTTGATGTTTCTGACATACACCTGGGGGCGAGGTGAGGTGAGAGTAGGTGTTGATCGAGGGGTCAACACTCCCTAGAAGCTGATTAGGCCATGTAGGCAAGCTAGAGAATAAACAATAAATAAAAAATCCTTATTAATTCAATAAGAAAATAACAAAGGATTTTATTTAGAAAACCTTAAACTATAAGATATTTTTATTATTTTATGTACTACTTTATGGTGATTTTATTTACTTTACCACTTTATTTATTAAGTATTAAGTTTTGCACATGTATTTATATATATTAATCTATATTTTATATATTTTATATTTTATTTTTTATTTTATATGATAATTTTTATATTTTCATAATTTAAATATTTATGATACTACATTTACATATTTTTATTTTATTTTTATGATTTTATTTACATAGATAAATAATTGTATATATATAGTTGGTGTACTATACATATATATATTTAATATATATTATTTATTCTAGAGTATTTTTGATGATTTTATTTGGTATTTATATTTTTAATAAATTTTAAATAATATATATAATTTAAAAATATATAGAGAACAAAAATATGAAGAACAAAATATATGAATAAAATATACATATGCATAGTACAATGGGACTTAAAAAGTCGATTTTTGCATCTTAACCCCATTCTTAATGAAATCGCTTCATTAGATAGATAATTTAATTTATATAATAATGGAGGTGAGTTTGGTGAATTTTGAGTTCATATGGAGATGATATTGATATGTGAAGTGTAGTTTATGACTTTTTCATGTGTGTCCCAGTTGCACAATTCATTATTTTTATGTACAACTATTTTATATTTTTCTATGTATTAATATGTATAAATTTCATGTTGAATGTTTTGCTATTTGAGGTGTGTAAAAAAAGAACGAAATGGTACGAAATGGGTATTTTCAACATGAAATTAGGTTTTGTATGTAGAGTATTTGGCCCTTATCTCCCCCTATTTTATTCACGGTCATGCAAATTAATATTGACTTAGTCTCAGGGTTTTGGATCATTCGATATCTTTGATACTTTATTTATTTTCCTTTTCTTTTCTTTATTCTTTTATTTTTGATTTAAATATAAATGATTATGTATTTGTTCATAGATAACTAATGACTATTAATTTATATAGATTAGCCTTATTTACATGTGATTTGATAGGGATTTGAAGACAAAATGGAAGAATAAAAGCACATGAATGATAATTCATCACCCCATATACTTACCTTTGTTAGTCCCTAGAAAACACTTATTAGAAGCATAAGTGATGCACAAGAGAAAAAAAAGAAAAGGAAAATAAAGAAAGTTAGAATGATTGTGATTTTTGAACTTCTCTTCATAATATCAAAGTTTGGAGCTCAGTTAGGACTTTTAGATTATTAGTGTGTTTAGAACCTTATTGGGAATATAATCTAAAACTCAATAGCCCTTAAGTTCCACAATCCTCTGTTTAAGTCTCCTCAAAAGTCGGGTCGAAAAAAGTCTCCTAATACTAAACCCTTATAACTATGAGTCTTACTTGCACAATGTTAGTGGATGCATCTATTCTCATTAGAAAAAATAAATAACAATCTCTCTTAACAAGATAACACTAATTCCCCAATCTAGCTACTCTTTCCTCGAGGACCGGAGAATTCCCTTCTATGTTCAAGTGCAATTGTCATAAGAAGAGGAGGTATAGAGAAGAATGGATTGTGACCAGTGTAGTCACATATCCTACAGAGCTTGACTAGTGTAGCCAAGTCTCCAGCTACAGGCAACCCTGAGATATTTGACTTTGAAGTATAATTCTTCACTTGTTTCATCCATACTCTAACAGGATTGGATCTTCATTGACTTTTTCCCTTCTATTCCTTTTGGAGTTTTTTATTTTGCATATTTTTTGGGTACTATATACAAAATCATTTAAATATGGAATTTTTCTTCCTGAGCCAATAGACCATCACTCTTTTGAAGGTTTATTGCAACCTATATCATCCTGTCTTTAGATGTCCATGCCACTAGACCGGGTCGAGGGGAACTAGTAAGGCTGCATCTGTTTCCACACGTGTGCTTCCTCAAGCTAAAGCTTCCTACCCTCACTACCTCTTAGAGTTGGACTAAGTGCATAGTACGGTGTCCAAATTAGGTCATTATCAACAAGATTCATACGCACACTCCGAAATACTCTACTTAGTCTAATCAAGTTGACATGCGAACACAATCTTGTGGACTCAAAGAATTAAGTCTCTTTGACCTGAAAAGTTTTATTTCCAGTTCCTATAAGGATCATGTGAAATTAGTGGATTAAGGTCTACACCAAGCTCCAATCTTCAGATTTTGCTTAAACTTGTTCAATTGTCAAAATCATTAAGAAAAATGCTTAGGCAATGCACAAAATATTTTTTTGTGAAACCATTTTCTGATTTTGAACTTTTTATTCCAACAGATTTTGGAATTTTTATGGGACTTTAAAAAATAAAAGAGTTAGTGAATTACATGTATTCGTAGATACACAAGAATTCTATACATTTTTACAAAGAGTTTAATGCAAGTTATGACAGATTTTTTACAAGTATATAAAGAACTTGGTATAGCTATGTAATTGATGATTTTTTTTGCAATGAGATTATTTAAAAGGTCTTTAGAACATTTTGTAACATTTTTGCAAACTTTTGTCAAACATTTTGAAATCTTTTTTGCAAATATTTTTACAAAGAATTATTTAAAAGCATTTAGACAAGCATTTTTTTACAAACATTTACAAAAGAGATATTTTTGAAATGATTTGAAAACATTTTATAAATATTTTTCACAAGATTTTTCAAAATATTTTACAACCATTTTCCAATTCATTTTGCAAAAAAAATTCAAATCATTTTTTTAAAGAAGTTTTCAAAAAGTGTATACATATTTAGAAGAGCTTATTCTTTTCAGTTGATTTAGTGTATACTCTTACATGTAGTATATTAGCCATATTATTCAAAATATGAAAATACGAGTTATGGCTAATGTAGATATACATATATACAACCCCCTATACTTAGCTCGAACTATGTCTTCACAGTGATCAAGGAGCAGAAAGGTAGACATAACCCGTGCCAAATATAGAAAATACTAAAATACAATGACTAAAAGAATAAGAAGTCAGCCATCGCCTTATGATCAGGATGAACTAATCCTAAATATAGCAGACTATACACTAATCTGGGATGATCAAGGGTTAGAATGTGCTAAATAATCAATGCGCCGGCTCACCCCCACTCCATACATAGGGTAAACCAATCCTAAGTATAGAAAATAATGATTAACAAGTTAGGAGACATGCGAGGGAATGGAAAAAAAAGCTCGAACCACTTATCCCCCCCATACTTAGGATTAAGTCTTCCTAAGTATATCATTGATGAAAGAGATGAATGAGTAAAATACAAGAATTAACATAAGAAAAAGAAAAAAAAATGAGAATTAGGAAGAATCAAAATGTTTTTGATAGATCATGTGTCTAATTCCCATAATTCATTGAGACTCTCTTAAAGTACCACATCAATTGAATCAACAACTGATAGGAATGTATCATGCTCTGTGTATGGCTTTAGCATCTGTCCATTCACTACAAATGGTTGTGTGTCAGCTAACAATTCTGATAAGAGAATACTTTTATTATCACATACATTCTTTACTACAAAAGCCCAATCCATTTGATCTTCAGCTTGTCTGGAAAAATCTTCAATTGGGCATCAAATAGTCACACCTTCTGTATAGGTTCAAAAGTCTTTCCTCAGATATGCTTGTCGTGCCAGCGTTTAACATTTTCCTTATACATTAGGTTGTTATCATATGCATAATCTAGGAATTCTGGAAGTCTATTTAGATTAACTTTACAGTTCTGACCACCAACATGTGAGTCTAAATGACAAATGTTAACTGCTCGCAAAGATTTGTGAATTAATTCTATAGGAAGATGATAAGGCTTCCCATAGGCAAGATGATATGGAGACATACCCAAAGGGGTCTTGTAGGAGGTGTGATAAGCCCATAGAATGAAATCAAGAAGTTAAGACCGGTTCTTCCTTTCTAGATGTACAAGCTTCTACAAGATCGTCTTAATCTCTCCATTTGAAAGTTCAGCAAAACCATTAGATTGTGGGTGGTGAGGAGATACGACAGGATGTTCGATGTTGTACTCCTTGGTAAACTTTTTGACTTCTCAATTAATGAAATGTCTACCCCCCTTTGAAATGAGTGTCTTGGGAATTTCGAACTGTGAGATAATGTTGTCCTTAAGAAATTGACTAACGATACGACTATCGACGGAATGAATAGCCTCCACCCAACGATTGACATAATCCACAACAAGAAGTATGTATTCGTATCCTTGACTACCAGTAAACAAGCCAATGAAGTCAATTCCCCAAGCATCAAATACATCTGAGATTTGGATGAACTTGAGTGGTATTAAATCTTTAGAATCGATGGTTTCTCCTAGTTTTTGGAAATCAATGCAACCCTTGACATATCTTGCGGCATCCTTGATGGTGTGGGCCACCAGAGGCCACACTGCAATAATTTTACTGCCATACATTTTCTAGAATGTCGTCCTCCTACTTCGAGCTTATGATCGTGCTCAAGGACACTGGTGTACTCTTGAGGAATTCACCGATGCCAAATGAAATTTGCACCGTCCCTGAGATCTTCCCAATGGTAGAAATGAATATCAGACAAAAACTTATCCCTTTTTATCCTTATCCATTTTTGTGGAACTTTCCCAGAAATGAGATAGTTTACAATATCGATATACCAGGGGAGAGATGCAACACTTAAGATTGCTTTGTCAGGAAAGGTCTTAGTGAACGACACCATAATCAAGGGAGTCTCTTCACATTCAATTCTGGATAAATGGCCAACTGACGAGTCGCTAGATACGATAAATAATTTAGTCAAGTTGTAGCACGTGTACTTAGCGATTCGGTCAGAACCGAGAGAAGATCTCCGTGAAGAGTGTCTCGGCTTTAATTTATATCCCGGGCAAGTCCGGGGTCGAACTCAGGGAGGCAAAGGAACAACTTGGGTTTTAATTCAAAAATAAAGATCTAGATTTCCAATGCGTATTTTTTTAGATTTTTTTTATGCAAGTAGAATGCCAAAAACAAGATGCGGTTGAATTAAAACACTACGAAAGCATACAACTTAGCCAAATTAATTTTAATGAGAAATTAATCCAATTTAGCCAAATTATATTTTTCCTAGAATACTAATCCAGAGATGAAAACAAAACACATTTTTTTGGAATTTTAGGACTTAAAATGCAACAATGAAAAATGCACACTTTTTAAGGGTCTTTTTGCAATTTATCACACAAACAGAAAGCAAAAATCATGAAAAAATTACTGGAATGAAAACATGATGCAAGGAAGCTACAGTAATTTTTTTGGAATTTTTTGACAAGTTATGAATTTTTTATGGATTTTTTAGTGAAAACAGAGTGACAATGAGTAAATAATTCCTAATTAATCCACGCTATCAAATTAGTCAGAGAGAGAATTATCTCAAAAAGATATCTAGATAAGCAATCTAGGAGAGTTAAAATTTCACAAAAATAATGTATGTGGATTTAATTAAAAATCAAAGACTAAAATCACTCTATAATTTATTTAAGGCACAAAACAACTCCATTTTGGATGAAATTTGGACAGTATGTTAAGCACTCATCAAAGCATCACATATAATTTTTGTGGAATTTTTAGAGTAACCGTATGTGAGATATAATTTTAAGAGCACTGAGTGGGTAAAATATGCAAAGTTTCAGTTAATCATTTTTAGTTAATTACCCATGTAATATAAAAATCCAAATAAATACTCAAAACGTACACAATTAGTTGCTCAACACAGTGGTATTTTTCCTTGAATATAAATATGCAAGATAGATGTCCAAATTATCAAGAGAACACAGGGGTGTTTGTGCAAATACAGAAACTGAAATTACAATGCAAAATATGTACAAGGACTATTATGCAATTACTGAAACATGAAAATATATATATGCAATTTTTACAAAATAAAAAAATAAAGGAAAACACCTTCTTCTTCCTCTGGATACCGTAGAAGAACCCAAAGACGGTGGAGGGCGGCCGGCGGCGTCGGTGCGCCACGCGCGGCCGGCGAAGGCGCGGAGGGGGCGAGGGGACGGCGGTGGGAGGTCGACTGCGCTCACGGCGGACGGCGCGGAGCTGCGGGAGCGAGAGGGGCCGGGGGGGGGGGTCGGCCACGGCTGAATGGGGGCGGCGCGACCTGGAGCGCCAGCCGCGGCGTTGGCGGTGGAAGACCGGCGGCCGGCGCGCAGCTCCGCTGCTGGAAGAGCAGCCGGTGCCCGGCGGCTGTGGTCGACAGTGGCTGGCGGCGGTGGGAACTCCCCCACCGCGGCAGCGTTGTTTTTTTTTATTTTTTTTGATTTTTTTATGCTGCTGTAATAAAAGATTTTTTTTTGGTTTCAAATTTTTTTTATTTTTTTTGCTTTGTTTATAAAAGTATGCAAATGGAGAAGGGAGAGTGATGACAATAAAAATAAATGAGAAATAGATGGTGGTGGTGATGATGAAAGAGGAAAAAAAAGTGTGATGGTGTTGGTAATGAAAGGGGTATGATGAGGATGGTGGTAATATGATGAAGATGGTGATGATGAAATGATGTGATCGTAATATAAAAATGGTGGTGTTGACCAAGACAAAAAGAAAACAAAATATTAGATAAAAAAATGAAATAACTAGAGAAATGAGAAGAAATAACTTACCTGGTGTTCGCCGGATTTGCGGAGCAGCTACGCTGGACTCCTGTTGTCGCCTCGATCCGATTGGCGAAATGAGAATGTGGGGTGGAATGGGAGTTGGTGGTAGAATAGAAGACTTGGTGGTTAATGTAAAAATGGAAGTTAGTGTAGAGAATGTGGAAAAAATAAAAGGAAAATAAAATTAAATAAAGTAGGCTACTTATAATACAATAAAATAAAAGATAAGAAAAAGAGTGGAGAATTTACAAAAGAAGACTACAACATTTACATATTTTTTTGTCTTTTTAATAGTAGATATGTACAATAGGAAAATACAATAAAATAGTACAATCAAAATACAACACCACAATGATTTTTTTTGATTTTTAGTAATTAAGAAAGATAAAATAAAAAAATGAAGAAAGAAAGAATATATACATAATATACAATGTACATCTAGGTTCCAAAACCCAACTTTTGCAAACGAGCTCCGATTTTAATGAAACCACTTCCGTTGGATAGATAATTTTCTAACTTGAACTTTAAAAGTGAGTTTGGTGAATTTGGAGTTCATACGGAGGGGGAATTTAGCTTGGAAGTTGGTCTTTACGGCTTTTTCCCATTGGGATCTAGGAGCATTTATTTGAGATATAATTTGTTTTATATTTTTGTATTTTTATTTACATTATTATGAACAAGTTAGAGAAAGAATTAGCCAAAAAGGAGTTGAAATGAAATTATTAAAAATACATGAAGTTTTGAGCTATTTACAGGTATAAAACTCCTTTATTTTTGCGGCTTTTTATGTGTAATTTATTTTGTACAATCTAATATACAATAATTAGTGTGTTTTATTTACAAGAGTCATTTTGTTAGTTTATTGATTTTATTGACATTTATATGGGATTTTACTCATGGATTTTGCTAAGATTAAGATATTAAGATGATGAATCGTGGATTCATCACCCCCCTATACTTAAACTTTGCTAGTCCTCGAGCAAATAAAGAATGAATAAGTTGGGTTAACCCCTGACTGTGCATGTGAATACAAGACTTGATCCGTTCAAGAACTCTCGGTTTTAGAGATCCTAAAATTCTAAGCTGATCCAAGCTCTAGTCAAAAGGTACCCAATTTCCCTAATTATCAGACTCTCTTTGTATACGTATATATAAGGGATATGACTTTAAGTGTGGACTGCAGTTATAAGAGTAGAGTCGCAACGTCACCCAAGGTTCCAGTCTAAGGGACTCTCCTAAGAACCCGATCCTCAACACTAGGGAATAAATCATTTCTTGCATCCAATCCACCGTCTCTTTAGTTGTCAGACTTGAAAGTGTAGATGGAAGGCCAGCTGATGGAGGGCATAGGATTGTGTCATTTCTTCTCTCCCTCTCATTGGAACAAGGATCCTCTCGAGTGCCTTATTACGCAACGCATTTTTTTTGGTGTTGATCAGTGCGTCCGTCAAGAGATTTGGAGCCGTCTGCACTTGTTTTCCTGGGAGTACACCGGGGTGTGCCTTTTTTTGAGTACCTATCGTACCTTCTACACCCAGACTTGTAGCATTTACGATGCAGAGCCCTTTTTTGGTGCAAGCCCGACTCCTGGTCCTAATAGTGGTGGTCCAAGTGGACACTTTGAAATGATTGGGAGCGCTCGCCTTTGGTGGAAGCTCTTTTGATAATTGACTTTGTGGAATGAGAGCTTTTCTTTGACATTTCATTGCTTTGTAGTATTTTTGGCTAGCTCCACTGCTTTTACCAAGAGTTGGCGCACACTGATCAACATTTTTTTATTTTATCACACCCTGGCACATAGGTAAATATCAAGAGATAGTATAAGAACCATGTTCTCATACTGGCTAAATGTGCTGACACTCAGGTTTCATGAAGCCTTCATTGATTTTATCCCATCCTCGAGCATCATTAAATCAAGTCCAAACTCAAATCCCTCGTCCCAGTTCCTCAAGTGAAATTACAACTCATCTCATCATAACTGCGGTCGTGTATGTGAGGTGCTGATCATATTCTTAAGGTAGAGACTAAGCATGCAATATAGCACACACATCTTTCAAACTAGGGAAATGTGAATAATTAAGTCAAGGACCCTAATGACTAAGGCTGGTTAACTCAAAATCTTCAAGACCTCATAAACCAAGTGTTCTTGAACATCAATAGTCTTGTGTGAAAGTGGATTGTGTCAGGGATTAAACCAACTTATTAGTTAGTTTTTTTTTTAGTTTTTGTTTTTTTTAGTTTTTTTTTGAAAAAGATAGGCGAATAAGAAAAGACTTTTTTTTTGAAAAAGTTTTGTTGTTTTTTTTGTTTTTTTTTGTTTTTGTTTTAACCCACCCCATAATTATTGTATAATATATGCAAAAATACATGAAAGTACGAGGTATGGGTAAAGTATATATGTAATATATACACGCCCCCTATACTTAGCTTGTGTTATGTCCTCATGGCACTTGGTGACAAAAAGACATAGCTCGTACTAAGTGTAGGAAAGCTAAAATAATAAAAAGTATAGAAGTCGATCCGCCCCCCTATACTTAGGCTCTGGGTAGCCTAAGTGTAGAAGAAGAGCAAAAATGGGGCGGACGAGGTCAAGAGGAGAAATGATGAGTAAATACACATGGCGGGCATCGGTCCCCCCTATACTTAGGCTTTGGTCAACCTAAGTATAGGACAAGAGTAAGTGTGAGAACCGATGTGATCTCGAGAATATACAAAGAAGGGAGAATATGTACAAGAGTGATTGAATCTTCTAAGATGTTGAATCTTGATGCTGCATCTTCATGAAGAGTAATAAGATGTATCTGCTCTGTGCTCACTCTGTATGAAGTTGATGACCTCGACTTGGACTAACTGCTCTTTGGAATCAACAAAATGCTTCAACAGTTGTCCATTCACCACATGAGATTGTGCACCATCTGTGAGATCAGCTATCTCTACACTTCCATTCTCGTGGACTTTCTTAACCACAAAGGGACCCGTCCATTTAGATTTGAGCTTCCCATGGAACATCTTCAACCTGGCATTGAACAACCATACCTTTTGTCCAGGGACAAAGTCTTTGCACCTAATGTGCTGATCATGCCATCTCTTTACTTTGTCCTTATAAATCAAACTGTTGTCATATGCCCTGTTTCAGATTTCCACGAGCTCGTTCAAGTTCAAGTCTCGGCAAAGCTTCCCTAGGTGACAGCTCCAATTAATCTTCTTAATTGCCCATTCGGATTTATGAATCAATTCTGCGGGCAAATGGCATGGCTTGCCATAGATCATTCTAAATGGTGAAGTACCCAATGGTGTCTTGTAGGCTGTCCTATAGGCCCACAGAACTTGGTCCAAGAGTTGAGACCAATTCTTCCTATCGGGACGAACCAATTTCTGCAAAATACTCTTCACCTCTCTGTTCGAAACCTCTGCCATGCCGTTGGACTGTGGGTGATAAGGACTAGTAACTCTATGCTCAAATCCATATTCCTTAGCTAAAGATCTCATATCTCGATTCACAAAGTGGCTACCCCCATCAGATATCAAAACTTTTGGCACCCTGAACCTAGCAATAATATGATCTCTCACAAACTTACAAACAGTCTTGCTGTCTGCGGTTCGGGTTGGGATAGCCTCCACCCACCTAGATAAATAATCAACCGCCAACAAAATATACTCATGTCCTTGGCTGTTGGGAAAGGGACCCATAAAATCTATGCCCCATGCATCAAAAACATCACAAATAATCATCGGTTGCATGGGCATCTCATCTCTCTGTCCAACTGTCCCTCCCATCCTTTGACAAATCGGGCACGATCGCACAAAATCAATGGCATCTCTAAACAAGGTCGGCCAATACAATCCACATTGAAGTACTTTGTGAGCGGTTCTCTTTCCCGAATGGTGTCCTCCAGCCTCAAGTGAATGACAATATGTGAGGACACTTTGGTATTCCTCCTGAGGAATACACCTTCTCCAAATACAATCCGGTCCTTCGAAGAAAAGGAAAGGATCGACCCAGTGGTATCTCCTCGAATCCGACTTCAGTCGATCAATGCTGCTCCTAGTCCAACCATGGGGAACCTGCTTGGAGACAAGATAGTTCACCATGTTGGCATACCACGGGAGGGAGTCAATAACACAAATTGACTCATCTGGGAAGGTCTCTCTAATCCGCTCATGATCAGGAGAATCCTTAAGTTCAATCCGAGAAAGGTGATCAGCCACAACATTCTTCACTCCAGGTTTATCTTTTATCTCCAAATCAAATTCTTGGAGGAGTAGAATCCACCTAAGAAGACGCGCCTTCGCATCCTTCTTTTCCATTAAGTATCGAATGGCTGTGTGATCAGTATAAATTGTCACCTTAGAGCCCAAAATATATGATCTGAACTTCTCGAGGGCCCATATTACCGCGAGCATTTCCTTTTCAGTCACTGTATAATTTTTCTGTGTAGGATCTAAAACTTTGCTCGCATAGTGAATCACAAACGGAATCCCCTTTCGCCGTTGTCCTAACACAACTCCTATAGCGAAATCTGAAGCGTCAGTCATGATCTCAAAGGGGAGAGACCAGTCAGGAGCTTGTAGGATAGGCGAGGCACAAATCTTCCTCTTCAAGAGCTCAAAGGCCTCCAGACACCTGTGATCTACAATGAACTCTATGTCTTTCCCTAAGAGCTCAGTCAGTGGGCGGGCGATCTTTGAAAAATCTTGAATGAATCTCCTATAGAATCCAACATGCCCTAAGAATGACCGCACTGACTTCACGTTGGTAGGTGGATCGAGTTTCTTGATCACCTCCACCTTGGCAGGGTCAACCTCCATTCCCCTTTTGGAGATGACATGCCCCAACACGATACCCTCTGTCACCATAAAGTGACTCTTCTCCCAGGAGAGTACCAGATTCACCTCTCTACACCTCGTGAGAACTCGGTCCAAGTGCGCTAAACATGTATCAAAAGAATCACCATGGACCGAGAAGTCATCCATGAACACTTCCAGGAAATCTCCCACCATCTCGGCAAATATGGCTATCATGCACCACTGAAATGTGCCCGGGGCATTGCAGAGCCCGAATGGCATGCGCCTGAAAGCATAAGTGCTGAATGGACATGTGAAAGTGGTCTTTTCCTGGTCCTCAGGGGCTATGGCCACCTGGTTGTAGCCTGAGTACCCGTCAAGAAAACAGAAGAACTCTTTCCCTGCAAGTCTCTCCAAGATCTGATCAATAAAAGGTAAGGGAAAGTGATCTTTCTTGGTCGCAGCATTCAGGTGCCTGTAGTCGACACAGACGCGCCACGACGTAGGTACTTGTGTCGCGATCTCTACCCCCTCCTCGTTGGTGACCATCTGAATTCCCGACTTCTTCGGGACAACATGAAGTGGGGCCACCCACTTGGAGTCAGAAATAGGGTATATGAACCCTGCCTTGCACCATTTCTCAATTTCATTCTTCACTACTTCCCATAGATTGGGGTTAAGTCTCCTCTGAAACTCATGGGAAGGTCTCACGTTATCCTCAGTAAAAATGTGGTGCGAGCAGAGAGCGGGGTTGATGCCCACGAGATCCGACACTGTCCAGCCTATTGCTTTGCGGTTCCTCTCTAAGACTTCTAACAACCTAGACTCCTGCTCTAAAGTCAAGTCTGAGCTAATGATGACAGGATATCTCTCTTTGGGTCCCGCAAGAAAGGCATACTTAAGTGTAGGAGGTAGTGATTTCAGTTCTGGCAATGTGGTATCATCAAGCAGATCTGGCTGAACTGAATCTGAATCTGGTTCCGTGCTGCATGAAGGTGGGCTAAGCTGAGTAGTACTCGTCACCACATCAGAAGTATCGGGAGTCGGATCGTCAAAAGTATCCAAACAATCGGCAAAAGCCACGTCCGACTCGTCATCTATGTCCCATGATTGTTCCGAAGAGGATGGAACTGACAGATCCGGATGGATCTCTAAGTCATCATGAGAATAGGTTGATGCATCTCTAGCAAGATCAGACAACACCTGGCAAACTACATCATGCACTATATCCTCTCCAGATGAAAGGGTCTCGCTCTGTCCTGAAGGAATCTGTCCCCAAATCCCAACTGTGCTAATCAAACTGCAGTCTGCCTCTGAAGATGAGTACTCTGTGCTACTCTCTGAATCGGGTCGCTGACACTTGGTTTGCTTCATCTCAAGGTTCACTTCTCCGCCTGGAGAACGGAACTTCATCATTCCCGTACCATAATCGAAAGCTGCGCCTGCGGTCCTAAGGAAGGGTCGCCCGAGAATGATCTGAGATTCTCTCCAATGGTTGGGGGTCTCCATGTCCAAGACTGTGAAGTCCACCTGATAGTTCTGCCCCTCAATCGAGATAACAACGTTCTTCACTTCTCCCTTAGGTCTCTTCATTGAACGATCTGCGAATTGGAGTAAAGCTCTAGATTTGCGAAGTGGTCCCAACTCCAATTTCTGATATAAGTCTAAGGGAAGTAAGTTGATCGAAGAACTGTTATCTAAGAGTGTGCGTGCAAACGCAATGTCGTCAATACGACTCTCCACATAATGAGCACCCATGTCTCTCTTTTTCTTTGGCAAAGTCTGATTCTTGAGACAATAGGTTGTGGCTACCGATAAGACATGTGTCTTTATGTTTCGGTTATCTTTCTTCCTGCTAACCCTTCTAGGTGTGCATCTCACCTTAAGGTATTTTTGGAAGGTAGGATGGTTAGCCACATATTCATCAAATGGCACCTTCACAGTGATATTTTCTTTACAAAATCGTGCCATATCGGGGTCATCTTTCTGAATCTTTTTGATGCGCTTTCCTGCCGTAAGAGCACGGGGGAAAGGGATTGAAGCTAAGGAAACATAGGATGAAGAATCTGAATCATGAACTGAAAGATCATTCTTTGACTTAACGGAAACAGAGTTCTTCATACAAGAATCTTTTTGATGCAACATGGAATCAAAATCAAAACTATCTACTAAAGGTTGTGGAATAGAAGATGGAGTGGTATCCGCCACAACCGGAGATGCAAGGTCCTCCGTAGACTCAGAAGAATATCCATGCTGACAATGCTGCATACGTACTCTCCTCCTCCTCTCGGCTCCCTGAGTAGAAATCCTCGAATGGTGCTGATGGGGCTCTGAAATATGATGCCTCTCCTCCTCGTCCTCTGAAGACTCCTCAGGTAGAGCTCCAGAGATGCCCCTCCTCGTGTCCCTCGCCCGGTCAGGTACGACCACGGTCCTTCCGCTCCTGAGTGACATGTGGTTAGCCTCGTCACATGAAAGAATCTCATGTTCAGATTTAGGAGATGCTGAATAGTATACCTGACCAAAGTGCTGCTGAGAACTAGAACGGTTCAGGCTATTGGGGTTAGCCTGAACTTGGGCTGGAATCGAGGTAGAGGGTGCAGTCTGCTCGTCTCGCCATCTTGACAGGCGGTTGACATCCACCCGTAAGTCCTGAACCTCGTTCCTGTAGGAACGTAGCTCGTCGAGTATCTGCTGCTGAATATCCATGGGACTAGACGATGAAGGAAGTGGATAAGACTGGGAAGAAGAACGGGAAAACTGGCCCTGCTGGCCAGTGTACTGCCTCTGCTGCTGCTGGGGTTGCGGGCCCTGCTGGTAATGGCCCTGTCGGCCATACTGCTGGTACTGCTGCCTCTGCTGCTGGGGTGGATGGAATCCAGGGCTCTGCTGTGAAGGAGGTGGTGCGGAGGTGAATGCGGTGTTGTGAAAGGTTGGGGGATGCTGATAGGTCTGTTGGTCTCCCGTACTTCCCTGCCTGGCAGGGTCCTGAGTATACCATATCCCATTCACCTCCCAAATTGGTGGAGGCTCCTCCTGGACTGTCTCTGCTACTGGAGGTGGCTGCTGGAAAGAGTGGGTGTAGGATTGGTCCTGCTCCCACGGCTGGGGTTGCCCTGACACCAACTGCTCCTGAACATGGTGAACTCGGTAAATGGGAGCAGAGGGTGCAGTCACGGCGGGTATCCTTATCTTAGATACCTTCTCAGTCAACTCCTCCATCTGTTTTGGAAGTTTGGAGACGCTCCGGTCTAACTCATCAATCCTCCTGTCGATCTTCTCGACTACAGTAAGCTTGTCAGCAAGGAGTCCCATGCTAGGGATCACGTCCTGAGAGAGATCGACTACAGCTGGTTTCCCCCCTCCAAGTGAGAGTGAACTGGGGGAAGGTGTATAGGCCCTGCTGGCCATCTGTGAGCGGCTAGTTTCAGCCATCTGCTCGAATACCCTCCAGACGGTATCCGTTCCTCGTGATGTATAGCTGCCTCCACATGCAGCGCTCACTAAACCCTGCATCTCAGGGTTGAGACCAGTGAAAAATGATTGGACCAAGATATTGTTATCTAATCCATGACAAGGACACTTCTGCAGGATGTCCTTGAATCTTTCCCAAGCATCACAAAAAGCTTCATGGGGTAATTGGGAAAAACTCGTAATGCGCGTCCTCATCATGTTAGTTCTACTCAAAGGGTAGAACTTCTTCAAAAACAGGTCCTTGAACTGGGCATATGTGGTGACGGCGATCCCAAGATTCTTTACCCAGTAATCAGCTTTGCCACCCAAGGCAAATGGAAGGGCTTTGAGCCTAATATAATCCTGGCTAACATTTTGATGTTTGAGGTTAGCACAGATGAGCTCAAAGTCCCTTAGGAATGCATATGGCTCCTCAGAAGCATTCCCATCGAAGTGTGGCAACAGGTTCAGAAAATGCGGCTTCAATTCAAAATCAACCTCGGGTTCGGCCGGACTCAAATAGTTATGAATTTGATATTGTCCGGGGTTGTATGCCGCATCCATTGGTAGTTGGACCTCAACATTTAACTGTCCCAACTGAGCTCTTAGTAATGCTTGTTGCTGCTCAGATGCAGCCAATCGGGCTAGTATACTTCTCATCGGGTCTTCATGGTTCTCTTCTTCCTCTTCTTTCTTCTTTGGAGGCATTTTACTCGTGTCTTCTATATGGCCTGAATCAGCAAGGTTTTCTTGATTAGAAGAGGATTTATGAATCATGATATTCTCACCAAGGCGATGGTCTTCCTCGGTGAGGTGGGAATAGAGAAAGGGAATGGTTTGAGAGTAACCATCCCGAGAGTGAATGATCCTGGGCTCAAGAGGGTCATGAGTCCAGGTTGGTCCAAGTTGCGCTTGGACCTTTGAAGACGTACTTTTTGAAGGGTTCAATGAGAGATTCACAAAGTCCGAATAAATATCCCCCCAATCAGTCATCTTCGATGTCAAAAGAACCGATTAGATCACGATAATCAATGAGGCGCTAGTTCTACGGTGCACGTAAATGTGCGGAGTGAACTCACACAATTCAAACGCAATTCAAACCCCCAATTTCACCAACTCAACACGTGATGGCCGTAAGAGTTCGGCCGATTTATCCGATCAATTTTAGTTGGTGAGAATACAATCTTGGAAAGATTAACGAGCTGTTAGGTGCCCGTATTTTCCTACAGACTGGCCCGGTTCTTACGACTAGTTTGACCTACTTTCAGCCAGTATAGGAGTAAGTACGGACCGTAAAAATACGGCTACCCGTTCCTTGAGGACTAAGGCGTCCTCTAAACCTCCCACTCTGCTAAGGAAGTCCGGACCGTTTACCGGCTACCCGTAAATCCTCACTGAAAAGTAGCTAATCGCCTAAAAAGAAAGAACCAGTAGTAAGTAAGAAATCCAGACTTGGCTCTATCCTAGGGTCGTCTCTCTCTCACTTGCAATTAAAACAAACAATGAGGGCTTTCTGCACCCGAGAACAAGGGTTCTTTTTATTCCAATTAATTAGATCGACCTGCTCAATTCAGTCCCAATTTTAGAGTTAGGTTATCACTTGAAATTTATGTGAACACACAAGCACGTCTACCGTTCAGTCCCAATTTCCTTTAACCTTAAGTTGTAAAACAAGATGGGAATCGGAAATCAGAATGCAAACGAGAAACTATGATGCATGCTCAGAAGAAGGCATACTTACAGTGAATCCCAGCACTCTTCACGCGTTATGCAAAACTGAATTTGTAAATATTACACTAAATGCATGCAGATCGAGGAAACCGCACCTAAACAATATACTATTAGCGGGGAAGAATTGATTGAATTTGAGCTAAGTAGTACGTGTCTATGTGCGTCTCATTATGAATCTTAAAAGATATGTGAATCTTCTAAGATAAGTGTGGCCTAATTTATAATGGGCACAAACAAGTTTGAATCTAAACTACCGTGTGCCTAATCCTTAAGTTCACCACTCAAGTCAAGCCCCACCCTCGCCGGAGAGTGAAACAGGCTCGACACACCACAAATAAAGTCCAAGTCTTTATACACACGCGAGCTCTCAAACAAGAGCCGCTATAAAGAGCAAGCTAAATAATTACAAAATTTTACAAAAATTCTCTCAAAAATAAATTGCTTTATCCTCGCACTTCAGCAGTCGGCGCGCGTCGCGTCCTTCGACCTCCGATGTACTCCAAGTCCACCGGGCCCTCGCAAGGAAAATGAAATTTATATTAGAGAGATAAACAACAAGATATTAACAAAAATATAAAGAGAAATAATTGCAAAAAAATGGAATAAATACAAGTGGCTCAGGGGTCAGACTACCCGAGTAAATGGAAAACTAAATCCAAATTTTTAAACTAATCCCTAAGCCGTTTGCGTCCCCGGCAACGGCGCCATCTGACAAGCCGCTGAATACGATGTTTAATTTGGTCACGTTGTAGCACGTGTACTCAGCGATTCGGTCAGAACCGAGAGAAGATCTCCGTGAAGAGTGTCTCGGCTTAATTTATATCCCGGGCAAGTCCGGGGTCGAACTCAGGGAGGCAAAGGAACAACTTGGGTTTTAATTCAAGAATAAAGGTCTAGATTTCCAATGCGTATTTTTTTAGATTTTTTATGCAAAAACCAAAGCAAATGCAAAATACGGTTGGATTACAACACTAAGAAAGCATACAACAAGGCCAAATTAATTTTAATGGAAAAGAAGTCCAATTTAGCCAATTCGTATTTTTCCTAGAATCCTAATCCAGTGATGAATGCTAAACACATTTTTTTTTGGAATTTTAGGACTTAAAATGCAACAATGAAAAATGCACACTTTTTAAGGGTCTTTTTGCAATTTATCACACAAACAGAAAGCAAAAATCATGAAAAAATTACTGGAATGAAACATGATGCAAGGAAGCTACAGTAATTTTTTTGGAAATTTTTGACAAGTTATGAATTTTTTATGGATTTTTTAGTGAAAACAGAGTGACAATGAGTAAATAATTCCTAATTAATCCACGCTATCAAATTAGTCAGAGAGAGAATTATCTCAAAAAGATATTGAGATAAGCAATCTAGGAGAGTTGAAATTTCACAAAAATAATGTATGTGGATTTAATTAAAAATCAAAGACTAAAATCACTCTATAATTTATTTAAGGCACAAAACAACTCCATTTTGGATGAAATTTGGACAGTATGTTAAGCACTCATCAAAGCATCACATATAATTTTTGTGGAATTTTTAGAGTAACCGTGTATGAGATATAATTTTAAGAGCACTGAGTGGGTAAAATATGCTAAGTTTCAGTTAATCATTTTTAATTAATTACCCATGTAATATAAAAATCCAAATAAATACTCAAAACGTACACAATTAGTTGCTCAACACAGTGGTATTTTTCCTTGAATATAAATATGCAAGATAGATGTCCAAATTATCAAGAGAACACAGGGGTGTTTGTGCAAATACAGAAACTGAAATTACAATGCAAAATATGTACAAGGACTATTATGCAATTACTGAAACATGAAAAGATATATATGCAATTTTTACAAAATAAAAAAAATAAAGGAAAACACCTTCTTCCTCTGGATACCGTAGAAGAACCCAAAGACGGTGGAGGGCGGCCGGCGGCGTCGGTGTGCCACGCACGGCCGGCGGAGGCGCGGAGGGGGCGAGGGGATGACGGTGGGAGGTCGGCTGTGCTCACGGCGGACGGCGCGGAGCTGCGGGAGCGAGAGGGGCCGGGGGGGGGGGGGGGTCGGCCACGGCTGAATGGGGGCGGCGCGACCTGGAGCGCCGGCCGCGGCGTTGGCGGTGGAAGACCGGCGGCCGGCGCGCAGCTCCGCTGCTGGAAGAGCAGCCGGTGCCCGGCGGCTGTGGTCGACAGTGGCTGGCGGCGGTGGGAACTCTCCCCCACCGCGGCAGCGTTGTTTTTTTTTTAATTTTTTTTTTGATTTTTTTATGCTGCTGTAATAAAAGATTTTTTTTTTGGTTTCAAAATTTTTTTATTTTTTTTGCTTTGTTTATAAAAGTATGCAAATGGAGAAGGGAGAGTGATGACAATAAAAATAAATGAGAAATAGATGGTGGTGGTGATGATGAAAGAGGAAAAAAATGTGTGATGGTGTTGGTAATGAAAGGGGTATGATGAGGATGGTAGTAATATGATGAAGATGGTGATGATGAAATGATGTGATCGTAATATAAAAATGGTGGTGTTGACCAAGACAAAAAGAAAACAAAATATTAGATAGAAAAAATGAAATAACTAGAGAAATGAGAAGAAATAACTTACCTGGTGTTCGCCGGATTTGCGGAGCAGCTACGCTGGACTCCTGTTGTCGCCTCGATCCGATTGGCGAAATAAAAATCGGAGAAGCTCCACGAGCTCGACGGGGAACTCGTGACGCGAAGCGGAGCTCCGCGGATCTCACCTGAAGGAGGTCGTCGCTTGAGGACGATGCTTCGCAGCTGTCACCAACAAAACACTCCAAGCTCTCTCCTTATTCTATAAGAATGGTGGATGGGGAAAAAATGAGGACGTACATATGATTATAAAGAAGAAAAGAAAGAGAAGTTAGAAAGATGGTGGAGATGAATGGAGGTTAGATTATTGATGGAGTTGAATGGAGGTTAGATGAAGAATGTGGGGTGGAATGGGAGTTGGTGGTAGAATAGAAGACTTGGTGGTTAATGTAAAAATGGAAGTTAGTGTAGAGAATGTGGAAAAAATAAAAGGAAAATAAAATGAAATAAAGTAGGCTACTTATAATACAATAAAATAAAAGATAAGAAAAAGAGTGGAGAATTTACAAAAGAAGACTCCAACATTTACATATTTTTTTGTTTGCTTTTCTTTTTATATTTTTTTGTCTTTTTAATAGTAGATATGTACAATAGGAAAATACAATAAAATAGTACAATCAAAATACAACACCACAATGATTTTTTTTGATTTTTAGTAATTAAGAAAGATAACATAAAAAATGAAGAAAGAAAGAATATATACATAATATACAATGTACATCTAGGTCCCAAAACCCAGCTTTTGCAAACGAGCTCCGATTTTAATGAAACCACTTCCGTTGGATAGATAATTTTCTAACTTGAACTTTAAAAGTGAGTTTGGTGAATTTGGAGTTCATACGGAGCGGGAATTTAGCTTGGAAGTTGGTCTTTACGGCTTTTTCCCATTGGGATCTAGGAGCATTTATTTGAGATATAATTTGTTTTATATTTTTGTATTTTTATGTACATTATTATGAACAAGTTAGAGAAAGAATTAGCCAAAAAGGAGTTGAAATGAAATTATTAAAAATACATGAAGTTTTGAGCTATTTACAGGTATAAAACTCCTTTATTTTTGCGGCTTTTTATGTGTAATTTATTTTGTACAATCTAATATACAATAATTAGTGTGTTTTATTTACAAGAGTCATTTTGTTAGTTTATTGATTTTATTGACATTTATATGGGATTTTACTCATGGATTTTGCTAAGATTAAGATATTAAGATGATGAATCATGGATTCATCACCAACCACCACATTTTTAACTCCAGGTTTGTCTATTATCTCCAAATCAAATTCCTAGAGGATAATAATCCAACTAAGCAGATGCGACTTGTCATCATTCTTATGTTGTAAGTACCTGATGGCTTAGTGGTCAATATAAACAATCACTTTTGATCACAACAGGTGTGATATAAACTTCTCTAAGATGAAAACAACAACCAACAACTCTTTCTTTATTACGATGTAATTCTTCTAGGTGTCATACAATGTCCTATGGGCATAATGTATAGCAAAAGGCATACCATCCCTACATTGTCCCAACACTGCCCCCATAGCATAGTCTAATGCATCTGTCATGATCTCAAATAGGAGAGACCAATCCTGCAGCTGTAGAATAGGTGATTAAGTAACCAAATCTTTCAGTTGATGAAAGGCTCGGAGGACCTTGTCGTCTATAATGAATTCTGTATCGGATAATCTTTTTGAAGTATTAGATAAATCTTCGAGAAAATCAACATGCCCCATAAAAGACCTCACCTGCTTTAATGTTTCAGCTGGTTCAAGTTTAGCAATGACCTCCACCTTGTTTGGATCAACCTCCATGCTTACTTGGAGATGACATGGCCCAACACTATCGCTTCAGTCACCATGAAGTGACTTTTTTCCTAGGACATAATCAAATTAACTTCACATCACCTTCTTAGCATGTAGTATAGGTGCACAAGACAAGCATCAAAGCTCTCAACATAGATAGAAAACTTATTCTCTTGGTCCTCAACGAGAATTGCCACTTGATTATATCCTGAGTACCCATCCAAGAAGTAAAATAACTCTTTCCATGCCAACCTTTCAAGCACTTGATCAATAAAAGATAGCAAAGAGTGATCTTGTAGAGGAAAGTGATCCTTCTTGGTAGCTGAATTCAAGCATTGGTAATCTACATAGACACACCATGATGTAGGTACTCATCTCATGATCTCATCTCCTTGGTCATTAGTAACCACCATAGTTCCGAATTTCTTTGGAACTACGTGTAATGGGCTCACCCATTTAGAGTTGAAGATGGAATAAATAAAGCCAACCTCACACCACTTCGTTATCTATTTATGACAACTTCTTGGAGATTAGGATTCAACATGTCCTGAAAATCATGGGACAGGTTGTCATCCTCTAAGAAGATGTTGCGTGAACATATGGCTGGATTTTTCCCTCAAAGATAAAAAATGTTCCATCCAATTGCCTTGCGATTTTTCTCGAGAACACTAGCAAGCAAGATTCTTGATCATCAGTCAAATGTGAATGGATAATGACTGGAAACTGTTAAGGCTCTCCTTCAAGGAAGGAATATTTCATGTTTGTTGGAAGCAACTTCATCTCAGGCGGAGTCAGAATTAGTTTCTTTGTAAACTCAAAGATAGTACTGATGGTATCCGTTATGTTGCTCATTAATGCATTGTCCACATCGGTTCTCATGGTTTTGATATCAAAACACTGAATATATCTTCAATGAGTTCATATTGTTCGGTTAGGGATGCTTCTTCTTCAAAGTAGTTCGATCATCTCATCAGCAAATGACTACTCATTTGGCATGGAGAGGGAATCGACTGTGATGTCCAAGTCCTCCTCTAGAGAGAGGATTTTCTGGGTTTCCCTATCATTTAAATTGAAGCATGGCTCTTACATGGTCTCAATGTTATTTCGGTCTTCTTCAAGCAATGGAGTTGGCTCACTTCTCTCATATTCACTTCCTGTGGCTTTTAGCTCTACGATCAGGCAATCATTACTGCATCGATGTTAGAATGGAACATGATCTTTCCAGACCCATAATCCACTACTGCCTCGACCATTATGAGGAACGACCGACCAATAATGATCGATGGCTGGAGTAACAGTGCAGAAGTATCCATGTCCATGACAATGAAGTCCATTGGGAATTGCATATCATGTACCGTCACGATAACATCCTCCAATACCATTGGGAATTCTCCCTATGCTTTACCTTTTCTAGTCCCTTAGCAAACACTTATTTGAAAGAATAAGTGAATAAAAGAAAAAGAAAGGAAAAATAAAGAAATTAGGATAATTTTGAGTATTAAACTTATCTTCATAAAATTGTTGTATGGAGCTCTGTCAGACCTTTAGATTATTATTGTGGCGGATCCTTAATGGGAAATGGATTTAAAACCTAACAACCTCTAAGTTCCACAAGACTCCTATTCAGGTCTCCTCAATAGCCAGGTCAGAACAAATCTACATACACAAATTTCTATGACTATGAATCTTTACTTATACGTTGTAAGTGAAATATAGCTCCCCATCTCAAAATTAGCAAAGAACAACCTCTCTCAACAATGTAACTCTAGTCCCCCGGTCTAGCAACTCTTTCCTCGAGGAGCGGGGATAATTCCCTTCTAAGTTCAAGTACAACCATCTCAAGAAGAGGAGATGGAGAAAAGAATGGACGATAACCAGTGTAGCTACCTATCCTTGGATGCATGACTAGTGTAGCCAAGTCATCCAGCTGCAAGCTTACAAAAAGTTTACTTTGAAGCTCTTATTATTTTTTTCTATACTTGTATATACACTATGACATGCATTTTACTTTCAATCAGGCCTGTCCACTTTTGGAGATTCTACAATTATCTCTTTTTCCTTTTTTTGAAAATATATACAAGGTACATCATGTACATAAGGAGTTTTTCCTCTTGAGCTAGTATACTATCCATCTTTTGAAGCATTATTGCAGTACCACAACATCCTGTCTTTAGACCTCAATGCTACTAGATCAGGTTGAGATGCACTACCCTCCCTAGAGGAAGACGAGAGGTTCCTCCTAGATGTACTACCCTCGTATGCTACTCCAAGCCAAGAGATTTTGCCTGCTCACCACCTCCTCCATGAAGAGCTACGTGTAGAGTGCTTGTCCAAGATAAGCCATGGTCTGAAAAAATCATGCATGTGTTGTTAAATATTATACTTATACTAATCAAGATGACATATGAACATAGTCTTATGGACTCAAAGAATTAAGTCGCTAGGACCTCAAAAGTCTTAACTCCAATTCTTATAAGGTTCCTCTTAAATTAAGTGGAATAAGGTCCAACTAAGCTCCATTCTTCAAGTTTATTCCAGACTTAGTTTAAATGTCAATATTATCCAGAAAAATACACATGCATGAAAATATGTACATGTAAAGAAAGCAAAATCCTTTTTTAAAACAATGTTCTAATTTTGAACTTTTTATGGATTTTTGGAAAAAAAAATGATGCACATGTAAACATAGTTTTTTTATATTTTAATTATGCAAATTTTTATAGACTTTTTGGTTTTGTAGTTTTTAGGGATGTTTTAAGGGAAATGGGTTAGTAAAATATATACAAGTATATACATGGATTTTTTTATTTTTTATTTTGTTTTGTTTTTTTGTTTTGTTTTGTATTTTTCTTTGATTTTTTTGTTTTTATTTTGTTTTTGTTTTGTTTATTTTGTTTTTTAAATAAAAGGTGACCAAAGTCTATATACACACACATGGATTTTATGAATTTATATGCATATCCCAAAAATAATCATATTTAAAAGAATGAGTTATGTCTGAAGTATATATACAATATATACGACACCCCTCTATACTTATCTCGAACTATGTCCTCATAGTGATCAGAGAGCGGTAAAGGAAGACATAACTCTTACTAAGTATAGAAAAGTGAAAAGACTCCTATGCTACGACTCAATGAATATAAAATGAATAGAAGTCAGTAAACCCCCCTATACATAGGATCAAGTAATCCTCATAGAAGATTATACAAATGGGGAGAACCGAAGAAGAGTGTAAGAACTCAACAGGTGACTTGCCCCCCTATACTTATGGCAGAATAGCCCTATGTATAGAATATCAACAAGTTGGGGGACAATCGAGAGATTATAAGAATAAAAACACAAAAAAGATGATACGAACAACATCACTCCCCCTATGCTTAGGGTAGAGTATCCCTAAGTATAAGCAACAACAGGAGTGATGAACATGAAGAATATGAACAACAAATCATTCACCTCCCCTATACTTAGGATAAAGCACATCCTAAGTATAGCATATATACACACAGAAAGGGGTGAATGATAAAAGAGGAGAAGAAAGAATGAAACGAAAGCAAATACACAAAAGGAGTGGATGTACAAAGGTCAAGAACGTCGAAAGCATACCTTCTTGTGAGATTGCTGAGGAATGGATCTGGCAAGGTGTAGGTCGATATTGGGGTCAACATTAGACATAAACTGATCAGGATCGACCAAGAATGTATCCTCAGTGATCTCAGAGTGTGCAGGCACGAACCGGTCAGTGAAAGTAGTGTGGTCATGTCCTTCCTCGAAAGTCTCATAAATATCAAAGTAAAAAGGCTCAAACTCGTTACCAGAAAAAGTAAGATCAATTCCAGCATGGTGAGCCTCTACTAGATCATCATGTTCATCAAAAGGCCCGATTTTTTTTATAAAAGCAATCAAATCAAATTTGGCCATATTAGTCTCATCTAAATCAAGGTGAATAGGAATGGACTCATCAGTGAAGGTAGTCAAATCATGTCCACCCTATCTAGTATTAGAGTTTTCCTTCCGCTCTAGGGTGTCTATTGTGTAAATCCCATGGATGTCATCAATGCATTGCCACGTACCAGAAGGGGGAACTCCATGGTTTATACATTCCGAGTCCTACTCCTTGAAGAGGAATTCTTGGGTCTCAATATCATCCAACATACAACAAAAATCTCTGCTATTATCATCAAGGTCAAAGTCCTTAGGGTTGTCTAACATGATCACACTCTAATGGGATGCAGGTCTCTTGTCAGTAATGGGTGTCATGATCAACACATCGCTCCCTACATCAGAACAGAAGAAAATATCTCTTGATCCATAATCAATAACGGCTCTAACATAGGCGAGGAAAGGCTGTCACATGATGATTGGAGGGTGATCCACAGGGGTGGAGGTCCCCATGGGCAATACGACAAACTCAGAAGTGAAGTTCATGTCCTGAATAAGAATGACAATGTTTTCTAGAATACCCTTCGGCCTCTTGATAGATCCATCAGCAAATTGAACTGTCATCCTAGTTTACTTGAGGGGACCAAGATGAAGAGCTGTACCATAGGGAAGGGTATTATATTGATTGAAGCACCGCTGCTAAGGAGAGTGTTATCACAAGGATAGTCAGAGATGGAGAAACTCACAAGAGGTGTGACAGTGTTACCTTTATTAGAATGTGGACGGTGAGAGATGGCATGGGCAGTAGCCATGGTCAAAATATGATGCTCAGATCTGCTCCTTCGCTTTCTCTTCTTGTGTTGAGGAGCAGATAAATGGGTCATGGCTTGGTAAAGTGGGGCTTTAATGATCTCATGAATGGTGGCCACCACTTCAGGTTCAATCAACATTTTTTTGATTTTTGAACCTCCTCCATATAAGGGAGGAGATCAGAATCAGCATATATATGAGGATTGCCAAGAGCAGTCTGTACAGTGGCATCCATAGGGTCAAAGGTGGGACATGTGGTGAATGACTGTGTGAGAAAATGGTCAGGAACGGGTACCCTCTCCTCACAAAATGAATCAACAATGTGTGTCCCAAAACCTTTTTGGATTTTTAAAATTTTCTATTTTGTATTTTGGGCGATTGCAATCTCTCATGATTATCCTCAAGTGAATCCATATCCTCAAATAGTGAAGTAGCATTTTGGCTTTTATTTATGTTAAATAGATTGCTAATCCTCGAATTCATATGGTCCATCATCTGGTTCAGGGTCTCAAGTGTGGACATCATGAAAGGTGACTCCAAAATCCCAGGATCAGGTGAGTCAAATGAGGGTGGGTGAAAATGAAAGTTCGATTCCTGAAATAATGGGTTACATGGATATATACAAAAATCATGAGGAATGTCCTATTGGAAAAAAGGGAGGTGGGCCGACTGGAGGGTGTGAAGGACCCGCGAAGGTTGGATAAAAATCACTCCAGTCGACCATCTCCAAAACAAAAGACGGGGATCAGGAGAACACGATAGTCAACTCAAGCTATGCAAAGAGAAAGGCATAAATGCACGGAAGGATTGAGTATGCACACAAGCAATCACAAACATATAAACAAAGCAAAACACATTCCTCAATTCACCTACTCAACTCAGTGAAGACCGTGAAAGCTCGGTCTCTTAATCTTCTCTATTTTAGAGTTAGGTGAGAATCACAAAAAATGTACAAACACTTAGGTTGGCTTATGGATATTGGGTACTAACCTTAATGTGTACGCGAGAAATTTAAAACAAATACAATGAGGGGATTACTCACCTCAAGACAATGATTTTTTCCTTACGTTTATTTTAGGGTCGAGTTTTCTTTAGCAGTCTCAAATTTTAGGCAGTTATCAGTTGGTTTGAATATTTTCAATAAATCGACTACTGAGTGTCCAATTTCCTTTTAGATTATGTGAGTGAAAACAAAGAAGGAGTCCGGAAATGACAATGCACGATTAAACACAATGATGCATGCAGGGGTTAGAGATGCGTACCTTGTCGTCGGCACTCTACATGCAGGGTGATCCGCGTAAAATTTAAATACATAAAAAAATAAACTAATCTATACGATGCAAGTGAACCACCCTAACAATAGCTTCTATTAACGGGAAAGAACCAATTAAATTTGACTAAGTCTAATTATGCTCTATTCTATAGGCACAGAAATTCTTGTTTAGGGTTTTTGGTCCTAATTAGTTACCTGGCTCAAGCAAATTAATTAAAATAATCAATAGGTAGCTCACAAAATCCGCATGAAATAAAGAAAAATAAAGCGATGAAAACAAAATCGGTGAGGTCCCCCAAGTGCACCGACACATGGCAAAACAAACCCGACAACAAATGAATGTCCTTTTACAAGAATTCAAATTCTAGAAAAAATAAAAGAAAGTCTATGCATTTTTTTTTCAAATTCTTAGTCTCCTTCAAATATTCTTGTCCTCCTCTCACGCTCTCCTATGGCTTGGTAAAGAATCAAGTTGCCTCTGCTTCGCTTGGCTGCTTCGGCTCTCCTAGGATCACCTCATTCGCTCCGCGGACCCTCACAAGAAAAAGAAAAGAAAGAATGTGTAAGAAACGTAATTATAAAATATGAGCATGAAAAATGAAATAAATACAATGAATATGAACAATGAACTAATGTCAAAAAATATAAACATATATTTACAATCAAGAATAGCAAGGTCAAAAGAGAAACAAATATTTACAATCAAGAATAACAACAGCTCAATCCTAAAATTAGAACGGAATACGTGAATGGGGATCCGACGAAAAAATAAGGAATGGATCTGTGTCTCCGACCACCGTACGCGGCCGGAGTTGGAAGATTGCGTGAGGTAGAATAAGAATGTGAGTAGATCGAGGTGTGAAGGTGAAAAATCAGATTCGGATCAAATCATGATGGGTGATTCTAAGATCTAGACAAAAAAATGACAAAGAAATAAAAATGTGGGAAGTAAACTACGATTAACTTAGGTTAAAAATAAGAGAAAATGGATCTCACCCTAGGAGCGGAAAAGACCGTGATCGCCTCGACGAAGGCTGACTCGTTGTCACTGGACGGCTCGGAGGCTAGGCATCCTTCTGCGACAAGATAATCTCAGAGAATAGCTCCTCTCGCCAAAGATTGATCAAGTGAGAATGAGGGAGGAGGAGCCAATTAAATAGATGATTAATTGAATTTGAATTGGAATTTAAAAATTGAAAGGAGATAAAGAGATAAGAAAGAATTTGAAACGAGATAAAGATAAACGAAAAATTAGTGTTAAAATTATTTACAAAAATTATTTTTTTATTTTCTTTAATTAAATTGGTAATAAATGTTATTTTTTTAATTTTTTATGGTGGTTATTTAAGAATAGCAACTATATACATATACTAAATACATATGGTACATTATATAAATAGTTAAATAAGGAAATTAATCTATTTATGTTAACTTATTTATGTTTTTTTATTTTTTATTTTTATTTTAAATAATTAGTAAAAATATTTACAAATAAATGTACAAATAAATGGTAAAATTGTACAAACCATCCTAGAAAACCGACTTTTCAACCGTAATTCCAAAAATTATGAAATCACAGCCATTTTAAAGATAATTTAATTTAGAATACAACGGAAGTGAGTTTGATTCAATTTGAGTTAATATGGAGTCAGAATTGGTCTTTCAATTATCGATATGGTTACTTTTATTTTGTACATGATTGTATTTTACAAATATTTTTATTATTTAGGAACCATTTTTATTTACAACTTTTGTTTTGAAAATTATTTAATTTGAGTCCAGTTTACGAGCAAATAAAATAGTGTAAGTATATAAATATATACATCACATTTTTTTGGATTTTTTGATTATGGACTCTATCTCCCCCTACTTTAATCCTGGTCAATTCGGTCAAGTCTTGACCTTCTCTCGGGGTCCGGGTCAACATGTATCTATTACATATATACAATCTTCTTTTTTTATTATTTTCCTTTCTTTCTTTCTTTCTTTATTTATTTTAGGTTAAAATAATAATAAGTGTACAATATTTACACACAAATGCAAGTCAACAAGAATATGAAGATAGTAATATATGCATGTGTTTTATAAGGGACTTTAATCTAAAATAAATGAATAAAGATGATGAAATGCATATTCATCAATAGGGTCCTTAATCAAAAAATCTAAAAAAATGTATTGTAAATACTTTTATGTGTATATTTTGTATAAAACTTACATTATTTTATTTTAACATAAATTGACCTCAAACTAAATAATTTTCAAAACAAAAATTGTATATAAAAATGTTTTTTAAATAATAAAAATGTTTGCAAAATAAATTCATGTACAAAATAAAAGTAACCACATCCGGAAAAAGCCATGAAACAATAATTGAAAAATCAATTCCGGCTCCATATGAACTCAAATTGAACCAAGCTCACTTCCATTGTATTCTAAATTAAAGCATCTTTAAAATGGCTATGGTAATTTTTGGAGTTATGATTTGAAAGATAATTTTCTGGGGTGGTTTGTGCAATTTTATCATTTATTTATACATATTGTATTTGTAAATATTTATAAATACTTTAATAATTATAAAAATAAAAAAATATAAAATTTTTAAAACAACAAAAAAAATTAATTTCCTTATTTAACTATGTATATAATGTATCACACACACACACACACACACACATATATATAGTATTTTTATATAGTTGATATTCTTAAATAAACATCACAAAAAATAAAAAAATTAACATTTATTATTTAATTTAATAAAGTGACGAAAAATAAAAGAAAAAATTAATTTTTGTAAATAATTTTAACACTAATTTCCTTTTTTATCTCTATCTCATTTCAAAAATTTTCCCTTATCTTTATCTCATTTTAAATTTTGAATTTCGAATTCTTTTCTTTTCTATTTATATGGCTCCTCCTCCCTCATTTCAATTTGATCAATCATTAGTGAGAGGAGCCTATTCTATAAGAATCTTCTGGTTGCATAGTGGTGCCTAGCCTTCGAGTCGTCCGGTGATAGCAAGTCGGCCTTCATCGAGGCCATCACAGTTTCCATCCGCTCCCACGGTGAGATCCACATTTTTCTTCTCTTGTTTTTAATCTAGGTTAATCATAGTTTAATTCTTCGCATTTTTTATTTAATTATCATTTTCATATAGATCTAAGAATTCCCATCACAGTTTAATCCTCACTCAATTCCGATTTTTTCATCTCATTTTCTCGATCTTATCACTTCATGTTCTACCTCACGTGATCTCCCAACTCCGGCTGCATACAGTGGCCGGAGACTCAGATCCAATCTTCCTCATCGCAAAGATCCGCATCCACTCACATCCCCATTTGATTTTTGGACCGAGCCGTCGTGCTCGAGTCGGATATCATTTTTTATCTATATTTCATTTGCTGGAATAAAAAAATTAGTTAAAAATGCATTTGCTTCTTATTAAAAAAATAAAAAGAGATTATTTACTATTTCTGTTTTTTACAAATAAAATAATAAATAAAATAATTTTTCTTCTCAGTTTCTATTCACAACAATATATGTATATATATAAATCGGGAAGCATGCGCCACCCTCCCCATCCGCAGGCAGCGCCCGCCACCCACTGCACATCCACCTGCGACCCGCCTTATCGCATCGCCCCAACGCAGAGGAGAGACTCCGCCGTTGACACCGCCTGCACACCAGTAGACCACCGCATGCTCCACCTCATGCACCATCCATGTCTCCTCCCCGACAATCACCGCACCGACCTTCCCTGTCGTCCATCACAACAGTGCCACGGTGGCGTGTGTCGCCCAGCATGAAGGAGCCACCGTCCTAGAATCGAGGCGCCCACCACTGCCTTCACGCATTGCCCCAGCGCGGAGCAACTCCACCGTCGCCACTGCCTGAGCACCACCAGAGTCTCTCCCATCCTCAGAGCAGCCCACCACCTGTCAGACCTCCGCTTCCATCCCCAGAGCCTCGCGCCGCCAACACCACCAACGCCGCACCCCTCCATCGTGCGACACCTGACGATCGCCACACACCTCCGCGATCGCTTGAAGACCGTCCGTGAAGCCACCATAGACAGAGCACCTCCACCCGCGAATCACACCCATCCATACAACTGGTGCGACCACCTCTCAATAACACTACCATCCGCCCCACCGCCCTTGCTTGGAAAAGAAGGCAAGGGGCGACAACTTCCCTTGTGCCCCATCTTATCTAGGAATGAAGAACCCTAAGAAGGGATAAAAAAGAGTTGGAAAAATATTACAAAACCCCCTGGAGGTTTTGCAAATTACAAAGAGAGCCCTGCCAGATCCATACATCACGTGCATTGTATGTTTACTAGGTAATTTGCTCTTTTCGCCCTCTATTTATTTCATATTATTTATTTATGCAAGAATAATAAACATTTGCATTTCAGTCCTTTTCCGAACTCTATTTTGCATGTTTCTTTTCATTCAAATAAACGTTTTTATTGCTATCAAAATTCTACAAAAATTTATGTTATTCATGCTATGTTCCTCTTCATTATTTATATTGCATTTTCATCCGCTATTATTAAAAAAAATCAAAAACTCTGCACTTTTCCCTGTTCGAAATTAAAAAATCATAAAAATTCATATATTATGTAAAAAATTCCAAAAAATAAGATTAGTTTACTTTTTGTGCCTTTAATTTTCTATGCAAATTTCACATATAAATTCTTTTTAAAATCCAAAAAATTGTAAAATACTCAAAATCATTTAAAAATCATAAAAAATTGTAGAAAAATTGAAAAATAGTGATTTAAGTTCCTACTTGGATAAATTTCTTTAGTTTTTAAGAAAAATAATTTCGATAATGTTTTCATAATTTTAAATTGTGAAATCGTCATGTATGCTCATTGTTTGCATTTTCTCCTATTTTTATTCATTTTAAAAATCCTAAAAATTCAAAAATCTCCGAAAAATTGCAAATAGTAGAAATTGATTAAAAATACAAAAAGATTTTATTTGGGTATTTTTGAACATTTTTGTTATACTTGGAAATAAAAAAAATGCATTTCTTTTGTGCATGAATTTGTTTTGAAAATCATATTTTTGAAAATTAAAAAAATTGCAAAAATTAAAGTCATTAAAAATTTGAGAATAAGAAAATAAAAATAGAAATAAAAAATTAAAACATAAAAAAGATGAAAATTAAAAAAAACAAGGTATTTAGCATTGAGATTCCTTTTTCCCTTAATTGATTTTTTTCGATAATTTGAATAACCCTCGAGAACTGTAGCCTCTCCAAGTTCGATCCTATTGTTATATTGGTAAAATAAATAACAAAATTCTCCTACCACATATTCTAGTAATTATTGGCTTGAGAAAAAAAATTGTTTGTTTGAGTCGGAAATTTTGGGGATCGCAATGAAACCTTTATATCATTAATAAACATTCCTCGAAGATCTCGCCTAACAAAATGGCATCGTTGCCATGGTGGCACAATGAGGGTAGTTAGATTTCTCTTTTGACCTGTTATTCTTGGTTGTAAATATTGGTTTGTATTTTTCCGCATTATTTCATTGTTTATATTCACTGTATTTATTTCATTTTTCTTGATCATATTTGATAATTGTGTTTCTTGCATGTTCTCTCTTTTCTTTTTCTTACGAGGGCCCACGGAGTGAAGGAGGCGATCTTAGGAGAGCCGAAGCACCCAAGCAAAGCAGAGGTGGCTTGATTCTTCACTAAGCCGCAGGATAGCGTGAGAGGAGGAGGAGAAGAATTGAACGAGACCAAGCAATAAAAAATATTAGACTTTGTATTATTTATTTCTAGCATTTGAACTCTTGTAAACAAACACTCATTTGTTGCGGGGGCTGTTTCGCCAAGTACAGGTGCACTTGGGGGACCTCACCGGTTTTGTTTTCATCGCCTTATTTTTCTTTGTTCCACACGGATTTCGTGAGCTACCTATTGATTACTTTAAATAATTTGCTTGAGACGTGTAATTAATTACTTCCAAATATCCTAAACAAGAATTTCTGTACCTATAGAATAGAGCGTAATTGGACTTAGTCAAATTTAATTGGTTCTTACCCATTAGTAGAAGCTATTGTTAGGACGATTCACTTACATTTGCATATAGGTTAGTTTATTTTCCTATATTTAAATTATGCACGGATCACCCTACATGTAGAGTGCTGGCGACAAGGTACGCATCTCTAACCCTTGCATGCATCATTGTGTTTAATCGTGCATTGGCATTTCCGATCTCCTTCCTTATTTTCACTCGCATAAGTTAAAAAGGAAATTGGACACTCGATATGCGCTTCATTGAAAATATTAAAACCAAGTGACAACTGCCTAAAATTCAGGACTGCTAAAGAAGACTCGAACCTAAAATTAAGGAAAAATCATTGTTTTGGGAAGAGTAAACCCCACCTTATTTGATTTATCTACAGCGAGAGAGCGACCCACACACTAGGATAGAGCCATGCCTGAATTCTCTTCAGACTTCTGTCTTGTGATTAGTTGTTCTCCCGTGAGGACTTCACTGTGTAGCCGGTTATCGATCCAGGATTTCCTTAGCAGGGCGGGTAGATCGGGTAGCCGGGAAACGGCCCATACTGGATGGGAAAAACTAGTTGTGAGATCATAGTCTCCTGGGAGCATTGGGTTCCTAACAGCTCGCTTAAACCACTCTGATAGATTCTATTCTCACCAAACACTAAAAATTGAAAAGATAATTGACCAAACCTTCACGGTCTTCACCTTGTGTTGAGTTAGTGAAATGGGGGTTTGTATTGTGTTTGATTGATAGTGATAGAGATCCTTCCGCGTAATTCGCACCTTCATTCATTTTCACTTTTGTTGATCTTCGTGTTCTTGCATCCTGACTATTGATTTCGAAGATGTCGGATCAAAGTATTTATCGTTCGGACTTTCTGAACTCATTCTACACTCTGAACTGTTCACCTTATATTCGGAGAGACTTACTTTTCGAATATTCCTCTTTCTCCACTTCACCCTTCACAACATCCATTAGCCTACTATTTGAGATTGGCTATAATCTCGAATTAGTATTTGAGACTCCATCATTTCTGAGAAATAATCAAGTGTCATGCACATTTTCAGAGTCAGACACTGGACACTTGATGCCACCAAAGGGAAAGGGAACCATGTCGGAGCAGAGCAAGGTCAACAGTATAATGTTAGCCTCCATTCACTCAATTCAAGCCTAGTTAACAGAGCATGCTAATTTTCAGACCACATTGAGAGATGTGATTCTCGAGTAGAGACAAGAAAGAGAAGATAGGAGAGAGGAGGATAACAGAAACCCTAGAGGTGGGAATGGGGGAGAAGACCCTAACATAGAACCTAGGGCTAAGCCTACATTAAAGGATGCTTGTAATCCAGGGGCAGGACAGACAAATTCTTGGATACAAATCCTTGCGATTCGTGGGCATTTCGAGCTTAAGCCCACTAATATTCCATGGAAATATTAATGAAGAACCTTATATACACCTCCGACAATTCAATCGCATTTGTGGAACAGTACACTACCCAAATGTCCCATTAGAGGTAGTGCATATGACCGCCTTCAAATTCAGGCTGATGGACAAAGCTTTATATTGGTTAAATCACTTGGGGAAGGTTATCACTTCTTGGGAAGAGTTGAGGTTCGCATTTTTGAACAAATATTACCCGCGCTCGGACAACTCAATCAAATGCGATCCTCGATTGGTAATTTCTCCCAGATGCCCCATGAGCCTATTCACGAGGCGTGGGAAAGATTCAAAGATCTGATGGAGAAGTGCCCCCATCATGATATTTCAAAGACCAACCTTATGCAAAATTTCTTTGGGGGTTTAAGAATAAAGAATCAGAAGCTGGTAGATGCCGCTTGTGGGGGAAGACACTTCAATAAGGATGAGGATGTCCTTTATCAAATTTTTGAGGAGATGGAAAAGTGTTCAGTAGCTTTTTCTTCTTCACGTGCTTTTCAGAAGCACCCCGTCACCTCCCTTGCAGTACCCCACAAGGCTGTCAATATGACGGCATCACATGAAGTGGATAGGGTGGACAACTCTGACCTGACCATCATTGGAAACCACATATCTAAAGTGGACATTATTGAGAAACGATCCAAGGAGCTTGAGAAGATTCAAGTAATCGAGAAGAGGATGAAGAACCTACATAAGATGGATGAGATAACAAAGCACCTGGAGCTTCTTGTGAGTAAGATTAGTGCAGTTCACAGTGTGAGTGCAGCAGTCGATACCTCTACTAGAGAGCAGATTTCTTCCACCCAGCAGAGTAGCAGAGGACCATCCACAATTCAGCATGTCTACTACGTGCAGACACCTGATCAGGTTCAGCAGTATGCACATCAGATAGTTACGTACCAACAGGAAGTGGCATACATTCCTGAGCAGCAGTCTCCATCTCCATCTGTCATTCGGGAGGTGAATGACATCTGGTTCGACCATAAGCGAAACCAGCCCCTTCCATCACGGAAAGGCCAGTTGGGTTCACAGCAGGGTCAGAGACCCACCCACTAGTTTCAAAGAGGCAGACAACAACAACACCAGCACCAACAATTCCGGCCTCACTATCAGTCTCCACCACATATTCAAAACTGGAGAGAAGAACAACCACAGTAGCAGTCTATGTATTTTCCTCATCCTAGATAGCAACAGACTGCATATATGGACAATATCCTCCTCCTCATTATAAGAATCTGTATGGTTACCAACAACCTCCATACTATCAGTAGCGACAACCAATCAATGAGCACCCTGAGGCCCCAACCCAACACTGGACCAACTTGCATTGCTCACAAAGAACATGAACGAACTGACTCAACGGATCGACGACTTGACAACCACCAAGGCACTGATTCCAACACAGGTCGAAGCCAACCCCAACAACTTCAGACACAAGAAGCAGATAGCCAATAGCCCACCCACCCCTGAAACAGGTATGTCCCTTGATATTAAATGTTTGTTTGACGCCACTCATCCCAGGAGCGGTAGGAGATTGCATATGCCTATGCACCAGTTGGGGTTGGGAGATCGAACCACTGAGAGAGCATCATCTTCAACATCATCTCCTTCACCAGCAGTCGAGGGGCCCAGTGTAGCAGCACCCAAGTCTGGAGTTTCACCGCCTTCACCACCACCTTCACCAGGCAGATGTAGATCACCATCATCAAGGGAGAATATACCATTCGCGGATTCTTCATCTTTACCAGCAGCAACATCTTGTTCTGTTTTAGATTCTGTTTTCCCTTCACCTAGTTTGGACAACATTGTACATGATGATTCTGGTTGTCCTTTTGTACACAAGGATTCTATTTTGAATAATGGAAATGAACGTTTGAATGTTCATTCTGATTCCGTGTCATTTTCTTCTACTCTTAAATCTAAGAAAATTCAAAAATTAAAACAACCCTATCTTATCCTGGAGTGGTTGAGATATTACATAACATCTTTTTAAAGATGCCACTCTTTAAGTCCATGGAATACATGCCTTCAGTAAAAAAGGGAATGGAAGAGGCATGTACACAAAAGCGTCAACCATGACAGAACACAGAAAGGAAACAGAGAAACACATCCTGACCATGGCCACAGTTCATGCCATCAGTAACCTCCTGCCTAAACAGAAAGTCAAGGGAGCACCTCACATCCGTTGCCATATCTTTGATCAGGAATTTGATCGTACTCTTCTCGATAGCGGTTCCTCCATTCATCTCATGCCTTCATCTTTACTAACTAAGTTTTGGTTAGGACCTCTTAAAACAACCAGGATGATCCTTCAGTTTGCTGATAGATCGATTAAGAGGCCCAGAGGCATTTTAGAGGATGTTATTGTAACAGTGCAGGGAATGAAATTCTCTGTAGATTTTATTGTCATGGATATGGACACATCTACACCGTTACTCCATACCCTGATCATACTAGGCCGACCGTTCCTCTGAACGGACGAAGCAACAATTGATTATGGTACTGAAGATATCATCTTTCACTCTCACAGTGACAAGGTGAAAATTGAGACGATCTCTGATCCTATACCATCACCGCCACCAGCAGCAGACGAGACAGAGAAAGTTATATCAGAGCTAGAGGACAGTGATTTTATTGTTGAATTCCAAGAGACAAATCTTTTCACCGATTTTATAGATACCCAAGAGTTCCTTCCCCAAAAGGACTCTATGTAAAGCACAGTCGAGATGAGTTCCCTTGGTGGTCCAATTGAGCTAGTTACTGATGGGCAGTTTGAGCTGATTTCTGGGGATCAATCTGAGTTTCTAGAGGCACAATCTGATATTCCTTTGACACACTTTTCTAAGATTATTGATTATATGCCTCCCTCTGAGAGTTCTAAGGTACAGATATCTGAGGCATTCATTGAATTTCCCGATTTATGCACAGATGAGAGACATCTTTCTGAGATTATTGCTGAGATATCTGAGATGTTAATTGATAAGAATACTGAACACCCTGATGAGCCCCTCCTTTTTGAGCAGAGATTATTCATTGCAGATTTATAAGACGTTCTACTTGATGAGCCGTTACTAGCTAAGGTGGATAGTCCACAGAGTACAAATCACATACCGTCAACTAGTACAGTAGCAGAGGTTATTGTAGAGCTGATTCAGACCCCACCTGAGCTCAAGATTTTACCATCAATGTGAAATATAACATCCTTGTGGGTCACCTCCAAATGTTTCCGATCATCCTCAGCTCACAGTTGACCGCTGAACAAGAATCTCGTGTGCTAGAGGTTCTTGAGAGAAAATGCAAGGCCATAGGATGGAATATCTAGGATCTCAGTGGGATTAACCCATCTTTGTGCTCACATCATATCTACATAGAGGTTGACTGTAAACTCTCTCGTGAATTTCATCGTCGTCTAAATCCAAATCTAAGGAAGATTGTCATGAAGGAGATCAGAAAATGGTGTGATGCTGGATTTATATATCCCATTTCGGATTACAAGTGGGTCAACCCTTTACATATAGTCCCAAAGAAATCCAGGATTACTATCATAAAGAATGATCGTGGTGAGGAGATTCCGACCAGCGTACCTACTTCATGGCGTGTCTGCGTAGATTACCAACGCCTGAACTCAGCTACCAAGAAGGATCACTTTCCGCTGCCCTTTGTTGATCAGATTATTGAGAGGTTGGCAGAGAAACAGTTCTTTTACTTCTTGGATGGGTACTCGGGATACAACCAAGTTTCTATCTCTCCTGAGGATCAGAAGAAAACTACATTTACTTGTCCGTTTGGCACCTACACCTTTTGACGGATGTCCTTTGTATTGTGTAATGCCCCCGCTACATTCCAAAGTTGTATATTGGCTGTTTTTGCTGACATGGTGTGTAGCTTCCTTGAGGTCTTCATGGATGATTTTTTGGTCTACGGGGATAGTTTTGACACATGTATTGCTCATTTAGCCAAAGTTCTTCAACGTTTCTATGAGGTAAACCTAGTGCTCTCGTGGGAGAAGAGTCACTTTATGGTGACTAATGGGATTGTATTGAGCCATGTCATCTCCTAACATGGTATGGAGGTTGACCCGGCTAAGATTGATGTGATTTCCAAGTTAGAGCTACCGCAGAATTTGAAGTAGTTGAGGAGGTCATTTCCAGGACACGTAGGATTCTATAGGCGATTCATAAAGGACTTCAGCAAGATTGCCAGACCTTTGACTGAGATTTTATGTAAGGAGTGTGAGTTTGTTATCGATGAGAAAGTTCTCCTTGCATTCAATTAGATGAAAGAAATGGTTACTAGTGCTCATGTCTTATAGCCACCTGACTGATCTCTTCCTTTCGAGATCATGATGGACGCCTCAGATTTCGTAGTTGGAGCTGTTTTAGAACAAAGAAGAGATGGGATACCATTTGATATACACTATGCTAGCAAGACTCTAGATGAAGCACAACGAAATTATACAATTACTGAGAAGAAGATGTTAACAGTTGTGTTTGGGCAAGAGAAGTTCATATCTTACCTCATCGATTCACACGCTATTGTGTACATAGATTACACTGCCAAACGATACTTGCAGGAAAAGAAGGATGCCAAACCACACCTTATCATGTGGATCCTTCTTCTCCAAGATTTTGATTTAGAGATTCGAGATAAACTGGAGTGAAAAATGTTGTGGTATATCACCTTTCCCATATCACGGATGCATGGACCTCTGAGCAGAACATGATACCTAATTTCGAAACCTTTCCATATGAGACCATTTTGTCTGTGGACTCACTCCCATGGTATGCTGATATTGTGGACTATCTTGTCTCCAAGAAAGTGCCACAAGATTGGCTGAAGTACAAGGTATATAATTTTCTATCAGAGATTCATTATTACTAGTGGGAGGATCTGTACCTATTTCACGAGGGTGCAGATTGTATCTGGAGAAGGTGCATTCCTCAGGAGGAACACACCAGTGTACTTGAGCACTGTCACAAATTAGAATATGGTGGGCATCATTCGGGGAAACACACAGTAGCAAAGATTTTACAGAGTGGCCTATGGTGGCCCACATTGTTTAAGAATGCTACATAGTATATTCTAGGTTGTACTAACTGTCAGAAAATGGGAGGAACAGTTGGTTCCAAACATAACATGCCCCTAAGATACATACAAATTTCTGATGTTTTTGATGCTTGGGGCATAGACTTCATTGGCCCATTTCCTGTCAGTCATGGATTTCAGTACATCCTGCTCGCCATGGATTATGTTAGTCGGTGGCTGGAGGCTATCCCCACCCGAGTTGCAGATAGTCGTATAGTGTGTTACTTTCTCAAGGACCACATTATTGCAGATTCCCAAAATACTGATTTCAGATGGGGGACGCCATTTCATTAATAGAGAAGTAAAGAAGCTTGTGAAGGAGTACGCCATTGAGCACATAGTTGCATCTCTTTACTACCCTCAGACTAATGGCTTGGCAGAAGTTTCAAATAGGGGGATCAAGATGATATTGCTAAAACTTGTACATCCAAATAGGAAGAACTGATCCCAGATGCTTGATTCGGTTCGATGGGCTTATCGGATGACGTACAAGTCTCATTTGGGTATGTATCCCTACAGATTGGTGTATGGAAAGCCTTGCCACCATCCAGTGGAATTGATTCACAAATCTTTACGGGCACTCCGTGTACGCAATCTTGATTATGGGAAGACAGGAAAGAATAACAAGTTGGATTTGAATAGATTACTGGAATTCCGAGACTTTGCATGTGATAACTCACTCATGTATAAGGAGAAAGTTAAGCGCTGGCATGATAAACACATTCGAAGGAAGACTTTCTCTCATGATCAAGTAGTTTGGTTATTTGATGCTAAGTTAAAGCTATTTCCAGGAAAATTGAAAAGAAAATGGTCAAGACCGTTCATCGTGAGAGCTGTGCATGCTAATGAGAGTATTGTCATATCCGAGTTGTCATCTGACGCACAACCATTTGTTGTGAACGAACAGTTGTTGAAGCCATATCTAGATCATGATACATTCCTGTCCGTCGTTGATTTTGTATCTGTGGTATCAGACGATGATCTTTTGATTCCATCTTCTACGTCTGATGCATGAGCTGACAACCTTTTGTATATCCTTTCGTTTCATTCATTCTTCTTCCATTTTATCATTCACCCCTTTTCCATGTGTATATAAGATATACATAGGATGTGCTTTATCCTAAGTATAGGGGGGTGAATGATTTGTATTGTTCATATTCATCATGTTCATCACTACTGTTGTTGCCTATACTTAGGGATATTCTACCCTAAGTTGGGGGGGGGGTGATGTTGTTCGTATTGTCTCTTTTGTGTTTTTATTCTTTTGTTCTCTCGATTGTCCCCCAACTTGTTGATATTCTATACTTAGAGCTATCCTACCCTAAGTATGGGGGGGGGGCAAGTCGAGCCGTTGAGTCCATACATTCTCTTCATTGATTTTCCCTTTTATACAGTCTTCTATACTTAGGATTACTTGATCCTAAGTATAGGGGGGATCACCGACTTCTATTCTTTTCATCTTTTCTTTTGAGTCGTTGTAGCATAGTAATCTTTTCACTTTTCTATACTTAGCAAGAATTATGTCTTCCTTTGTCGCTCTCTGATCACTATGAGGACATAGTTCTAGCTAAGTATAGGGGGTGTCGTACATATTGTATGTATACTTTAGACATAACTCGTACTTTTAATATGATTGTTTTGGCGATATGTATATAAATTCGTAAATCCGTGTGTGTATATAGACTTTGGTCATCCTTTATCAAAAAAAAACAAAACAAAACAAAACAAAACAAAATAAAAAAACAACAGATAAACAAAAAAATAAACAAAAAACAAACAAAAAAATAAAAAAAACAAAAAAGTTAAAAAATCCTTATATATGCTTGTATATATTTTACTAACCTTTTCCTTTAAAAAAATTTCCCTAAAAACTACAAAACAACTAAAATTAAAAAAAAACTCTTTTTATATGTGCATCATTTTTTCTTACCAAAAATCCATAAAAAATTGAAAATTAGAAAATTGTTTTAAAAAACTGCTTTCTTTTAGCATTGTACATATTTCTTGCATTTGCATGTGCATCTTTCAGGATAGTTTTAAAAAATCCTTAGATGGACCTTAATTCAATTAATTTCAGAGGAACCTTATAAGAAATGGAGTTAAGATTTTTCAGGTCCTAGTGACTTAATTCTTTGAGTCCATAAGACTATGTTCATATGCCATCTTGATTAGTCTAAGTAGAATATCTAACAACACAAGCATGATTCTTTCAGACCGTGGCTTATCTTGGACAAGCACTCTCCACATAGCTCTTCATGGAGGAGGTAGTAAGGAGGCATAATCTTTTGGCTTGGAGTAGCATACGAGGGTAGTACATCTAGGCAGAACCTCTCGTCTTCCTCTAGGGAGGGTTGTGCATCTCAACCTGAAAGAGGGATAGTCTACTAGCTCAAGAGGAAAATCCCCTTATGTACATGCAGCACCTTGTATATATTTTAAAAAAAAGAGAGAAAAAATGTAGAATCTTCAAAAGTGGACATGTCTGATTGAAAAGTAAAATACCTATCGTAGTGTATATACAAGGATAAAGAAAAAAATAATAAGAGCTTCAAAGTCAAATTTTTGTAATCTTGCAGCTGGATGACTTGACTACACTGATCATGCATCGAAGGATAGGTAGCTACACTGGTTACCATCTATTCTTTTCTCCATCCCCTCTTCTTGAGCTGATTGTATTTGAACTTAGAAGCGAATACCCTGCTCCTCGAGGAAAGAGTTGCTAGACTGGGGGACTAGAGTTACCTTGTTGAGGGAGGCCGTTTCTTTGCTACTTTTGAGATGGGGAGCTATATCTCACTTACACCATATAAGTAAAGATTCATAGTCATAAGAATTTGTGTATGCAGACTTGTTCTGACCTAACTATCGAGGAGACCTGAATAGGAGTCTTATGGAACTTAGAGGCTGTTAGGTTTTAAACCCATTTTCCATTAAGGTTCCGCCACACTAATAATCCAAAGGTTTGACAGAGCTCCATACTATAATTTTATGAAGATAAGTTTAATATTCAATATTGCTCTAATTTCTTTATTTTTCCTTTCTTTTTTTATTCACTTATTCTTTCAAATAAGTGTTTGCTAAGGGACTAACAAAGGTAAGGCATAGGGGGATGATGAATATGCATTTCATCATCTTTATTCATTTATTTTAGCTTAAAATCCCCTATAAAACACTTGTATACAATACTAACTCCATATTCTTACTAACTTGAATCTGTGTGTAAATATTATACACTTATTACTCTTTTAACCTAAAATAAATAAATAAAGAAAGAAAGGAAAAAAAAGACTAGATATATGTAATAGATACATGCTTACCCGAACCTCGAGAGAAGGTTAAGACTTGACCTAATCGACCAGGAATAAAGTATGGGGAGACAGGGTCTTTAATCAGAAAATCCAAACAAATGTTTTGTAAATACTTTTCTGTGTATATTCGTATAAAACTTACATTATTTTGTTTGTACATAAATTGACCTCAAATTAAATAATTTTCAAAACAAAAGTTGTAAATAAAAATGGTTTTTAAATAATAAAAATGTTAGCAAAATAAATCATGTACAAAATAAAAGTAACCACATCCGGAAAAAGCCATAAAGAGATAATTGAAAATCAATTCCAGCTCCATATGAACATAAATTGAACCAAATTCACTTCCATTGAATTCTAAATTAAATTATCTTTAAAATAACCGTGGTTTCATAATTTTTGGAGTTACGATTTGAAAGGCAGTTTTCTAGGGTGGTTTGTGCAATTTTACCATTTATTTGTACATATTGTTTTTGTAAATACTTGTAAATATTTTTAGTAATTATAAAAAGTAAAAAAAATAAAATTTTTAAAATAAAAAAACTAATTTCCTTATTTAATTATGTATATAATGTACCATATGTATATAATATATGTATATAGTTGATATTCTTAAATACCCATCACACAAAAATAAAAAAATTAACATTCATTACTTAATTGAATAAAGTGACGAAAATTAAAAGAGAAAAGTAATTTTTGTAAATAATTTTAACACTAATTTCCTTTCTTATCTCTAACTCATTTCAAAAATATTTTCCCTATCTTTATCTCATTTTAGATTTTGAATTTCAAATTCTTTTTTTTCTATTTAGATGGCTCCTCCTCCCTCATTTCAATTTGATTAATCTTTGGTGAGAGGAGCCTATTCTCCAAGAGTCTTCTTGTTGCAGAGAGGTGCCTAGTCTCTGAGCCGTCCGGTGACAGTGAGTCGGCCTTCGTCGAGGCCATCACGGTTTCCATCTATTCCCACGGTGAGATCCACATTTTTCTTCTCTTATTTTTAATCTAGGTCATTCATAGTTTAATTATTCGTATTTTTTTATTTCATTGTCATTTTTTTATATAGATCTTAGAATTCCCATGACGATTTAATCCGCCCTTGATTACGATTTTTTTCATCTCAGTTTCTCGATCTTATCGCTTCACGTTCTACCTTACGCGATCTTCCAACTATGGCCGCGTACGGTTGTCGGAGACTCGGATCCATCTTCCACATCACAAGGATCTGCATCCACTCACGTCTCCGTTTGATTTTGGACCTAGCCGTCTTCCTCGAGTCGGATATAATTTTTATCTATATTTTATTTGCTGGAATAAAAAATTATTTAAAATTATAAATTTGCTTCTTATTAAGAAATAAAAAAGAGATTATTTACTGTTTCTATTTTTTACAAATAAAATAATAAATAAAAAATTCTTCTCAATCTTTGTTTACAACGATATATATATATATATATATAAAGTAAAAAAACAAAAAAATCGGGCGGCAGGCGTCGCCCTCCCCATCCGCAAGCGACGCCCACCGCCCACTGCACATCCACATGTGGCCCGCCTTCTCGCATCGCCCCAGCACGGAGGAGCTACTCTGCCATTGCCACCGCCTGCACACCAGCAGATCACCGCGTGCTCCACCTCACGTGCCATCTACGCCTCTGCCCCGACAATCGCCGCGCCGACCTTCTCCGTTGTCCATTACGGCAGTGCTGTAGTGGCATGTGTCGCCCCACACGAAGGAGACGCCATCCTAGAACCGAGGTGCCCATCACCTCCTTCACGCATCGCCCCAACGCGGAGGAGCAAATCCACCGTCGCCACCGCCTGAGCACAACTAGAGTCCCTGCCATCCTCGGAGCAGCCCACCACCTATCAGACCTCTACTTCTGTCCCCAGAGCCTCGCACCGCCTGCACCTCCAACACCGCTCCCCTCCACCGCAAGACAGCCGATGATCGTTGCATACCTCTGCTACCGCTTGAAGACCACCCGTGAAGCCACTGCCGACGCGAGCGCCTTTACCTGTGAATTACACCCATCTGCGCAGCTAGCGTGACCACCTCTCAATAGCACCACCATTCACCCAGCCGCCATTGCTTGGAGAAGAAGGCAAGGTGCAGCGGCTCCCCTTGTGCCCCACCTTATTTGGGAACGAAGAACCCTAATGGGGGATAAAAAGAAAAGATTTGGAAAAATATCACACAACCCCTAGGAGGTTTTATAAATTACAAAGAGACCCCTGCCAAATCCATACAGCACGTGCGCTGCATGTTTATTGGGTAATTTGCACTTTTCACCCTCTGTTTATTTCGTGTTATTTATTTATGCAAGAACAATAAACATTTGCATTTCAGTCCTTCTTTTCCATACTCTATTTTGCATGTTTCTTTTCATTCAAACAATGTTTATATTGTTATGAAAATTCTACAAAAAATTGGGTATATTCATGTTGTGTTCCTCTTCATTTTGTATAAATTTCATTGCATTTTTTTATTTTCTACTATTAAAAATTCAAAAACTCTGCATTTTCCCTATTTGAAATTAAAAAAATCATAAAAATTCAAATATTATGTGAAAAATTCCATAAAAATAGATTATTTACTTTTTGTGCCTTTAATTTTCTATGCAAATTTCACGCATTAATTCTATTTAAAATCCAAAAAATTGTAAACTACTCAAAATCTTATAAAAATTATAAAAAAAATGTAGAAAAATCCAAAAATAGTGATTAGATTCCTATTTTAGACAATTTTCTCTAGTTTTTAAGAAAAATAATTTCTATAATTTTTTATTTCATTTCATATTTTTAAGGGATATTTACACCCATAACCCTGAGTAGTTTCGTAATTACCCCAGCAATCTTCAATAATCACGAATTACATCCAGGACCCTGAATAATGCTTAACCTTTACATGACATAACCTTGTGTCAAGTTCCATCAATTTCCACTGTTAGATTTGACGGATCCCGTTCATTTGGACAATTTTACCCTCGAACAAAATCAATTTTTCTAAAGAAGCCCCCTCCCATCTTCTGTCCTCTATCGCTGCTGAAGGGGGTCTCGACCATCATTAATGCGGCTCTCACGAGGTGGCTCCGACGTAGATGCAGCTTTGATGAAGGAATATATTGTCTGTCTCCAACAATGTAGTAGAAAAATACATTCTTGCAAATTCAAGCAACAATTTGACATAGAAGAAAATGGGCACAACCCATAGCCCTTCGACCTTGAGCACCACGAACTGTTCCTACCCACCAACATAGGACACCACCCATTGTAGTGGAGGTGATCACAAAGGAAGTGGGATGGAGTTAGAGGAGGAAGCAGGGAGGCTATTTATGGAGGAAGGGGACTTGAGGAGGGAAGGGGGGAGGTGGTCGGTGATTGTCCTTCCCAACGCGTACCCGCAGACCGTGAGGCAAACCACGTTGAGGTCGCTCACGCATCCATCGTACCCACAGGAGCTGCCCATCCTGTGGAAGGGCTGGATGGAGATGGCCACTATTGTATCCGTTGACGAGGCTGACATCATCGAAAACCTGCTCGCCACTGATGGTGATCTCGGTGAGGGTGGTCGGAGGGGAGCCGCCGAGGCCGTTGCAGTAGAGGGAGCTGTCGCAGTCACCGGTAGAGCAACAACCATGATTGGAGGAGTTGAAGGTGTAGTACCGGTGACCCCAAATGCTGCCGGACCAGGCTAGGGGGGTGGTGGAGGGAGTATGCCTAGTTGGGGTTGAGCTGGAAGAAGCCGTGAGGGAGGGATGGCCTGCTGATGATGGACTGGATGTCGGGCCACACGGGGTGCGAGCACTTGTTGTAGAGGGAAAGCGTGTTGAGAGAGCAATGGAGGAGGCCGTGGAGGGGGCAGAAGAGTTGCGGAGGGTGATGGAGGGGGCGCACGGGCTGGAGGGAGTGACGTCTAGGGCTAGAAGGGGCGGAGGGAGGTAGTCGGTGGAGTAAGGGGGAGGGGGCTGGAGAAGGAAGATATGGGATGAGGTCGGTGGGCTGTGGGCAGAGGAAGGAGCTGGATGAGGAAAAGAGGAGGGGGGGGTTGGCGAGTTGTAGGCGGAGGAAGGGGGAGAGGCTGGAGGAGGAAGAGATGGGAGGTGGTCGGCAAGCTGTGGGTGAAGGAATGGGGAGAGGTCTGGAGAAGGAAGATAGGGGAGGAGGTCGACGGGCTGTGGGTAGAGAGAGGAGGAGAGGTCTGGAGAAAGAAGACAGGGGAGGAGGTCGGCAGGATGTGGGAGACAGAGGAAGACAACGGAGGTGGTCGACGATCCTGAAGGTAGGTGGGTTGGGGGAGAGGGGGCACTAAAGGAGGAAGGGAAGGAGGGGGGTTGGGGTGTTGTGTTTTTTTTCTGTTATATTTTTGGTTTATTTTCAGCCGTTTGATCGAGGATAGGTTATATTAACTCAAAGTTCTAGTTGAGTTAATGATTAAAGTAAAATAGGGTTATGGGTGTAGGACGGAATACTTATTCAGGGTTTTAAATGTAATTCATGATTATCGAGGGTTGCTGGGGTAATTATGAAGCCACTCAGGGTTATGGGTGTAAATATCCCTATTTTTAAATTACGAAATAGTCCTATGTGCTCACTATTTGCATTTTATCCTATTTTTATTCATTTTAAAAATCCTAAAAAAATCTAAAAGCTCTGAAAAATTACAAAAATAGTAGAAATTCATTAAAAATACAAAAACATTTTTTGGATATTTTTTATCATTTTTGTTATATTCTAAAAAATAAAAAATTGCATTTCTTTTGTGCATGAATTTGTTTTGAAAATCATATTTTTGAAATTTAAAAATATAAAAATTAAAATCATTAAAAAATTGAGAATCCGAAAAAAAGAAATAAAAACAAAAAAATAATAAAAGGATAAAAATTTCGCAAAAAATCAAGGTTGTTAGCATTGAGATTCCTTTTTCTTTAATTGATTTTTTTCAATTATTTGAATAACCCTCAAGAATTGTATCCTCCTCGACTTCGATCCTGTTTCTATACAGGTAAAATAAATAGAAAATTCTCCTGCCACATTTTCTTGTAATTATTAGCTTGAGAAAAAAAATAAATTTGTTTGTTTGAGCCGTGAATTTTAGGGATCACAACGACAACTTTATATCATTATAACCACTACTCCAAGATCTCGCCCAACAATGGGCTCTTCCTTTTGTGGGCCGACCAGGAGAGGGCATGGAAGGAGATAGAGAGAGGGGCAGAGCAGCTCCTTTAGAGTTTTTTGTTTCATTTTGTGAGGATAGCACTTTATTTATTTTTGTATAATTATTTGTAATAACTTTGGACTTGGACACTTCAAACCAATGAGGTCCATTGCTTGGGTGATTGTTTACCTGGGGGTCTTGTCATTATTTTTCGTGTTTTCTCACTTTATTTTACTTTGTTTCTCATATTTTGATCTTTCTGCCTTTATTTCAATTTGTTTTATGTGATTGGAGCCCCTATATTTAGGCTTGCTTAACTCGGTAGCTAGGTCGAAACACTTAATAGGAGCATGTTCCTATAGTGATATATGTTTGGACTTAGTCAAAAACTAATCACTAACTATTTAAATTTGGAACTGCACATCGTGAGGGACTCCATACACTACTTGCATGACATGTTGTGGCGGACATCGAGGAGTTCCCAAGACCAGACATTTAGGATCCATTTTTGAGTAGTTTGCATCTTATTCTTCCTTATAATAGCAAGTATTGTTTAGGACGCTTTCATCGCTTGCATATAGTCATATAATGTAAATATTTCAATTCTGCCTTGCATCTCGCATGGAAAGCGTTGGGAAGCACTATCAGTCTTGCTACTTTGCATGCATAATTTGATATGAGAGTGAGATTTCTACATTCCTATCCACTTGCATTATTTTTCTGTTCTCTCCTCCTATTTTATATCACATTTAAGACATAACAGTAAAAACAAAAAATTTGTTTGGTAGATTGCCTTGAAAATACTCAAACGAAGTGAGAACCCAAATATTCTAAAATTAGGGGACTGCTAAATAAACTTTGACCTTAATTAAAATTGGTAATTGGCATTCTTGTTTTGGGTTCATAAAGCTTTCATTACTTTTAGGTACACTCCAGACTGAGCGAGGAGCGACCCCTAAGGATTAGAGCCTAAAACCCGATATGTGGCAGCTTTGGTTATCACTTGGGGTGGTGAAGTATTGATGCTTCTATCGCACGTGGGTGAGTAGGGACTTGTATAGGATGGTGTTCCCCCTTGTGTGGAACATCCTACTTGACGTGAAATATTGAGCATAGGCCATGCCTTCACGGGAGTGTCTGTCTCATTGTTTTGTAGCCGAGTAACTCACTTGTGAGGGAAGTATTAGTTTCTCCTATTGGCTTACACTCTCTATTCCTTTGGATGAGTTGCCCCCAAGCACGAGACCAAGGACATCAAAGTGCGCAGATCATAGGTTACAAAGGAGGTGGAAGAAGTATGGGGTACTTTCCGTGCAGTACACACTCTCCTATAGGGTTAGCATACTTAAGTACTTGTTAAAAGATTTGCCTACAATGCAACCATAAAATAGAAACGATAAAATGTAGCCGAACTCTCACGACTTTACTTGGGTTGTGTTGGTGAATTCAAAACTTGTATGATGTTTGTTTAATTAGAATTAAGGTCCAAGATCACATTCCTGCATATCTTTGCACATTTTGCCTTCATTTTTTCTTATTCTCATTTGACCCCCGCTCATTTTTGAGCCATTCTACTGTTTTGCAATCATTTTATTTCTCTTTGACCTCTGTATCACTCATCCCTTCTCTATATCCACTTTGACCTTGAGATGGCGACCCATGGATGGCTTAGTTGGGACTCTGCTAACAACCACATCAATTACACGTGGTCTACCTTTCAAATAATTCAGGTGATTCTCGAGAATATGGTTCGGACTCCGCGAACTGGTGTCTAGACTCCCCACCCTCTTCAATAAACCGTGATCATGCTTGTCCTGAAATCTGCCCATTTTGATGGAAATTGATTTCACACCATATACATCTCCATCCTTAATGAAATTCTGTGTTAACCTGAACACATATCGATTTGTTTCAGTCGATGCTTCCATAAAGACTGATTGGGGCATCATTCCTTGTGCAAATCACGAGCCGATCTGGAGCCATCGATTACGTCAGATTCAGATCCACAGAAAAGATGGCTTCTACAAGAAAGGTAAAAGGACATCAACACCAACCATACCCGCTGTCAGGCTAGTAGCCCTATCAGAATTTGGTGAATGCACAACTCCTTTCTCCATACAAGTGATTCAACAACAGCTCACCGATCGAGCATTGACACATGTCACTTTCTAGGAAATTCTGTATGATCCTCAGAGAAGGAGAGACCATCTAGGAGGTGAAGATGAAGAAATCAGAGGTGGATCCCTTGGAGGATGAAAAGAACCAAGAGGAGGGAAGGCCAAGCTGACCCTCATGGAGACTTACAACCCCAGTGCTGGACAGATGACTGAATGGATTCAAATAGTTGTTGTCCACGTACATTTTGAGTTGAAGCCTCAACTATTAGCCTCGCTTCCCAACATCCATGGGGAATTCTAATTAAGAATCCTACATTCATCTCGAACAGTTCGGGTGCATCTGCAGAACCACACACTACCCTAATATTTCGTTAGGCATAGTTAAAATGACAACATTCCTGTTTAGCCTCCAGGACAAGGCTCGTCATTGGATAAATCATTTGGGGAAGGTTTTCACCACCTGGGAGGAACTCAAATTAGCTTTTATGCACAAGTTCTACCCCCTCGGACAGTTAAATCAGATGCGAGCCTATATAGAGAACTTCACCCAGACCAACCACAAGTCCATTCATGAGGCTTGGGAGAGGTTTATAAGAGAATTGTCCCACCATGATATCCCGCGGACCGGCTTGGTCCAACATTTCTTTGGTGGACTGACGATTGAGAGTTAGAAGCTCGTCGATGTCGTTTGAGGCATCTATCATTTCAACAAAGACAAGGACATGGTATTGGCAGATTTTTGAGGAAATGGCAGAAGATGAGGCTGCCTTATCATCGTCCTATGTCTATCAGAGACAACCATAAGTTCACCAAAAAGACACATGGCATCCTTTCACGAGTAGGACACGGATGAGAGCTCAGATTTGAACATTATTGGGAGCTACCTGTCCAAGATGGATATAACTGAAAAGCGGTCACAGTATCTTACGAAGCTCATTGTGACCGAACAAAGGACTCAACACTTAGACAAACTCGATTAAATTACAAAGCAGTTGTAGATGTTGGAAAGCACAATCAGCTCCTGCAATTTTATGTCTACATCGACCGCAACTCAAATTGAGATGAAAGAGCCATCATCGCCACATTCTCCTCAGCTGAATCCAGCGCATCTAGCAGTTTAACACGTTTATTATGTGCAAGCCTAGGAGCCTTCCTCTCCCTAGCAACCACAACAACCACTTGTTGTTTACCAACAAGAACTCCTGACTCTTTCAGATCCATGCTCTCCTCCACCACCTCTCATTCCGGAGGTGAATGGAGTTTGGTCCAATGATGTGCAGCTGGCCCGTCCAGGTGGACCTCGGTAGGGATATCCTGCACATCCATTCCCTCAACACTAAGGAGGGATATTTGTTCAAGGTAGCAACCAGGCTCATCACCAGTAGTCTCAGCCATATCAGTAGGGCTGGAGACAAAATTCGTTTCAACAATCGCGATACCGATAATACCATCACAACAAACAATATGCAGTTGTGCGATACCAATACCCTCCTCCTCATCATCAAAAATATCAATCTCCTTCTCAACAACATTCCTAGCACTCCTATCAGCAGCTGTAGCACCATTCACAGTCTCGACATGGCCAACACACTGAACCTTCAGAGGCCCCTCTAGTGAACCCCTCCTTAAATTAATTAGCCTAGCTTGCCAAGAGCCTCGCAGAGATGAGTCAGATGATTGATAAACTCACCGCTGCCAAGACACCAATACCAACACAAGTGGATTCTAACCCTAACAATTTCAGAAAATGCAAGTAGGTAGTTTGTGAAGTTCTTGCCAAACCCAAAGAGCCAGATGTGCATGATGCTTTATTACCTAATGTTGTTACTCTCAGGAGTGGTAGGAAGTTGCAAACATTTGCAACAATGAAGGGAAAGCATAAAGCTTCCATAGAGTAGACATCATCCTCTTCTACATCAGCCGGACCGACAATAGGATCATGTGAGAAAGAAGAAGAAGGAGAAGCACCAGAAAAATCCAAAAAAAGGAAAAAAGTTAAAAATAACAAAAAGCAGACAACAACAGCCAGAGCACTAGCCAACAAACGAAGGAGAAGCCAGCACTTGCAGCCGTCCTGAAGCTAGTTGAAGGAGCCCTAATTGCTATTTTGGGATTCCTACGACTTCATATGGATGAAGACTCTACTTTCAGTCATCCGACTATTCAGCCTAATGTCGGCATGTGTTTTGGTTTTGTAAATAAGAATAATATTTCTTCTAATTTTGGTTCTGTACATATTCCTTTTCCACACGCTTTAGAAAAATCCAAAAATAATAATAATTTGAAAACAACTTTGTGATATCTTGATGTTTTGTAAATCATTCAAAATCTTATTCTTGAGATGCCTTTGCTACAAGCCATTAAGTACATGCGAAACATAAAAAAGGGACTTAAAGAGGCATGTACTTTATAGAGACAACCGCTGATGAATATGTGATTCATCACTCCAAAAGTTGGAAATAGAGCTTTTTTCTTGAATAATTAGCTGCATTTCTCCATTTATTTTAGCATTATTCTCATTCCTGCATTTAGAATTAATACTCTGCATTTTACCACACATATTTGCATTAAATAAGAAGCCAAATTCCTAAGTCAGACTTCATTAGAATTAATTCACCATATTTCCCCTATTTTATTCATTTTGCACTAAGTCAGAATTGAATAAAATCAACTATATAGTGTACATATTGCTAACACTAATAAATAAAAATACCAAAAAATACTATTTTGTAACATTGACCAATAAAACCCTAACCCTAGTTTGAGAATAAGAGCCTTAAAACGTGAATATCTCTCTCGTATAGTCTCCGATGGACCCCTACTACCTTTTGAATTAATGTACTTTCAATTATTTTCAAAACAAGACCAAATTCAAAAGAATCAAAGTTCGTATGTGAAACTTGGGGTTTGAGACCCTCACTGTATATTGTATATATGTTCCCTTTATTTTATTTATTTTATCTTTTTATTTTTTAAATTACAAAAAATCTAAAAAATAGATTACGTCGTAAATATTTACTTTATATTTTATTGGATTTTTATTTTATTTTTTTATCATATTTAAAAATGACAAAAAAAATTGCAAAACACAAAATGCAGTATTTTATATCTATAGGATACCACCAAAAATACTTTTTGTACATAGGATTTATTTTAGTTTTAGATCCTTCACAAAAGTTGTAGATATCGTCGAGACAACAAACTTTCATGTTGATCACTTTTTTTTCTTTACCTATTTTGTTATTTATTTTTTATTTTTCTTTACATTTAATTTTTGATTTTTCTAGGAGTGACACGTGGCCACTCTGAAGTTGCCACGTATCACCCCATTATTTTTTGTAATTTTTATTTTATTGGTTTTATTTTATTTATCTTTATTTATTATTTTGACTAATTTTTTAATTTAATTAATTATTATTTTATTTATTTATCTATTTATTTATTTACTTGTTTTACTTTTTATATTTATTACTTATCTTTCAATTAATTTTTTTTACTGCAACATGGTTCCCTCGGGGCATGCCACGTGGCACCGTCTTCTTCCCCTCCTACGCTCGCGCCCAACCGCCTTCAACCTGCTCTGCTCGCTCCACGTGGTGGGGCGGTGGTTCCGCAACCACCGCCCTACGACTCACCTCTCTCCACCTCCATCAGCGATTATCATCGCCGACCATCCACCACCCACTCCTCTCCCTTCTGTGGTTGTGCATCTCCTGCACACGACCCGTAACCACAAACCACCTCCTCTCTCTTCCGCACCAACTGCTCTGCCTTTTGCAGCGGAGCTGTAAACCCATGGTGCCTTTCCTTACGTGTCTAGTGGCAACTGCTACACTCACCCACGACCCCACCTCAACACGAGGTCAACCTTCAGCCTCTTCGCCAGTGACCATTAAAAAATCATCACTGCCCCTATTTGCACCTGATCGTCCAATCGAGATATCATATGACCCAGCTCCTCCCGTCGACTGGTGTCAGTGGTGACTAGGAGTCTAGAGCGACGACGAACATCGACATGATCCGTAAAATATCCTCCATGTGTTGTTACTACGTTCACGGCCAATGAAGCTGATAACCAGAGGATTACCCTTTTAACAGTATCGAATTGATGTTTGAATTTCATTGTAGGTAGGCAAAATCAGATTAATAAAAAACCACTTAATTAATTTCTCAATTAAACGCAAGCGGTCAATATTTTATCTTGGGCAAGCCCAAGTCGAACTCAGGGAGGCCACTGTCTTCTTAGGTTTGGTTTTTTTAGTCGATATGGAGATTAGGTTTTCAAAGAGGCATTTTTTAAATTTAAATGCAATAAGAGTTTGACATGTAATTTTGACTAAGTTTGGGGACTAAAATGTAAATTACTTCAAACGATATCAAAAAATTCTCAAACTTGGCCAAAATGTGCGAAAATGACGAAAATAGACTACTGTAAATTTTTTGCAATTTTTGCATGAAAAAAGAATTTACTACAAATAAAATATGTAGACTAGGTGATTTTGAGTTGATTAATTTTAATAAATACCAACTATTAATATTTTTTAGAATTTAAATTATCCTAGATAGGTTTATATGAGAGGAATCTAGAACAATTTTTAATTCTTTAAAACACTATGTGAGGAATTAATTAAAAATAAATTACTAAATTCACCTTTTCATTTATTATGACATTGATATGCACACAAATGGGATAATTTTTAGGCATAGTGTAAAACAACCTAAAATCTAGCTACTTTGAATTTTTGATAAATTTTTGTGCAACGAGTAATTTAATATGAATTAAATAGCATGCAATGGGTAAATTATACAATTTTCCACAAAAATAATGATATTAAACAAAACCTATCTCACAAAAATATAACAATTCTTTACAATGATAGATCATATGATGTTCTACAATGATCAATTTTCAGAATAATAAAAAACGATGATGAATGAGAGTTCCAATTAACATGTAATCACAGGGTTCTACATGCAAATACAGAATTAAAATAAAAAATTACGAATGGACATAAATGCATTTACCATAACCCTATGGAGTTTTATTGCAAAATAACCAAGGGGGCACGTACTGCCCACGTGCCCTGTCCGGGAAGTGTGAAGGTGCAATATGGGAAATAACGGGGGGTGCCTCTACAAAATAACCCCAGGCGTCATGTGCCTTGCACGTCAGGTGGGATTGGATAATGAAAAGGCAGTGACACGTCTGGGGAAGGTGGCAAAAGGTGTGCTGCTGTCGTGCCTAGAGAAGGCCGGCTCGTACTAGCGATTGAGATGTGCACAGCGATAGTGGCTACAACCGCAAGCGGTTGGTTTTCGATGGCTGAAGAACTCGAATGGCTGGCGCATGCATTGGTGGAGACTCTGCTATGGGTAAGGGGTTGCTGCCGCTGTGGAGTCCGAGGGGAAGCGCAGACAGCTCGACACACGATCGAGGCTCGATCCAGATGGCGTTGACGAAGCTTGGTGGTGAGACCCGCGGAGGAGCTCCGACCATAGGTGGTTGCAGCGTAAGCGCTGTGCGCCTGTGAGCCACCGGTGGAGGGTGGTCCGTGCTCTGGTCGACGAAAGGCGTGAGGACGGAGCGCATGTGGCATTTGAGCAGAGTGGACGACTAGAGCTTAGCCTCTTGGCAGCTGGTGCATCCCGGAGGTGCGATAGAGTTGCTGGCGAGGGTACGACTTGCATGTGATGGTGAAAATGGAGCAGGCTCGGGCAGTATCGAGGGTGATGGCCTTGCTTTTTGCGAAGCAGGAAAGCATGATAGATCAATAGTGGGTGGAGTAGGGCGGGACTGCTGTAGCGATGGAGATCCACGCCTAGAGGGTGGTTGGCAGTGGATGAAGACGTGGATGGTATGTGTGAAGGTGGAAATTCAATGGCGGGAGCGGTGAGGCCATCGATGATGGAAGATGGCGGGCGGCTCTACATCGGTGGAGGCATGGCCGTGCTGCGAGGTGGAGTAGGGCAGTGGTGGAACGAACCAGAGTAGTGCGAGTGGTAATGTGGGAAGGAGCAGCAAGCAGGATGAAGAAAGAACAGGGGAAGAAACACATGGGAGGAGAAAGAAGATAAGAAGAGGAAGAGAAAGAACGAAGGAGAAGAAGATACCTGAAGTTGTGGACAGATGCTTGGGAAGGAGGAGCGAAGCTTCTCCGATCGTCGCTCAACGCGCAGCAAGCAGAGCTCGGCTGCGACAAAGTGCAACAGCTACAAGGGCCGACTGATCGTCGCTCGACGCGCAACAAGCAGAGCTCAGCGGCAGCAAAGTGCAACAGCTACAAGGACCGAAGCCCCTGGATCTTGCCTCGAGTTCAGGTCGTCGTTTCCTGACCTGCGTTCCTTCGATTGTCACTGGAAGGCCAAGGGTGCTAGGTTGGAGCTCGTTCGAATGGCGGATGTTGGTGAACGTCGCGATGGTGTCCTTTTTAATGGCAGTTACAGGAGCGGGACTTGCGGTGACATGAGGAGATGGAGGGGTCGAGCAGTTGCAGAGGGGTGTCTATGCACGAGGGCCACAGTTGTGAGGGGAGAGAGGGAAGAAGAGGTGAGGGTCCTATGGAATGGGCAGTTGAACTGGGTGAGAGGAGGAGATGGAGCGGGAGAGGTGGCCGACAGTTGATGAGGAGTCGTGAGTTGCGAGGGGGAAGGGGTCGAAAAAGGTTAAGGCGCGTGCCGCATGACGCTGGCGGTTGCACATCGCTATAGGAAGCAGGCAACACGTAGGGAGGGTCACGTATGAGAATGGGGAAGGAGCGGGGGGGAAGACCACGTGGCGTGCAGGGGCGCAACCACATGGCATACTAAAAAATTAAACTAAAACTAAATAAATAACAAATAATAATTAGAAATAATAATTAAAATATTTTAAAGGTAAATAAAATAAATATAATAGATTATTAAAATAAATAATTATATTTAAAACATATACTTACCTAAAGTAATAAAAAATGGGGGTGTCACGTGGCGGCTCTTGGAGCGGCCACGTGTCGCTCCCTGAAAAACCACAAATTAAATCAAAAGAAAAACAAAAAAAATAATAAAATGGGTCAAATAAAAAATTGTCAACACGAACGTTTCTCGCTCGATGAGATCTACAACTTTTGTGAAGGATCGAAAACCAAAATCAATCATTTGTACAAAGTGTATTTTTGGGGGGTATCTTATAGGTATAAAATACCGTATTTACATCTTTTGCAGATTTTTTTGTCATTTTAAATTAGAGAAAAAACAAAATAAAATTAGAGAAAATATGGAAGGAATATTTGCAACTTAATATATTTTTTGGGTTTTTTAATGATTAAGAATAAAAGGATAAAATAAAGGGGTTGTTTGATCAATATGTACAATATACAATAGGGGCCCAAAATCCAACTTTCACATACGATCTCTGTTTTTTTTATGAAATTGGTCTTGTTTTGAAGGTCTTTGAACGTTTATTACTTTGAAGTGAGTAGACCTAAATTGGACACTGTATGAGAGATATATGCACATTTTATAGGTTCATAATCTCAAACTTGGATTTGGGTTTTATTGGTCAATTTTACAAGTTAGTAATTTTTTGTATTTTTCCTTTATTGGTGTTAGTAATATATGCACTACAAAGTTGATTTTATTGGACTTGGAGTTAATATAAAATAGATACAAATAGGTGAATTTGGATAATATACAAGTGCATATGTAAAAGTGATTTTTGGCTTCTTATTTAATGCACATATGAATGCTAAAACACACATATTATTTACACATGCATGAATGCTAATTATGAAATATAAGTGGAAATATGCATCTAATTACTCGGGAACAAGCTCTATTTTCGACTTTTAGAGTGATGAATCACAGACTCATTAACCCCCTATACTTAAACCTTGCTCGTCCCTGAGCAACTAAAATGAAATGCAGAAGTGAAATGATTTTGGGTTCCATACCAAGGTCATGAGCAAAAGGTGAAAATGGAGCTTGACTCGACCTTTGGATTTATAGTGTGGCAGAACCTTATTGGGAATTGAATTTAAGACCTAACGGCCTTTAAGTTCCACAAGTCTCTATTCAAGACGCATCAATAGTCAGGTCAGGACAGATCCTCATACACAAATTCCGATGACTATGAATCTTACTCGAACTGTGCAAGTAGAATATAACTCTCCACATCAAAAATGGTAAAGAAACAACCTCCTCTAATAAGGTAACTCTAATTCCCTGGTCTAGCACTCTTTCCTCGAGGAGCGGGTTATTCCTTTCTAAGTTCAAGTCCGATCAGCTCAAGAAGAGGGGGTGCAGAGAAGAATGGACGGTAGCCAGTGTAGCTACCTATCCTAGGATGCTTGACCTGTGTAGCCTAGTCATCCAGCTGCAAGCTTACAAAAACTTTGATGCTCTTCTTATTTTTCTATACTTGTATATACACTCCGGCAGGCATTTTACATTTCAATCAGGCCTGCCCACTTTTCGACATTATGCATTTTTCTTCTTCTTCTTTTTCTCTCTCTTTTTCTTTGACATATATGCAAGGTGCAACATGTACATAATTAGTTTTTCTTCTTGAGCTAGTAGATTATCCCTCTTTTGAAGCGTTATTGTATCCCAGAGCATCCCATCGTTAGATGTCGATGCCACTAGACTAGGTTGAGATGCACTACGCTTCCTAGAGGAGGACAGATGTTTCCATCTGTGTGATACTCCAAGACAAAGGATTCTACCTCCTTACCACCTCATCAATGCATATCTACATGCATGGTGCTTGTCCAAGTTAGGTCATTGTCTAAAAGAATCGTGCGTGTGTACAAAATATTCTACTTAGACCAATCGAGATGACATGTGAACATAGACTAGCGAACTCAAAGAATTAAGTCGCTCGACCTGAAAAACCTTAACTCTAGTTCCTATAAGGTTCCTCTGAAAGTAGGTAGATTAAGGTCAAATCAAATCCATCCTTGATATCTATTCATAACTTGGTTCAAAACCCACTAACTTTTCACTTAGCATATGCTAAATATGTAGATGAGATGGAGACGACATGCAATGTAGATAATAAAGTGCAAGACACATTTTTTTGAATGCAAGGATGGTATGCAAGAGTAAATAAGAATCCTATTTTTTGTTTTTTGTATACCTCCTATTTTACAACAAATTTTACAAGAATTTTACAGATTATACACAAGTATTATACATAATATACACATGTTTTTTACAAAAAAAGATTTTTTTATCTAATTTTTACCCACCCTGTAATCATTGCATAATATATACAAAATACATGAAAGTATGAGCTATGGGTAAAGTATATATGTAATATATACACACCCCTATACTTAGCATGTGTTATGTCCTCAGAGCACGAGAAGCGAGGAAAACGACATAGCTCATGCTAAGCGTAGGAGAGTCAAAATAATAAAAAGGTATACAAGTCGAACCGCCCCCTATACTTAAACTTTGGAAGCCTAAGTGTAGAAGAAGATCAAAAATGGGGCGGTCGAGGCTAGGAGGAGAAAGGGATGAAGATATATACAGGGCGGGCATCGGTCCCCCCTATACTTAGGCTCTAGTCAACCTAAGTATAGGACATGAGTAAGTGTGAGAACCGATAGGATCTAGAGAATATACAAATTGATCGTACTCTGGATCTTTTTGATGATGCTGATAGCTAGAGATCAATGTTGCAAGGATTCATGTGCGGCTCTATGTATGTCTTATGAATCTACCTCACGCTTGAAAACAATCTCCTCAACATGGACTAACTGTTCATTAGGTTCGACAAAGTGTTTCAGTAGTTGTCCATTCACTAGGGATGTCCGTGCTCCATTTGTAAGATCTGAGATCTCTACACATCCACTATCATGCACATAATAGAATATAAACAGACCCGTCCACTAAGATTTGAGCTTCCCTTGGAAAACCTTCAGCCTTGCATTGAATAACCATACCTTCCGTCCAGGAACAAAGGTCTTTCATCTGATAAATCTATCGTGACAATGCTTTACCTTGTCCTTGTACACCACACTATTGTCGTATGCTCGATTTCTGATTTTCACAAGTTCATTTAGATCCATCTCTCTCTCTCTCTCTTCCCCTAGGTGTGTGTTCCAATTGACCTTCTTAATTGCCCATGCTGATTTATGCACTAACTATGCGGGCAAGTGGCACGGGTTCCCAAATACCATTCTGAATGGGGAGGTTCCTAATGGTGTCTTCTAAGCTGGCCTGTAGGCCCAAAGGACTTGGTCCAAGATCTGAGACTAGTCCTTCCTGTCTGAAAAAACGAGATTCTGCAATATGGTCTTAACCTCCCTATTTGACACATCTACCATGCCATTGGTTTGTGGGTGGTAAGGACTAGCAACACGGTGCTCGATGCCTTAATCCTTCACAAGTTTCTTCACATATCTGTTAACAAAATGGCTACCCCCATCGGATATCAACACATTGGGGATCCCGAACCTAGAAGTGATATGATCTCTGATAAATTTACAGACAGTCCTGTTGTATGCGGCTCGGGTCGGGATAGCCTCCACCCACCTTGACAAGTAATCTACCAGAAGAAGAATATACTCAAAACCACGACTAACCGAGAATGGGCCCACGAAGTCGATGCCCCAAGCGTTAAAGACATCACAAATGATGAGAGGCTGCACCGACATCTCATCTTTGGAACCAACGGTTCCTCCTATTCGCTGGCATAATGGGCACGGCTTCACAAAGGTGAGAGCATCGTGAAACAAAGTCGTCCAGTATAAGCCACAAAGTAATACCTTCCAAGCGGTTCTCTTTCTGGAGTGGTGTCCTCCTACTCCAGACTATGGCAAAAAGTAAGGACACTTTGGTATTCCTCCTGAGGAATACACCTCTTCTAGACACAATCCGGGCCTTCAAAGAAAAGGATCGGATCTTACCAATGGTAGTGTCTCGAATACGATTTGAGTCGGTCTATGATGCTCTTGAGCCAATCTTCGGGGACTTTCTTGGAGACAAGATAGTTCACTATATTGGCGTACCATGGGAGTGAGGTGATAACAAAAACCAACTTCTCAGGGAAGGGTTCTCGAATAGGTGTATCATCAAATGCATCCAGAATCTCGAGACAAGAGAGGTGATCGGCGACTACATTCTTCTTTCTAGGTTTATCTATGATGTTCAAGTCAAACTCCTAGATAAGTAAAATCCACCTAAGAAGACATGCCTTCGCGTCCTTCTTTTTCAATGAGATACCTTAGTGCTCTATAGTCTGTGAACATAATAACCTTGGATCCAATGAGATGAGATATGACCTTATCCAAGGAGAACACTACCGCAAGCATTTCTTTTTTTGTAACTATATGGTTATGCTGGGTAGGATTAAACACTTTGCTTGCATAGTGTATAGCAAATGGAATACCATCCCTTCTCTATCCTAACACAACCTCAAAAGCAAAATCTGAGGCGTCCGTTATGATCTCAAAAGGAAGAGAGCAATCTAAGGCTTGTAGGATCAGGGCTTCCATGATCATTCCTTAAAGTAGCTTAAAGGCATCAAGACATTTGTGATCGATAATGAACTCCATGTCTTTGCCTAAAATCTCAGTTAGTGGTTGGGTGATCTTTGAAAAATCTTTTATAAATCTCCTGTAAAATCCAACATACATGAGGAATAACCGCAACTGCTTTACGTTGGTTGGTGGTTGGAGTCATCTGATCACGCCCACCTTGGCAGGGTCAACCTACATTCCTCTCTTGGAGATGACATTGAAGGATATGGTTTAATCCTCAAGTGCATCACGGAAGCGTGATCGCCATATTGAATACGACGAAGAACGACTAGTCATACTAGTTGTTATGTGCAGCAGAATTTAAAAAGTTTTCATGCGATGAAACCACATGATCCAAGAACGATTCTCGATCGTTTCATCTAGAACCACAACAAGTATAAGGAATATCTCTTGAAGCGTGTTTGATCGAGTCTCTATGAAAAGAGACCTCCTGTCTCAAGTCCGATCATCGGAGAAGAAGCTTGTGAGCGCGGGGATGAGTCGCGTGATCCTCGCAATCCAACGAGTTGATCCAAGCACGGTGAACTCCTGATCTCGTCGTACGAGATCGAACGCCTTCTTCACAAGCGTAGCACTCCAATAAGACAGAGAACCGAAGAATGTCGAAGCGGCTTTGCGGTGGAGAAGGCAATGACAATGCTCTCCTCTAGGGTTTTGGTGGTCAACCACCAAATAGAGAGGGAGAGGGCTGACGTGTAGAATGAGAGAGAGAGAGAGAGTTGTGCTTCAATAGCATAGCATTAGAGAGCATGGTATGCCTCTCTATTTATAGGGTTTTGGGATCCGTGGATCTCAATCCATAGGACACATAAAATCAATGGATGAGATTGATTTATGTTTAATCCAATGGTCAAGATTATTGTTGGTAAAAGCCAACAACTTATGATTTATTTTAGATCAAATATATTTGATAAATCAAATACAAATCAATCCTAAATTAAATCAATCAAATAAGGAGACAATCAACATGGAGATAACATCTCCCATGTCAACATGGTGGACGACCACTAATTCCATATAGGACATGGTAGCCATCCACATGTTTCCATGTGGAGGCAATCTCATGAAATCTCATGAGATTGCATATATCCATGGAAATCTCCATTATTTTTCCAACAACTTTTGTTGTGATTTATTCTTCAAAAATAATTCATAATTAATTTTGAGAATATTGCAATCTTACCATTGGAATTTTCTGAATCACATTCACAACCCAAAACAAAATATAATTTACATTTTCAATTAATTACACAATGTGTATCCAATACACATCAATAATTAATTGACAAATATAAATTATAATTAGCTCTCTCTAATACATTATAAATCACATTTATAATATATTATGAATAATTAGATATTGCTATCCATATTATTCTTATCTACAATAACTAAATCACATTTAATTATATTGGATAATTTCTACATACATCAAGATAACTAAATCACATTTAATTATCATTCTCTTAATGCTTAGATCTATGGAATTATTCTTGAACCCTTTCAAGAATAATGCGATTTCTCCTCAGATATTTGGAGATAAGGACATGGCGATTGTATTGTTCCACGTATAGTGACTTGGATATTGAGATCACATCTCAAATCCAGATCTCAGGGACCTCCCATAGATGCTTGATTAAATCAAGACCGTAAACCTAATCTTCTCATTGTGTCTGAATCTTATTTAGATAAATGTCCAGTACATGGACTAAGATTAGGCCACTTCTCTACTGAGAGGAGTCACTAAAATCCAAACCTGTTTCATCACTCCCTCGGAATAGAAGTGTCATGGTTGTACAATCGTTTATGATCTCATCACCCTCAGATATTCCCAACACTTGTACATCCTGCATACTGGAAGAACTATGATCAACCTGAAGATATAGATCACTTCTATACTGTCATCTTCAGTGTTTGATCACTAAGTTTCTCAATCTTGGTCTTTGGGATTTTGTATAGATCATATGCTTTCACAAAACATATATCTTACATTCAAATTCATGTCATGCTTCCAAAGCATGACGACCATGCATGGAATTTGATCAGTCCCAATACCTCATGAGTGAGCTCATGTCTCCCGGTTCACAAGTGAACCTGTATGATCCCTTTGAGAGATCGTATTACTCATATGTCCTTACATGCACACCAGCTCGCCGGTGTATAGACCTTGATTAGGTCATCAACCTACTGGTCTTCCAAATGTACATACTTAGACATATAGTAACACATCTGTCTCTGGTCAGAGGATGCATGCCTATGCTGTGACAGTATTCAACATAGATATTTGGTTATCTCGATCTCGTTAAGTCAACCCATTGACTCAACTAATCTGAAACCTCCGAATCACTATTCCCATGCAGAGGATCTACATCAAGAGGTCGATCAGATATCAGCCTAATGAGAAAGTATTGCCATCTCCTACTCAGGCTTGAGATCATCACTTGACAATCATTTGATGATGCTTGATGAGTCCTCTATCTAACTCTTTATATATCCATCCAAGCATCAACCTCTATGAGTCAATCAATGAATCAACAACTGTATGATTATCAAGTTGGACATGGTACATAACCCTTATTGTACAGAGGGACCTTATAGTGCATTCATTCAATCAATCTCAGAAAGGGAGTGAAACAATAATCAATAACTTTTATTGATAAATCATTTATGACAATAACATTTATTGCAGGAATGGTTCGCCTCGGGCTCACATTGCTAACAATCTCCCACAAGCCCTCAGAACCATTCAAGAACAATCCTTAAATCCATACTCATTACATGCTGGTCGAAAACCTTCTGTCTCAGAGGTTTGGTAAGAGGATCAGCAACGTTGTCGGTAGAGGCCTCCTTTGTGATGATTATATCACCACGCTTTTGAATCTCCCAAATGACGTGGTATTTCCTTTCCACGTGCTTGGTCTTTTGATGTCATTTGGGTTCCTTTGCTTGGGCAATGGATCCCATGTTATCACAGAGTAACAAGATGGGAGTATCATAGGAAACTACACCAAGCTCCAGCACGAACTTGTGCAACCACACCGCCTCCTTTGCAGCATCCGATGCGGCAATGTACTCGACTTCTGTTGTTGAATCTGCTGTAGTGTCCTACTTCTTGCTTCTCCAGCTCACAGCACCACTGTTCAACAGGAATACAAACCCTCGACTTTCGATCATCAATATCCGATTGAAAGTCAGAATCTGTATATCCTAAGACTTGGAGATCACCATCTCCATAGACCAAGATGTAATCTTGCATCCGTCTTAGATATTTGAACATGTTCTTTACTGCATTTCAGTGTTGTTCTCCATAGCAGGATTGGTAACGACTTACCACTCCCACTGCATGGCAGATATCTGGCCTTGTACACATCATGACATACATTAAGCTTCCTACAGCTGATGCATAAGGGTATCCAGCCATGGCTTTCTTTTCTTCAACAGTTTGAGGAGCCATCCCTTTAGACAGGTGGATACCATGTCTTAAGGGTAGGAATCCTTTCTTGGAACTATCCATACGGAATCGTTCAAGAATCTTCTTAATGTACCCATGTTGTGACAATCCCAATATCCTCTTCTCTCGGTTTCTGAACAACTTCAGACCCAAGATGTAAGAGGCTTCTCCAAGATCTTTCATCTCAAAGGTATGGGATAGCCAAATCTCCACACTGGTCATCATCCCTGTATCATTTCCAATGATAAGGATGTCATCTACGTAAAGCACGATGAACACAATGGCGCTCCCACTAAGTTTCTTGTACACACAAGGTTCATCAGGATTCTGCACAAAATCATAACTTTTTATGGTTTCGTCAAATCTGATGTTCCAGCTACGAGAAGCTTGCTTAAGCCCATAGATGGATTTCTTCAGCTTGCATACTTTGCCATCCTCGGATATGAAGCACTTGGGTTGCTCCATATAGATATCCTCCTTGAGGTATCCATTGAGGAAAGCCGTCTTGACGTCCATCTGCCAGATGTCATAGTCATCATATGCAGCTATAGCTAGCAATGTCCTGATGGATTTAAGCATAGCCACATGAGAGAATGTCTCATCGTAGTCGATGCCTTCTCTCTCTGTGTAGCCCTTGGCTACGAGCCGTGCCTTGAAAGTCTCTACTTTCCCATCAGGTCCCCTCTTTCTCTTAAAGATCCATTTACACCCAATGGGTTTTACCCCTTTAGGTAGATCCTCTAGGGTCCATACACCATTCTTATGCATGGAGTCAATTTCTGACTTCATTGCTAGCATCCATCTATCCATGTCACGATCCGTGAGTGCTTCGTCAAATGAAGTAGGATCATTGTCAATCTTACATGACACACGAAATCCATACCTTTCAGGTGGTGCAACCACCCTCGAACTCCTTCGAAGAGGTATGGGTGTTTCATCTTTATTTATCTCTTCAGTTTTTGGCTCAAGAAGCTCAGAATCCTCAGGGGATTCAATGAGTCCCTTTACTTTATTTTTGTCTTGACCTTTAAGGAAATCATTCTCCAGAAATTTTACATCTCTAGAAATAAAAACCTTTTAGGTCTCAGGGTCATAGAGTTGGTATCCAATACCATCTCTAACATACCCAATGAAGTAACACTCACGAGAGCGAGATTCCAGCTTACTTGCATCCACGTTCTTCGTATGGACCAAGCAACCCCAAACCCTCAAGTGATTAACACTAGATTTGGTTCCATACCAGAGCTCACGAGGAGTCTTAGGTACAGATTTGCTAGGAATCTTATTCAGGATATATATTACAGTCTCTACTGCATATCCCCAGAAACTAAGTGGTAAATGTGCTTTGCTCATCATTGAACGGACCATATCCATGATGGTCCTGTTGCGCCTTTCAGCAACATCATTAAGTTGGAGAGTTCCAGGAGGAGTGAGATTGGAGACAATTCCATTATTTTTAAGATATTCATTGAATTCATCTGAGAGGTACTCGCCACCTCGATCAGATCGAATCCGTTTAATCTTCCTATCGGTTTGGTTCTCTACCAAAGCCTTGAATTCTTTGAACTTTTCAAAGGCTTCATATTTATGACGTAATAGGAAGACAAACTCGTATCGCGAATGGTCATCAATAAACGTCAAATAATATCGATATCCATTTCGAGTCGCGGTACTGAAGGGTTCACATACATCGGTATGTATTAGGTCAATTATACCTTCGCATCTTGTAACCTTGTTACGGAAAGGCATCCTAGTCATTTTACCTTGAATGCAATGTTTGTAGGTAGGTAAAGGTTGAACCTATAGAAAATCCAAAGGTCCATCCTTTATCAATCTATTGATCTTATCAACAGATAAATGACCAAGCCTTTGATGCCAAAGCTCATCCGAAAGATTTTCATCCTCCCTGTATCTTTTAGGATTTTTATTAGTGGCTGTAACATTCATGATACATTTATCAATGCACAATTCATAGAGTCCACCATAAGTCAAAATACCATCCGCAATATATTTATCATAACGAGTTATGACTAATTTATTACATAATAGGAATGAATATCCACTTCTAACTAATTTAGATATAGATATCAAATTCTTTCTGACTTCGGGTACATAAAGACACTCTTTAAGTATTAGGACTCTACCACTAGATAATGATAGTCGACAGGTCCCGACGGCGACTGCTGCAACACTTGCATCAGATACCATCTGGATGACTATCTCCCCTTCTTCCAGATTTCTAGTTTTCCTGAAATAAATGCAACAAATTGCATACATGAATAGAAACACAAGAATCAACAACCCAACTTCCTTCTCGTCCAACGAGAAAATTGGTTTCAATGATGAAAGTAGATTTCATACCTGCTGGGGCATTACCTTTGTTGACCGACTTCAGGTATTCCAGGCAATTACGCCTCTAGTGCCCCGGCTTCTTGCAGTGGTGACAGATGTCGGTTTTCTTCGACGCTATAAGAGTGGATGCATTGGAATATGTGCCAACGCCTTGACCCTTCTTCTTTCTCTTCTAAGCCAGGCCCTTCCGAGAACCTTGCTTCCGACCGTGCTTCCCTCTGACCTGTGCAACCATTGCACTGCCAGTGGGACCATCTTTGTTCATTATGTCTTCTGTAGACTTTAATGCTGCAAGAAGTCCAGCGTTTGTCAATTCCAGCTTGTTCATGTTGAATGAAACCACAAAGGTATTGAAAGACTTGGGCAAAGACAACAGAATGAAATCAGATTGTATGTCTGCATCCATGCTTGCCCCAAGAGTTTCCAGCTCTGACAAGTACCCAAACATTTTGAGTACATGTTCACGGACTGATATTCCTTCCTGCATCTTGCAGCGAACGAGTTCTTTCATAACGTTGTATCGTTGGGTGCGGTTAATGTCACCAAACATATCTTTCAGATTCTGCATTATTTCCTGGCATGTGCTCATCTCCACATGTTGCTTCTAAAGAAGATTGGAGAGATAACCTAGGATATAGCATCTAGCCAAGACATGATCGTCATCATACTTGTCATTGTATGCCTTTTCTTCCTTCGTTTTAGGGTTTTCATGCTTGTCTTCTGAGAGCACGTAACTTATGTGCTCAGCCGAGGGAACAAGCTCCAAATTACAGATCCAATCCGAGTAATTCGGTCCGGTCAACTGGTTAACCTTCAGAAGCCTGCTTAGTGGGTTCATGGACTTCATTTGCTAAAATAAAGAATGCACTATATTAGAACATATAATCATATATTCAAATTTATGATATTTGATTAATGCATTTTAAATCAAATTATTCTTGCATTGTCAACTTTGAAAGTTCATTCCCTTAATCACTTTCAAAGCAAGAGATATACTTACCGCTATATCTCTAGCAAGAACTGGGATCTCCCCTTTATCTTTGTCACATCCCAATAATATGAGAATCTGTGACTCCAATAAAGAGAAACGGGAACACATTCTGCCTTGCAAGTCCAACTTGCATTTCCCAATTCGGTCTTTAACACCTGGGCCCACCACCCCTAAGGTGATGTTGACCTGTCGTTAATTGAACCAACCGTCAACAAGAATAGTACTCGCTATACGCAATCCAATATCGCCCCAATAATATGAGGATCTGATATTGGGGTCACTACGCATACGGCCTTCCTCTTTCGAGAAGCAAAGAGCCCGATCCAGATGCACTTGCATATAGGACCTGTCACTTCGTACAGGCATCTCCTATATGCAATCCCTGGCGACGAAACCCTTCGCCTTGACGGGAGACCATGGATGTCACTTATGTGATCCTCCATCTCTTATTCAAATTTTAATCAATTATCATGAATCATATTCATACAATTAATTCTTCCAAGGGAAATATTCATAATAGAGTGTTTCAATTGAACATAATTAATTTAATCATATTAAATTAATTATCAATCCAATTCAATCAACAAACTTGATTGTTTTTACTTGAATATATATGGTATTATCTCAAAATACGTATTAATTCGAATTTTAATAATTAGAAAAATACATCATGATCTCTCAGGCATCATTCGTTCCCTACCCGCTGTCATGGCCAGTACCGGCGGGAGTGGGACGGACCGCAACCAGTGCGACCCGCTACCCCTGCGATCCCTGACTAGACACCATATCCGCCTCGAGAAAAAATAATGCCGAGTCAATCACTTTGTACTTGAGATGATCATCGGTTCCTCAATCGAAATTATACCATATAGTAATAATCAAAATATTTTTGATTATAAGGAAATTTGCTAGACAAATTCCCAATCCTATTCAAGCAAGGAGTTTGATGATTGTGTTTCCAATTATGATCTTGATCAAATCTAATCAATTTATTGGTTGAGGTCAAGTCAATTAAGGAAATAATCATCATTAAATATTTTTCAAATATTTTCCATAATTATTTAATGAAATTTACAATTAATTTCACTAATTGACAATCACATGGTTCTTGATTAGGACTGTAATTTCAGCAGTGACCCCTACTTACTAAATTTAACATATCTCAATCAATTTAAATCCAAATTAGACAAAATCAACTTTCAAGGATTGATAATTTGATTTAGGACAGAACCCAAGTGATATTTTACGCATTTCGAGGCATATAAAAATAGTAATTAACTCATTAATCATGTTAAGATTTGCAGTTCCCGCAACAGTGAATACATGTTCATTAAAACCACCATATCTCGAGCAAACAGAATCCAAATTACGTAAACTCAGATCCTATAGTTTATTTATTTAATGCAGAACAAAATATAAGTGATTAATTTGTGTTTAAATATTTTAAACAGGGCCGAATGTATTCACAAACAGATGTGCGAAAATCAAATGTGACAAAAACTTTCGCGACCTTAACGAACCCAAGTCGTCCCAGGTTTTCGGATCGTATCCAAAACCTTCGACCTAAGGCTCTGATACCACTTGAAGGATATGGTTTAATACTCAAGTGCATCACAGAAACATGATCGCCGTATCAAATACGACGAAGAACGACTAGTCATACTAGTTGTTCTGTGCAACGGAATTTAAAAATTTTTCATGCGATGAAACCACATGATCCAAGAACGATTCTCAGATCGTTTCATCTAGAACCACAATAAGTATAAGGAGTACCTCTTGAAGCGTGGTTGACCGAGTCTCTCCGAAAAGAGACCTCCTGTCTCAAGTCCGATCGTCGGAGAAGAAGCTTGCGAGCGCTGGGATGAGTCGCGTGATGCTCGCAATCCAACGAGTTGATCCAAGCACGATGAACTCCTGATCTCGTCATACGATATCGAACGCCTTCTTCACGAGCGTAGCACTCCAAGAAGGCGGATAACCGAAGAACGTCGAAGTGGCTTTGCGGTGGCGAAGGCAATGACAATGCTCTCCTCTAGGGTTTTGGTGGCAAGCCACCAAATAGAGATGGAGAGGGCTGACGTGTAGAATGAGAGAGAAAGACAGAGAGAGAGATATGTGCTTAAAAAGCATAGCATTAGAGAGCATGGTATGCCTCTCTATTTATAGGATTTTGGGATCCATGGATCTCAATCCACGGGACACATAAAATCAATGGATGAAATTGATTTATGTTTAATACAATGGTCAAGATTGTTGTTGGTAAAAGCCAACAACTTATGATTTAATTTAGATCAAATATATTTGATAAATCAAATACAAATCAATCCTAAATTAAATCAATCAAATAAGGAGACAAATAACATGGGGATAACATCTCCCATGTCAACATGGTGGACGACCACCAATTCCATATAAGACTTGGTAGCCGTCCACATGTTTCCATGTGGAGGCAATCTCATGAAATCTCATGAGATTGCATATCTCCATGAAAATCTTCATTATTTTTCCAACAACTTTTGTTGTGATTTATTCTTCAAAAATAATTCATAATTAATTTTGAGAATATTGCAATCTTACCATTGGAATTTTCTGAATCATATTCACAACTCAAAACAAAATATAATTTACATTTTCAATTAATTACACAATGTGTATCCAATAAACATCAATAATTATTTGACAAATATAAATTATAATTATCTCTCTCTAATACATTATAAATCACATTTATAATATATTATGAATAATTGGATATTGCTAGCCACATTATTCTTATCCACAATAATTAAATCACATTTAATTATGTTGGATAATTTCTACATACATCAAGATAATTAAATCACATTTAATTATCATTCCCTTAATGCTTAGATCTATGGAATTATTCTTGAACCCTTTCAAGAATAACACAATTTCTCCTGAGATACTTGGAGATAAGGACATGGCGATTGTATTGTTCCACGTATAGTGACTTGGATATTGAGATCACATCTCAAATCCAAATCTCAGGGACCTCCCATAGATGCTTGATTAAATCAAGATCGTAAACCTAATCTTCTCATTGTGTCTGAATCTTATTCAGATCAATGTCTAGTACATGGACTAAGATTAGGTCACTTCTCTACTGAGAGGAGTCACTAAAATCCAAACCTGCTTCAACACTCCCTCGGAATGGAAGCGTCATGTTTATACAATCGTTTATGATCACATCAACCTCAGGTATTCCCAACACCTGTACATCCTGCATACTGGAAGACCTATGATCATCCTAAAGATATAGATCACTTTTATACTGTCATCTTCAGGGTTTGATCACTAAGTTTCTCAATCTTGGTCTTTGAGATTTAGTATAGATCATATGCTTTCACAAAACATATATCTTACCTTCAAATTCATGTCATGCTTCCAAAGCATGACGGCCATGCATGGAATTTGATCAGTCCCAATACCTCATGAGTGAGCTCATGTCTCCCGGTTCACAAGTGAACCTGTATGATCCCTTTGAGAGATCGTATTACTCATATGTCCTTACATGCACACCAGCTCGCCGGTGTATAGACCTTGGTTAGGTCATCAACCTATTGGTCTGCCAAATGTACATACTTAGACATATAGTAACACATCTGTCTCTAATCAAAGGATGCATGCCTATGCTGTGATAGTATTCAACATAGGTCTTTGGTTATCTCGATCTCGTTAAGTCAACCCATTGACTCAACCAATCTGATACCTCCGAATCACTATTCCCATGCAGAGGACCTGCATCAAGAGGTCGATCAGATATCAGCCTAATGAGAAAGGATTGCCATCTCCTACTCAGGCTTGAGATCATCACTTGACAATCATTCGATGATACTTGATGACTCCTCTATCTAACTTTTTAGATATTCATCCAAGCATCAACCTCTATGATTCAATCAATGAATCAACAACTGTATAATTATCAAGTTAGCCATGGTACATAACCCTTATTGTATAGAGGGACCTTATAGTGCATTTATTCAATCAATCTCAGAAAGGGAGTGAAACAAAAATCAATAACTTTTATTGATAAATCATTTATTACAATAACATTTATTGCAGGAATGGTTTGCCTTGGGCTCACATTGCTAACAGACATGCCCCAACAGAATGCCCTCCGTCACCATGAAGTGACTTTTCTCCCAGGAGAGAACAAGATTTACCTCACAACATCGTTTGAGGACCTGGTCCAAATTTCTACGACATGGATCGAAGGAATTACCATGGATTGAGAAGTCATACATGAAGACTTCCAGGAATTCACTGACCATCTCAACGAAGACAGAAATCATGCACCTTTGAAATGTACCAGGAGCGTTGCATAACCCAAGGTAATGCGCCTGAAAGCATAGTACCAAAGGGGCATGTGAATGTGGTTTCTCCTTTCCCACCTGAAAGCATAGTACCATGGTGGTTGGAGGAATAGCTAATTAGTTGTAGCCTGAGAACCCGTCTAAGAAGCAAAAGAACTCCTTTCCCGCTAATCTTTTAAGATCTGATCAATAAATGGTATGGGAAAATGATCCTTCTTCGTCGCGACATTCAAGCGTCTATAATCCACACAGACACGCCACAACGTGGGTACTTGTGTCACAATCTCCTCTCCATCCTCGTTGGTGGTCGTTTGAATTTCTGACTTTTTCATGACAACATGGATAGGTGCCACCCACTTGTAATCGGAGATTGGATAAATAAAACCCACGTCGCACCAATTTCTCATTTTCTTTCTTCACGACCTCTCGTAAATTTGGATTCAACATGCGTTAGAATTCACGAGAGGGTTTGGCTTCATTCTAAAGGTAGATATTATGCGAACATAGAGTGAGATTTATCTCATGAAGATCGGAGATGCTCCATCCTATCGCCTTGCGGTTTTTCTCTAGGACCACTAGCAAGCGAGATTCCTCCTCCTCGGTCAATCGCAAACTGATGATGACTGGAAACTTACCCTCTTGTCCTGCAATGGCATATTTTAGTGTTGTGGCTAATGGTTTAAGCTCAGGTAAAGTGTGATCATCGAGAAGTCTAGCTCAAACAATTCTGGTTCTATGTTGATAGTGGCTAGATCTATCTCTGAAGTAATTGCCACCTACTGACTCAGCTCCAAAGTTGGATCATCAAAAGTATCCAAGAAATCAGTAAAAGCCATGTCTGACATCATCCTCATCTTCAAATTATCGTAAGGGTGAAAGGACTGACAGACCCAGCTGGGCCTCTGTGTCATTGAAGATGTAGGGGGATGCACTCTCTGTGTGATATTCGCCTTGTTCTTTCCTAAGAATCTCGCAAACTGTCTCATGTGCAAGATTCTCTCCAGTGTAGAGGGACTCATCAGTGGTGTCTACATTCTGTCTTCATGGCCCAACGGTGTCTACATGAACACAATCTACTTTTTAAGAAGTGTACTCGGTGCTAGATTCGGAATCTGGACTCTGCCACCTTGTTTGCTTCATCTCTAGTTCCTCATCTTCGTCTGGAGTTTGGAACTGAATTTTCCTGACCTTATAATCAAATAAGGTCCCTACTGTGCTCAGGAAGGCACTTCCATGTATGATATGGGAATCTCTCCAATTTTGAGGGGTTCCCATATTAAGGACTGTAAAGTTTACAATGTAATCCCGTCCCTCTACATTGGTGATAATGTTCCTCAATTCTCCCTTGGACCTCTTAGTGGATTTATCAACAAACTGAAGTAGGGCTCTCGATTTCCTAAGAGGTCCTAGATTTAACCGCTCATAAAGGGTTGTTGACATCAGGTTAATTGAGGATCAATTATCTAAGAGAGTGCGTGCAAACGCGGTGTCATCGACATGATTCATCACGTAATGGGCACCCATGCCCTTCGTTTCCTTGGAAACGCATTCTAATGGTGCAAGTACTGGTTACAGACAGAACATGCTTCTCAACACGGCTTATTGTTTTCCTGTTGACCTTTGAAGGTGTGCATCTAACCTTAAGGTACTTCTGGAATGCATGTGTCATATCCACAAACTTATCAAAGGGGATTGTAACCTTGATATATTTGTTGCAAAACTCTACCATCTCATGGTCATCTTTTTGGATTTTTTTGGATTTCTTCTTTCCGCCCATAAGAGCACATGGGAAAGGGATTATTGAAGATAACTCAGATTCTGAAATTGAAATATTTTCATTCAAACAGAAACTGAGTTCTCTATAAGACTAGGATTCTGACTCTACTTGGAAAGAAATTCATGAAAGGAAACATGGGGTATGTCCTCCTCAGATTGAGGTGCAAGCTCTTCATCAGGCTCGCTTGATTTACTGCTGGTGCTCCCCTTTGTCTTTTTGTTCCTTCTGTTTTCTGATTTTTTTTCATATTTTGGGGATTTCGAATCCCTTTTATTCTGTTGAAAGTGGAGGTGTTGGTGATGCTGCTCCGCTGCCTCCAAGTTCTCCTCAGATAGAGACTTGGGGGCATCCTCCTCATATCCCGTGCCCGATCAGGTATGGTCACGGTCCTTCCACTCATGAGGGACATATGATTCGCGTTATCATACGAAAGGATCTCATGTTCAAATAGGAGATGATCTGAATAGTATACTTGATTTCATGGTCACTGCTGACCTTGATTCATGCTATTAAAGTTAGCCTAAACTTGGGTGGGAATTGTAATCCTTGGTGCTATTTGCTGATCCTGGTGGCGTGAGACACGATTCAGAACTATCCTTATATCATGGTAATCATTCTGCATCTTCTGAACCCTACCAGTCAAAGACTGGATGTCCAAGGTGAGGGACCCCAGATCCCTCGTGGGTGGGGTCTATTGCTGCTGACTAGAGGATGTGTGATTTTGCTGTCTATATTGGCACTTCTGGCCCTACCGATACTGTTGTGGGTGGGACTATGAGGTGTAAGGTTATGGTGGGCCCTGCTGGCCCGAGTGGAATGTGCACTATTGTTAAGGCTGGTATCCTTGTCCTGGTCGGGATAACACAAAACACGGTGCGAGGACGGAGCTAGTGTCCTGTTAAGCTAGGGGGTCAGTGCGGCTGACCATTCACTATCTCCGATTGTCTACTAATGGGGTCATGACTGTACCATAGCCCATTAATCTCAAACAACTGTGGAGGCTCCTCGTAAACTGACTCCACCTGTGGAGGTGCATGCTGCTTATATTGAGTGTATTGCTGCTCTTCAACCCAATTGCTCTGAGGCCCCGGTTCCTGCTCCCTATACGAGATGAACTCGATGTAGAGGCACAGATGGTGCACAAGGGGTAGGTGGTTATATCTTGGCTACGTCCTCAGATAATTCCTCAACTTGTTTCAGCAATCATGAAAGTGCCTCGAAGTTAGTGACCTTTTGTGGATCTGCTCTACCATGGTAAGCTTATCAGCTATTATCCCTATGCTAGGGATTAGGTCAGTCCTCCTAGGTGTCTCATTTGATAGGCTTGAGGGAGATACCTGATAGGCCCTTGCGTCCTGAGATCTGCCTGTTTCTTCCATTTTCTCTAATATCTTGCATATTGCATCTTCGTTCTTACTCGAATAGCTACCTCAATAGGCTGTACTCACTAACCCCTGCATTTTAGGGGTCATGCCACAGAACAAGGTCTGGACTAAGATCGCCATGGTAATGCTATGACAAGAACATTTCTACGTTAAATAATTAAATATATCCCAAGCTTCATGAAATGGCTCGTGAGGGCCCTGAGAAAAACTAGCGATCTTTGTCCTCATCTGGTGAGTCCTACTAAGTGGGTAGAACTTCTTAAAGAATAAATTTTGAATTGCAAGGAGGTCGTACATATAACCCCCGAGATTCTTCAACCAATGGGCACCCTTATCTCCTAAGGCAAACGTGATAGCCTTCAACCCTTGTAATCTTGTCCAACCCTAGGATGGATAAGGTTGTTACATACCAACTCGAAGTCTCTCAAGAAAGCATATGGTTCTTCTATTGCATTTCCATCGGTAGCAACCTAAGGAAATTGGGCTTTAGCTCAAGTGCCTCTGGTGGTACCTCAGGTACGAGCCAACTGTGTATCTCATTCTCTGCTGGGTTATAGGCATCTACCACTAGTATGTCTATTCCACTCTCAATCACATGTCCCATCCTAGCTATTAGATCTGCATTCAGCTGCTCAACTCTAGCTAAATAGGTAAGGATTTGCTGCATGGGGTCATCTCTGTGTTCCTCTTTGTTAGGGTTTTTCTTAGAAGGCATCTTGGTCTTGTGTTCGTCTTCTTCACCTGAATCAACAATGTGGTCTAGATTAGAAGAAGATTTAGGAATGAAGATATTCTCATCGAGGCGAAGGTCTTCCTCGATGAGATGGGAAGAGAGAAAGGGAATGGCTTGAGGGTGACCATCCTGAGAATGAGAGATCCTGAAATTAAGAGGGTCATGAGTCTGGGTTGGCCCAAGTTGCTCTTGGGCCATTGAAGACATACTTCTTGAAGGGTTCACTGGGAGATTCACGAAGCCCGAATAAATATCCCCCCAGTCAGTCATCTTCGATGGTAAAAAGAACGATGAGAGCAAGGTATTCAATGAGGCACTAGTTCTACGGTGCACGCAAATGTGCGAAGTAAACTTACACAATACAAATACAATATAAAACCCTAAAATTCACCAACTCAACACGTGATGGCCGTAAAGGTTCGACAGAGTTATCTTGCCAGTTTTAGTTGGTGATAAATGCAAGTCTTGAAAGATTAACGAGCTATTAGGTGCCTGTACTTCCCTACAGACTGTCCTGATTCTCACGATAAACCACTTTCAGCCAGTATAGGAGTAAGTGTGGACCGTAAAATACAACTACCCGTTTCTTGAGGACAAAGCCTTATAAGGCGTCCTCTAAACCTCCCACTCTGTTAGGGAAATCCGGACCGTTTACCAGGTACCCGTATATCCTCACTGAAAATAGCTAATCGTTTTGAACTAGTAGTCTATATTAAAATCATGGCTTTAGCTCTTTTCTAGTGTTATCTCTCTCTCACTTGCAATTAAATCATACAATGATGGATTTATGCACCCGTAAAACAAGGTTCTTTTTATTCCAATTTTGTTTAATCGGCCTACTCAATTCCGTCACAATTTTAAATTAGGTTGTCACTTGAAATTTAATCTGAACACACAAATATGTCGACAGTGCAGTCCCAATTTCCTTTTAATTTCTAAGTTATAAAACAAGGGAGAAGTCAGAAATCAGAATGCAAACATAAAACAATGATGCGTGCTCAGAAGAAGGTATACTTACAGTGACTCCCAACCCTCTTCATGCGTTACGCAGAATAGAATTTGTAAAATTTACACTAAATGCATGCAGATCGAGAAAACCTCACCTAAGTAATATGCTATTAGCGGGGAAGAAATGATTTTGATTTAGCTAAGTTGTATGTTGATATGTGTATATCATTAAAACTCTCAGAAGATGTGATTCTCCCAAGATGTGTGGCCTAAACTACAATTGGCACATACATATTGCAAATAAATAGCCAGGTGCCTATCCTAATTTCGCCACTCAAGTCGGGACCCACCCTCACTGGAGAGTGAAACAGACCTGACACACTTCAAAATAATGTCCAAGTCTAATTAAACATACGAGATTTCAACGGAATCCGATGGAAATTTTGCAATAAAATAAAATGCAAAAAATAAAATCCTAAGGACTCTACACTCTCTCACGACTTGACTAAATCTTAAATTTATGTGATTCCTTCAATCAGTTATTTTCCCAGAAAATACCAGCCTCCGAAGCTCCTAAGTTGCTCATCTAAGTGGTTGCTCCATCGCATCGGGTCCCTTATACAAAAATAAGATGGTGATTAAAGAGATAGACACAAAATAATGCAAACAAATAAGTAAACATGGAAAAATAAATGGATAAATAGTCACAAGAACACCGGGGGTCAGACTACTCGGAGATGGAAAACTTAAAATCTAGATTTTCTAAAAATTAATCTAAGCCGTGCCTACCCGGCAACGGTGCCATCGGATAAACACGAGGATTACCCTTTTAATAGCATTGAATTAATGTTTAAATCTCATTGTAGGTAGGCAAAATCGGATTAATAAAAAACCACTTAATTAATTTCTCAATTAAACGCAAGGGGTCAAATTTTTTTACTTGGGAAAGCCCAAGGTCGAAATCAGGGAGGCCACTATCTCCTTAGGTTGGTTTTCAATTAATCTGGAGATTAGGTTTTCAAAGAGGCATTTTTTTAATTTTTAAATGCAATAAATGATTGACATGCAATTTTGAATTATTTTGAGGACTAAAATGTAAATTACATCCAAACAATGTCCAAAAATTCTCAAACTTGGCCAAAATGTGAAAAATGATGAAAATAGACTACTATATTTTTTTTGGAATTTTTAGATGAAAAAGGAATTAACTATGAATAAAATATGCAGATAGGTGATTTTGAGTTTATTAATTTTAATAAATACCAAACATCAATATTTTCCAGAATTTAAATTATCCTAGATAGGCTATATGAGAGAAATCCAGAATAATTTTTAATTCCTTAAAACACTATGTGAGGAATTAATTAAAAATCAATTACTAAATTCACCTTTTTATTTATTATGACTCAATATGCATGCACATAGGATACTTTTCGGGCATAGTGTAAAACAACCTAAAATCTAGCTACTTCGAATTTTTGATAATTTTTCAAGCAGTGAGTAATTTAATATGAATTAAATAGCATGCAGTGGTAAAATTACACACTTTTCCACCAAAATAATGATATTAAATAAAACATAGCTCACAAAATGTAACAATTCTTCACAATGATAGAGCATATGTTGTTCTACAATGAGCTATTTTCAGAATAATAAAATGATGATGAATGAGAGTTCCAATTAACATGCAATCACATGGTTCTACATGAAAATACAAAATTAAAATAAAAAAATTGTTGTTGCCATTTTAGAGTATGAGGGGAAGCACATACCAGTCGACACACGAACAGGGCTCGATGTGAATGGCATTAGCGAAGCTTGGTGATGAGATCGGCGGAGGAGCTCCGGTCGCAGGTGGCTACGGCATTAGAACTGTGCACTTGTGCGCACCCGGTGGAGGGTGGTTCGTGATCTAGTCGGCAAAAGGCCTGAGGATGGAGCACAAGTGGCGTTTGAGTGGAGCGGGCAACTAGAGCTTATCCTCTCGGCTGCTTGTGTGTCCCGAAGGTGCGATGAAGTTGCTAGAGGAGGGTACGACCTTTGCATGATGATGAAAATGGAGCGAGATCGGGCGGTAATGAGGGTGATGGCCTTGCTTGTTGCGAAGCAGGCAAGCGTGATAGGTCGACAGTGGGTGGAGTAAGGCATGACTACTATAGCGACGGAGATCCACGACCAGAGGGTGGTTGTAGGTGGATGAAGATGAGGATGGTACGCGTAAAAGTGGAAATTTAATGGCAGGAGCGGCGAGGCTACCGATGATGGAAGATGGCAGGTGAGTCTACATCTGAGTTGGCGTGGCCGTGCTACGAGGTGGAGTGGGGTGGTGGTGGGACGGACTTGAGTAGTGCAGGTGGTAATGTGGGAAGGTGCAACTAGCAAGATGAAGAAAGAACAGGGGAAGAAACACAAGGGAGTGGAAAGAAGATAAGAAGAGGAAGAGAAAGTACGAAGGAGAAGAAGATACCCGAAGTTGTGGACGGATGCCTGCGAAGGAAGAGCGAAGCTTCCCCGATCGTCGCTTGACGCATTGCAAGAAGAGCTCGAATGCGGTGAAGTGTAGCAGCTACAAGGGCCGAAGCCCCTGGATCTCACCTCAAGTTCGGGTCGTCATTGCATGACCTACGGTCCTTCGACTATCACTGGAAGGCCAAGGGTTCTAGGCCGTAGCTCATTCAAATGGATGATAATGGTGAACGTCGCGATGGTGTCCTTTTTAATGCCAGTTGGAGGAGCGGGATTTGCGACAACATGAGGAGACAAACGGGTCGAGCAGTTGCGGAGTAGGTGGCTGTGCACGAGGGCCACAACCGTAAGGAGAGAGAGAGAGGGAGGAGGAGTTGTGGATCCTGCGGAATGGGTGGTTGAACCGAGTGAGAGGAGGAGATGGAGCAGGAGAGGTGGCCGGCAGTTGCAGAGGAGCTGTGGGTTGCAAGGGGGAAGGGGTCGCAGGAGGGGAAGGCGCATGCACGTACGATCTCCGATTATTATGAAATTGGTTTTATTTTTATAGGTATTTGAACGTGTATTACTTTAAAAGTGAGTAGAGCTAAATCGGACACTGTGTGAGAGAGATATGCACATTTTAAGGTTCATAGTCTCAAACTTGGATTTAGGTTTTATTGGACAATTTTATAAGTTAGTATTTTTTGATATTTTTCCTTTATTAGTGTTAGTAATATATACACTATAAAGTTGATTTTATATGATTCAGAGTTAGTATAAAATAGATACAAGCAAGTGAATTTGGATAATATACAGGTGAATATGTACAAGTGATTTTTGGCTCCTTATTTAATGCACATATGAGTGCTAAAATACACATACTATTTACACATGCATGAATGCTAATTATGCACTATAAGGGGAAATATGCATCTAATTACCGAGGAACAAAGATCTATTTTCGAATTTTAGAGTGATGAATCAGAGATTCATCAAAAGCTTCGAACTCTTTCGCCAAGGTCTTGAGGCGACATCTGGAGGTGGCCTCTGCCCCTCTACCCTTTCGACGAACCCTCCTTCTCTTCATTTCTTCCTCCTCATCTTTCTTATCTCCCCTCTTTCTTCTTCTTCTTCTTCTTCTTCTTCTCTTCCTCATCTTTTCCTTTCGTCTTCGCCACCTCGATCGAAGTTCCAACTCGACACTGCGCCCTTCGTTCCTAAGCGACAACCACCTAGCCCGTCATTTGTCCTCGATTCACCGCTTGCCGCCCTGACATCCCTAGGCCGTGTGTTAGCCAAGAGGAAGGAGCACAATTGCCCCACGCCCTTCGTACTCTAGTGAGTCGGCCACCTCTACCTCTAGTCTCTGGCCATACCATCCTCCACACTTCACATAGCTCTTCCTCCTCCCACTTCACTGTCGCAATCCACGACAATGCTCCTTTTCACTGTGCACGATTGCTTTGCATCCGCTTTGTCGGTGGTCGTCGATGCAAGAAGCAGAGTGTGGAGGCCCTACATCCACTATCCATCGCCTCCTCCCTCTCATCTAAAGTCCAGGGGAGTTTCTTTGCCCCGAATCTGAACAATAAGCCTCGAACATCTATACCTCCACTCGAACCATCTTCAATGTGCCACCTAAAGGTCCGGAGCTGCCCACCAGCTATCACGCACTTGACACATGTATGCAAAGGGAAACTTGCTCTAAGGCAACTACTTGCGCACCACCTGTCAGCTTCTAAATGCATGTGTCGCGCACAAGCGCATGGGGAAGAATTGCATCGATGCCCTCCTCATTTCAGCAAATGACGTACATACCCTCGATCCAGCAAGGCACATGAGGTACACATGCATTGCTGGAGAATTTACGTGAAAACCTTCACGAGTAATGGTAATTAAAGAAGCACAATTCTGCGCTATTCATTTTCATTGCTATTTATTTATATATTGCACTCATACCCCTGCATTAGAGTCTCATTTTGTGTATTATTTTGTCATCATTTTTCATTCTAAAAATCGCTCATTGTAGAAACGCTTATGATCTTTATTGTTGATGTTTGATTTTATTTTTTTGAGCTATGGATTATTTCATATAATTATTTAAGTGAAAAAATTGCATATTTTGCCCACTCCGAATGCAATTTATTAAATAGATACAAATAGGTGAACACACTTTCATAAAATTACAATGTTCTACATTGTGCTCAAATTTCATAGCATTTTCACACATATTGAGGTCAGAATAAAATAACCGGTGATTAAAGTAACTAATTTTTAATAGAATGTAAACTCAACATTTTTAGGATTTAGAATTTTTCTAGGATAGATTCTTATTAGATACATCAATGATAATTTTAGTTCCTAAAAATATTTAGTTTTTCTATTTATTAAAATTAATTTGCTAAAAATCATCTTGCATGCATATTTAATTCGTAATTAATTCATATTGCATTAGAAAATTCCAAAAAATTTATATAGCATTAATTTCATAATACTTCATATTATGGACAAGTTTGGGGATTTTTGGACATTGTTTGATAGAAATTTGCATTTTAGTCCCTAAACTAGCCCGAATTTGCATGGATTTTTCACTTGCATAAAAAATCGAAAATTGCTTTTCTAAAAATCTGCACTCTAGATCGCGTATTAACCAACCTAAGGAGATAGCTTCCTCCTTGAGTTCGACCATGGGATTACCCATGTAAAAAAATTGAGAGCTCGCTTTAAATGGATAATTAATTAACAGATGTTTTGATAAATCCTGATTCCCCGATTACTACAACAATTCAACACTATTAACTAGGGCATTTTCAGGTTTTGTGAAATGTTGCCATTGCCATGGAGGCACTATTTTGGTTGATTTTTAGAAAATCTAGTTTTTAGGTTTTCCACCACCGGGCATTCTAACCCGCGATTTGACTTGTGATTATTTCTCTATTTATTTTTCACCATTTATTTATTTATTTTATTTGCTTTATTTTCTTTTATTTTGTGTCTATCTTTCTAATCACCATCTTGTTTTTGTGTGAAGGATCCGACGTGATGGAGCGGTCGTTTAGGTGGCTGGGCATCTCAGAAGCATTGGAGGCTGGATTTTTTGGGAAATAAGCTGACTTAAGGACACACAAAATTTAGATCGATTCAAGTCGTGAGAGAGCATAGAGTCTAGGATTTTATTTCCTACATTTATTTTTTTTAATAATTGCACATTTCTAGTGGATTCCATTTAGGATCTCATGTGTGTATCTGGAATTTGGACATTATTTTGTGGTGTGCTAAGACATGTTTCACTCTCCGGTGAGGGTGGGGCTCGACTTTAGTGGCTCGTAGGTTAGACCTACACTTGCAGCTCTTAGAGCTTTTTATAAGTTTTTATCTGCTTGTGCTCATAAAATATAGGAACACACATTCTTATTTAATAATATGCACCATAGAACATTATATCTAGTCAAATTAAAATCACATTCTTCCTGACTAAAAGAAATTTCTGCTAGGTGCGATTTCACTGTCAGCATTTCATATAGTATACAATTTTCAATTTTGTATTGCATCCCGCATGTAGAGAGCGAGGATCACTGTAAGTCTTCTAAATCGGACATGCATACTTGATTTTATTGTTGCATCGGCTTTTCTCGACTCCCTTCCCCTTGGTTTTCCAACTTAGGATTAATAGAAATCGTAACTGTTCATTAGACGTGCCTTGTGTGGTGGATTAAATTCAGTGATAGTAAAACTTAAAATCATGACTACTAATACAACTTTGACAAAATATTTTGACTAAAACTAACACTTGATTTTGGGATCCCGTCATTGTACGCATTATATTTTACTTGTTGAGAGGTGATGACGTATCACTTGGATAGTTCCCAAAACCAATATTTTAATCTTGCATAAATGAACTAATTTCTTTTTTTCCACTTAACTAAAACCAAAAAGATAAACGATTGGATTTTTGCATCCTTCACCGAGTTGAGTTGGTGAAACTAGGATTTGCTTTTTTGTTTGTCTGCTTGTGTGTTATTTTGTGCACTTGTCCACTTTCTACCTTGATCTACTTTCGATTCAACATTTCTCTTCAAAGATGTCAAGATAATCATTATTATAACCAGACCCCTCGGGTCACTTTTCCTTGACCATTTATCGACCATCTTCTTCATCTCACACTTCCATGTATCCTCCATCATCGGCGGGAGACCCTTCCTCGTGGTCCGTTTCACCCAACCCCGAGTATGAAGTCAAAACTTCGATTGACTTCCCCACTTATTTGCATTTCTCACCTACCCCACCTTCTTACACCCCAGATCCACTTCCACCTAGGTTGATTCACCTTACAGTCGGTCGCTTGCTGGAATCCAAGAATCATTTGAAGAGCAAGCTACTGTTGAGATGAATAAATGATAGAATTACATATCCCACATACTTCATTTCCTCTTTGTATGAATGATGGGATATGTCAACAAATTACACATCCACATACTGAATTTACCGTAGGTTATACATAGTCGAATGAACACACCGAAAGGAGAGGCCCACCCTTTATGATCTTCCATACTTGATTGACTGTAGTGATCAAGCTCACATTGACCGGCCTTTTTACCACCCATTCAGAGGGTCTTCACATATAGGGGATTGGATTCTTGAGCTCAATCTACAAACCCCTTGTTTATTGACTCCACCATATGAGGCTCCGACCAATTTATGCCACATGGATAGTCTACACTCGACCCAACATTACATGCCATAGTCTAGGTATGTTGAGTATAAGACCTCAAGTTCTCAGCAATATCCTCCAATTGAACAGATTGCTCCCATGATTTTTCATGAGGAATTTTTAGAGGATGACATTTCTAGGGTTATTAAGAGATATGAATTAATTGAGGATAAATTTAGAAATGTCATCGACTGACTTATTTTATTTTATGCCAGCTCAAGTGTGGAAGTGGAGAATGAAATGAGCGGAGTCAATGTTGAAAAACTAGAGGACACAAGGTAACACACACACTATGTACAATTAGAGTCCGTTCTATCTCCCTCTTATACTAACCACTTACCTTCCAATCTAGAGTTTGTACATACTCCTATTGCTCTTTCACCTATCAAAAACAATAAAAAATAAAAAATACCGAGAAGACATTTTTTTTGAAAAACTAGAAAACAAATAAAAGATAAAAATGAAAATGATTTAAAAAAAGTGGACCCTGCACTTAGGGAAGCGATTGTTGAGGAATTAATTCTTAAGCTTCCTTTAAGAAATGCCATAAATAACTTCTCCGACCTCAAAAGATTTGTGAGGAGTTAATTGATGCCCAAGAGATCGTGTAATAAGAGCATAAGGACATAAAGACACCTAGTGTATATGGCCACCTCCTCGGTAATGGGGAGAAAGACCAAGAGTCTCAAAGTGAAGCGGTTGCCTGCGCTGATTGTGGAATCAAAGACACCAGTTTTACCCATGTGAGATCAATGTTAACTTATTGATAAATATCCTCTTGACCTCTGTGTTTGACAAGCTCAAATGCAAACCTCTTAGGAAATCGAGATTGATCTTACAGTTGGTTGATCGATCCATCAAATAATCTAGAGGAACCATTTTAGTCATCATTGTTTTCCAAGGTGCTCCACTCAGAGTGGACTTCACGGTCATTGATATTAATCACCCAATCTCCCTTATTTTTGGGAAGCCATTCTTAGCCTTGGCTAAGGAGACTATAGATTGCGAGACTCAGGAGATTGATTTCCCTGCATTGGATACACACCAATCACATATGACCTTTGAGGACACACTCAAACCTGAAGCAACCCACATAGTCGCTGATAGTCGTGACCATCGAGTGGTTGATGAGTCACACCTCTCTGCTACACCTGAGATACGGACTGTCGAGATGACCATTAGATCAGAGACTCCCCACAAATCCATGACACCCAATGCTTGCATCACTACCAATGCCAAGACAACTAAGATCACTAGCACCTACCCGAGTCGTGCACCGACCCTTCAGAAATATTACGATTTTAATGCTGACTCATCTTATGAGAAACCCATGGTCAACACAGCACTCCCGGATCTTCAACAAAGGAGACAACCAAGACAAAATTGACCCTTCCTAAAAACACGGTGTCTCCATCCTCTAGTCGGTTACCCAGTAAGAAGAAGTTGAGAATTGATTCCTCATGGCCTTCCTCTGAACCCTCAAGGTGCGTCACTCTCCTCTCCCTCTTAATTCTCCAGGTTCTAGAAAATCGACTACAAAAGTTTCCTTCAACATACCAAAGAAGGCATTTTCTGAGGATTTGTCGTCGGGTATGGATGAGGTGATTTATATGAGTGAGCTCAATTCGACTATTCTTTAGCCTTATCTGAGCAAGAAACTATGTGTCGACCCTCATTGGAAGATCCCTTCACCTCAATATTATTATTCATCTGAGGACATTTCCAACAGCGACACACCTCTATATTCCCCACCTCCTTATTCACGCAAGAAGGTTCGTTACAAACCTTCTTGATCATTGTACATTCTCCCACCATCTTGTATCGTCTTCTTCTTCTCCTCCCTCTCCAATGATTTGTATCACTCGCCCCGGCTCCATATCGTTTCATTTTATGGCTATACATAGACTAACCACAACTTACGTATAGGGGGAGAGTGTCCCAAGTCGCTCCTATTCTTTTTCATTTTCTATTTGTATAATCCCTAATCCCATTGGTTCTCATAATTACTCATGTCCTATACCTAGGCTGACCTGAGCCTAAGTATATGGGGGGACTGATGAACCTCCGTTTCATCACCTTTATTCTATCATTTTGGCCATGAAACCCCTAGACAATGCATGTAAATGACATTAATTTGCACAAAATAGCATCCATTATTTAATGTATATATTGTATATAAAATAAGGGTTTTAATGCCAAAATTATAGAATAAAGAGAAGAAAAGAAAAAGGAATAAAATATTGAATATATTTTATGACCCTAAACCCCTGAAACAAAGTAAAGAATTGAATTGGTCGACAAGGAATAAAGTAGTTGAGATAAGGGGCAAAATACAATAAAATTATTATTTATTTATTCATTCTTTATTCACTTGTGACACCTATTTTATTCTTTATATATTATTCATCAAATAAAGAAACTTTGTACATAAAAGTTGTAGATAAAAATGCAGATAAAAATACAAAATTGAGTTTGCACAAGAATAATACACTGTGTACATTTTATACACAAAATCAAAAGCCAAAAACCAAACTTCACAGTTCCATATCTTTCAAATATAAATTAAAAGCATAGCAAAATCACCTCTAATTGTATATAACTTTTCATAAGATATTTAGTGGTGGTGGTTTTATATTTTTTTAGTTAATTGTAGAAGTTCGGTTTTGGGGCCCTATTGTACATCCTATCGATTAAAATATTCAATTTATTCATTATTCATTATTTTTACAAATTCATATTTGTATAATTTTGTAAATCTTATTCATAACATATGTGCATATTAAAATTAAAATAAAACAAAAAAGAAAATGAAAAATAAAATTAATCCATATGAAAACATAGACAAAATACCTATGTTACTATATGTACATAAATAAAAGGGGAATATATTCTTTAATTCTGTATACTTTTATATTTTCCTGATATTGTAATATTACATAGATTCTATTAAAAATATAAAACTTAAATTAAACTCAATAAAATACATTAAAATAAAATAGTATACAAAGAACACAAGTAAAATAACTATAAATATACCTACATAATATACATATCTATTTATTAAAGTCTACAAATAACATCATAAAACTAAAATAAAAATATATTTATACTCACAAAAATAAGTTATAAATATATAAAATAAAATAAGAAAATTACAAAAGAAATATACAAAATAAAAATAAAAATGTATAAAATACAAGTAAATACCTATAAATAAGCCCTTAAAAATTAATTACAAATAAAATAAGCCAAAAATATATATAAAAATCATAATAAAATACTACATAAAATAATAAACATTTTTTATTTTATACATAAAAATAATAAAGTTATTTACTATTTTTTGTTAATTATTCTTTAATTAAATTCCTTATTTTGTCATGTAGTGGTCTCAGTTGGACCAATCGGCATGCTCCGCTCATTGACCCTCGGTTAACAGTCTCTCCCAGGTCTGATATGACACGGCCTATTTAATCCCCAGTTTTCCACTTGTTTTCCAGGGCATCTCGTCCATCTATCTACCTCGCTTCTTGAAGATAAAGTGATCATTGATCAACAGAGATCTACACCACCTTCTTGGATCACCTAGAAACACGATGGATACGTTGATTTACCACGGTCAATAAGGGTGCATCACTATGTCTATAAATAAGTGCCTCCACCTCCTTCTGCAAATTTGGTCAACCTTTAATCCTCTTCCACCCCAGCCTTCGATCTAGAATGCCTCTTCGTGACAGGGAGAAGCTCCTGGAGGTCTGGGCGGGCTGAAGAAGGTGGGGATGCACCCACAGCGGTGCTCCGGTGTAGCCCTGCTCCCTGGCGCCCAACCAGGTATAAGAGATGCTTTTCATGCATATTTAGCTAGGTTTTAATTCCCGTATTTCATTTATGTCAGTAGTTTAGTGATTAGGGTAGTTGGTTAGATTAGTTTAGTTCATTCATAGTTCGTCAGAGCTCTGCTCCGGCGAATGATCCCACCGTGAACCACCCATTCTCTGATCATTCTTCAACCCTCACTTCGTTCCCTCTCGCGTTCTCTATCTCCCGACCATTTCAGATCAGCCAGAACCTTCTTAGTTCTGCGAATTTCCGCTCCACCTCCACCGCATCGCCGGAGCAGGCCCATATCCCCTCAAATCGCTCCGATCAGCCACCAAATAAAAGCCAGGACCTGCCGCATCGCCTCGCGAATATCTCTAACCCTTTTGCAGGACTTGAAAAGGGCATCTGAGCACTATCGAATTGAAGAACAAGAGCTCCAGCCCTTGAGCTCCGTCTGAGCTCCTGTCTACTTCTCCGGCCATCTTGAGGAGACCTACAGACATGGAGGATTTCCAGGAACGTGAAGAAGCCATCGGCGATGGAAATGGTGGCTGGAGGAGCCCCCGATGTTCGATCAAAACTCGCTAGCGGCGTCTTCTTCCCTGTTCATCCAACCGCTTGCTCTGTCGTCCGATCAAGAAGGAGGTCCTAGTTCTTATCAGAGCCATTGGATCCAGCCATGCAGTCACTGTCCAACCGGGCCACGCGATCTAATCCCGGCCACCCACGGACGAAGCGTCATCATGCATTGAGGAGCGGACACGTGGATAAGTGAAGTGATCCCGACCGTCCGCCCACGTCTAAGATGGGGGTAAATTGTATATATAGTCCCCATATTTTTGTATTTCATAATTAGTCATGTAAATAAAATGAAGAGTTATAAAATAAGTGAGAATTTAACATAAATGGCCTTGTATTTATTTTAATTACACGTAGGTCCATTCCACGTCACCTTACGTGTCATCCCACATGAGGTGGCAAAATTGCATATAAACCCTTGTTATTTTTTGTATTTATTATTTAGTCCAATAAATTCAAAAGCATGTTGTATATTTTCGTGTAAATTGTTGAGAGGCCCCCGTACTTTCTGCTAATTATATTTTGGTCCCTCCTAGTAAGAGTCACGTATTGTCCCACGTGATGGGCTATTTGCATTCGCACCCTGGCGGTGATTTTGAAATTGTAATTTAGCCATTAGAAATTAAATAAACGTTGTAAACTTTTGGTGTTTTTGCACAGATACCCCTGGACTCTATTTTATTTGCAAAAATGCCCCTGCTAGGACTTGTATTTTTGTATGTTTTATCTATTTATTAAAAATACCTATAATGCTCCAAAAAATACACAAAAATAGGGATTAATGCGTTATGCCTTGAAGATTCACGTCCATATTTTTAATTGTCATTTTTTGCATTTCATCTATTTATTAAAATTAAAAGGAGCCTAAATAATCCCTATCTAAATTAGAAAATACCAAAAATAAAAAATAATGAAAAATTCCCAAAAAAGTATGTGTCGTATATTTTGATATTGATTGAGTCTAGAAAACCAAAACCCCTAAAAATAAGAAAAAGAAAATTAAAAAATCAAAAAGCTCCAAAATCCAACCAAAAAATATAAAAATTCCACAAAAATACCAAAAATATGTTTTTATGTTATAATTATCTATATATTATTATTTATATATTAAAATTAATTTGAGTAATTTTGGGATGTATTTATTTTTTATACCCAAATCAATTTCATATATTTAATTAATCCTTTATTTGGATAATTTTGTCTATGGAAATACATACAAATAAGAAAAAAATCTGGAAAAATACAAGAAAACATTAGAAAAACATTAAAAACCCAAAAACACTTTATTTTATGAATTTGTTTCTATTTAATAGCATTTATAAATATATTTCTATACATTGTGTAAATGAAGCCTTATATAGGCTATATTGTTTTTATAAAAGAAAAAGAAAAAAAAGAGAGAAGATAAAAGTATAAAAAGAAAATACAAATTAGAAAATTAAAAATCATATACAAAATATAAAATTTAAAAAAAATTAAAAAATTATAAAAATGAAAAACCCACAAAAAGAATTATACTAATGAATGACTTGCTTGTGCATAGATAACCGTAGGCTACCAGTTTGCTCTCTATTGTTCGACCTCTACATGCTTGACTACTATGCATTTTAGGGTAGAGATAATAAATTCTAACTCCACATTTTTGGTACTTAATTGCTTGATTAATTATCGTGGGTTATCAATTGATTAATCAGGGATTTAGACTGAGGTCGCCTCAACGACTGTCCTTCCCGCCTTATGTAGAATGACATGACTTCGGCTTAATTCTTGGTTTATCAAATGGCACCGTTGCCGAGGAGCAATGAGCGTAGCTTATTTTTGCTAGTCATTTTTTTATAATGATTTAACTAATCTATTGATTCATTTATTTATTTGCAAATTAATTCTTTGATATTTGTTGCAAATATTCATTGATTTTGTGAAATTTATTTTTTTGGTTATTAAAAAATGCTAATGCCAAATTTTTGCAGCTTTGATACGAGGTCCCGCCATGCGAGGACGGTTTCCTAGGAGGCTGATGCAGCCAAGCTTGGAGGAGGCTGGTCTTCTCTTCTTGACCAGCTGGAGAGACCACAAAGGAAGCAGAAGGAGGGAGTAGCTTAGAAAAAAAATTCAATTTTGTAATTTTATGGTGAGGGAGAGAAAATTTTGGCATGTAATATAACTTGAACTCTACTCTTCACAACAAGGTCCAGTGCCCGAGTGTCTGTGCACCTAAGGGCCTCATCACAGTTTTTCATGTTTCATCGCCTTCTTTTATTTTGTTTCCACTGTTTTGAGATTTCCGCTTTTTTTACTTTGTTTTATGTGCATGAAGCCCCTAGATTTAGGCTTCTTGGCTCGGTAACTTGGTCCACACATAATAAGAATGCATGTTCCTATAGTCTACTATGTATGGATCTAGTCAAATTAATAATGCTAGTAATTCAGATCTGTGCCGCTAGAGGTTGTATACAACGTGTGCATGACCCATTGTGGTGGGCATCGAACGACATCAGAGACTAGACTTTGGTCTCATTTCTGAATAATTAGCAATAGATAGGTTTAAAAATTCTGTTTTGCATACCGCATGGAGAGAGCTGGGATGCATTGTAAGTCTTCTAACTCGGCATGCATCAATGGGTTCAATGGTGACATTTCCATCATTGAATCGACTTTCACGTCTTTTTCGCTATCTCCTTATGATTTTGAGCACCTAAGACTTAGATGAAAATCTACAAAAACTTTAGGCGCTTGTATGAAAACAGACTAAAAAAGTGAAAACCAAAAACTAAAATAAGGGGACTGCTAAATAAACTTTAACCTTAATTAAAATCTATAATGGATCATCATTGTACTGGGTTCATATAGCCCACATTATTTTTAGGTACCTTCGGAGGGGACCAAAACCCCTCCCATGAGCAAGGCACGTCCCATAAGGAATAGAGCCCAAATCCCAGTCTGTAACTGCCATGTGTATGGCCTGGATTTCCGAAGTAATGGCACTTCTATCGTACGTGACTGAGTAGGGCCTTGTTAACGATGGTGTTTCTGCCTTGTGTGGAACATCGACATGGTCTGAAGTACTGAGCATAGGCCACGCCTTCACAGGGGTGTCTGTCTCATCGATTTGCGTTCGAGTAGGTTTTTGCACGCTCACAGGTTATTCCGTTCTGAGCGAGAACTGAAGTATTGATTCTGCCTATCGACTTCCTCTCTCTATTTCTTTGGCTGACTAGGGATCCAGGCAGGGTTACAAGGACCTCAAAAAGTACAGACTACAGGTTACAAAGGAGGAGGATAAGTACGAGATACTTTTCTGGCAGTACTCTCTCTCTTATAGGGTTAGCGTGCTAAGGACTTGCTATAAGATATGCCCGGAATAACAACTCTAGAACTGAAAAGATAATAAGTAGCTGAACCTTCACGGTTTCACATGGAGTGAGTTGGTGAACCCAAATTTGTATTGTGTTTGTATGGATCTAGATTAAGGTTCAAAGATCGAGTCTCGTGTACTTGCGCACATTTTTGTCGTGTATTTCTCCTTTTGACCTCGCTCGATTTGAGCCTTTCCATTGATTTGCACTCCATTTTATTGCTCATTGATCACTGTATCCTTCCTCCTACATCTACTCCTATCTTGCTTCGTGATTGTGATTCATGGATGGTTTAGTTGGGATCCCACCAACACCCACATCGATTCCATAGACTCGACCTCGCCAATAATTCAATGCGATCCCCGAGATATCGATCCGGACCTTGCAGGTTGATCTCTAGACTTCTCATCTTCTGCCTTTCTTATTGACCACCCAATAAACCGGGATTACTCTTGTCCCACTTCTCGTCGTTGTGAATGGAAGTCGATTAGAGTCCATATGCTTCTCATTCATAACACTCTGGAATTGACCTTGATTCCAGATTCATCTTGACAGCTGGAATTCAATTACAAGTGGTCTGATTAGGATTCTCTCATTATGTAGATAGAAGACAAACCAAGCCCTGGATCCCAATACAGAATTCATCTCCTCAGATTCAGACCTTGATATGGCTCCTCAAGGAAAGAGCAAGGGTTAGCAGCCCCCTCAGCAAGAACAAGGATAGATGCTTGATCAGAATCATGTCAATGCACAGTTGTTGGCATCTATCCAAGCCATCCAGCAACAGTTGACAGAGCAAGCCCTAGCACAGACTGCAATTCAGGAAATGCTGAATGATGTGATGAACAGACCTGAAGGAGAGGGAGGCAGACGTGGAGGAGGTGGTGGACCCCCTGATGACGAGGAAGAGCCTGAACAAGGGAGGCCCAAACCTACACTGAAAGAGACATACAATCCTCAAGATAGACATATGACCAAGTGGATCCTCATTCCATTGGTGCATGCTCACTTTGAGCTGAAGCCCCAGTTTCTCGCTCTTCTTCCTTCTTTCAATGGAAATACCAATGAAGAGCCTTACATCCATCTGCATCAATTTTCCCGCATCTACCGTGCTACTCTCTACCCTAATGTCCCCTTGGACGTTGTCAAGATGATGGCATTCCCATTAACCTACAGGACAAGGCCCTCTACCGGGTCAACCATCTGGGGAAGGTCGTGATGACTTGGGAGGAACTGAAGTCTGCTTTCCTGCATAAGTTTTACGCTCTCGTTCAGCTCAATCAGATGCGAGCAGGAATTAGCAACTTCTCTCAGGGAGCGCACGAATCCATCCATGAAGCCTGGGAGAGATTCACAGATATGCAGGAGAAGTGCCCTCACCATGAGATTCCGAAGACCATCCTGGTCCAACATTTTGTTTGAGGGCCTGAATATAGAAAGTCAAAGGCTCGTTGACGTAGCATGTGGGGGATCGCATTTCAACAAGGATGAAGACGTAGTCTGGCGCATATTCTAGGGAATGGCCGAATGAGAGGCTGCCCTCTCTTCATCCAAGGCATACCAAAAGCAACCCCAGATCCTCTAGAAGCAAGTACACATGGCTGCATCCTGAGAGGCAGAGATAGATGAGAGCTCCAACCTTAGCATTATCTGGTGCTATCTCTCGAAGATTGATATCATCGGGAACGATCACAGGACCTCGAGAAACTCGTTGTGATTAAGAAGAGGACACAAAATCTTGACTAACTGGATCAGATAACCAAGCATTTGGAACTGCTGGTGGGCACCATCAACTATGTCCAGTCGGCACCACCATCTACAGATGCTCTAGCTGAGAAGAAGGACGATCCATCACCGTCACATCAGCCTCAGCCGAGCCAGCAGCCACCGGTAGCCATCATGTATACTACGTGCAGGCAGCCGACATGGGTCAGCCGTAGCAGCAGATAGTTGTGTACCAACCAGATTTCCTATCAGCATCCGATCCAGTATCCCACCACCACCCTTGATTCAAGAAGTTATCGGGGTTTGGAGTAATGATACACAGTCGGCCCTTCCTACTGGACACCCTTAGGGCCATCTACCAGCCAACAGGCAGTACCACCAACCTTAGGCTGTCGTTTTGGGCAGTCCTCGCAGCTGCCACAGTACCATCAACCTCCCAGTATGCCAATCAACGGAGGCAGAATCAACACTATCAACAACCACAGTACCGTCACCCATAGCCATTCCACCAGTATGCGGCTGCCCCACATCAGCAGTACCAGCAGTATCTTCCTCCCTCTTATAATCAGTTTCAGCTTCCTCCACCACTGCATCACCATCAACAGGCGTTGCCTCAGCTTCCACACCCGCAGCAACAACATGGTTTGTACGGTGAATCTTCTGAGGCCACTCTCGTGAATCCGACCCTGGATTTCTTAGCCCAGCTTGTCAAAGGTTTATCAGATATGACCAAGAAACTCGATGACTTGACCACCATTAAGACCACCATCCCAGCGCAGGTCGAAGCTAACCCCAATAGCTCAAAAAGGATCAGGTAGAATGTGATGTCCTGTCTATGTTGTAGAGTCAGATGATTGTACTTTTGTTTTGTCTATTGTAACTCTCAAGAGTGGTAGGTCCTTGACTTCGCCTACCATCAACAGTGGGGTGAATAAAGCTTCAGGTGAATCATCATCTTCTGCATCAACCGTGCCAGCTACAGGGATGGGTGAGGAAGAAGAAGAAGGAGGAGCATTCCAACAGACACCTACCATCCACATCAACAAAAAGCATAAAAAAATCAGCAAAAATAAAAATAACAAAAAGAAGTTCGTCACCGAAGTGAAGCCACGCCAGTCTTGGAGGAGCCGCCAACGTAGACGATCCCTTGCCAGCCGACGGAGTGGATGCCCCACTTTTTGCTCGTCCATCAGCACTAGTACCTCAGCTTTCAGATTGTACTCCTTTTTGTAGTCCAGATGTACAAAAGTTCATGGACGATGGTTTTATTATAAATAAGAACTCTAATTTAGATTCCAGCAATGTACATATTTCCTTTTTTGATGTAATAGAAAAATCCAAAAAAATTGCAAAAAGAAAAAATGCATTATCTGATCCTAGAGTTGTGGATATCATTAATAACTTAACTATTGAGATTTCCCTAATGAAGGCTATGGAGTACATGCCAGCTTCGAAGAAAGGTCTGAAAGAAGCATGTACAAGAAATCATCGAACAACACGTAAGACCAAACACAAATAGGTTGAGAAGCACATTCTCACCATGGCCCATGTAGCTGCCTTCGGCAGCCTCCCACAGAAAAAGCAGGGCAAAGGAGCACCTCTTATCAGTTGTGATATTTTTGATCAGGTTTGGAGTGCACTCTTCTTGATAGTGGGTCTTCCATCAACCTTCTGCCCTTGTCACTAATACAAGAATTTGGGCTAGGTCCTCTCAAGCAGACATGAATGATCCTTCGATTTGCTGACCAATCCATCAAGCGACCTAGAGTTCTTTTGGAAGACATTGTGGTAATGGTGCGGGAAATGCAGTTCCCACTTGACTTCGTAGTCCTTGATATGGACTCCCTGACACCCTTACTCCAGACCCCTATCATCCTTGGCTGGACATTCCTGCGCACTTCAGAAGCCGTGGTTGATTATGGGTCTGGCAAGATCACCTTCAGCTCAGGTAGCAAGCGAATGACTATAGACATGATCAACAAGCCGTAAGTCATGATTTATGAGAGCCGTGCAGTACCAGAAGCAGACTGTGACTATATTTCAGAAATCAGAGATACACCACTTTCTTTGGATGATCCATGGACCCAAAAAATCCTCCCTCTAGAGGAGGACTTGGAAAATACAGTCAACATATGCTCCGATGATACTTGGGAGATAGAATCCCATTTGCTGATGCGCCTCTTTGACTCCAAGGATTCACTCCATTCCGAACACGATGAGCCTAGTGTAGAACTATTCGGCACATCACCAGAATCTCAACAGAGTACTGAGGGAAATAGCTCTACCAATGTTCAAGCAACACATTCCACCACTAATACAGTTTCCGAAGTGACTAACAAGTTGTCCAGATCAGAACCAGAACTCAAACCACAACCTACAGTCCTGAAGTATGCTTTCCTTGCGGGTGAATAAAACATGCATCTGGTCATCATCAGCAACAGGATGAACCTGGACATGAATCTCGACTTCTCGAGGTTCTAGAAAAGAACTGCAAGGCACTTGGTTGGCACGTATTAGATCTCTGCGGGATAAATCTGGCGTTGTGTTCACACCATATTTATCTGGAAGAAGATGCCAAGCCATCCCGCGAATTCAAAAGAAGACTAAATCCAAACCACCGGGACGTCGTCATGAAAGAAATCATGAAATGGTGTGACACAAGCTTCATTTTTCCCATCTCCGATTCAAAATGGGTAAGCTTTTGCACGTAGTTCCCAAGAAGTCATGGCTTAATGTGGTTATAAATGACAAAAGAGAGGAGATATCCACTCGGGTATCGACATCCTGGAGGGTGTGTGTTGACTACCATCGTCTTAACGCAACAACTAAGAAGGAGCACTTCCCCTTGCCAATTCATTGATCAGGTTCTGGAAAGACTACCCGGCAAGGAGTTCTTCTGCTTTCTGGATGGGTACTACAGGTACAACCAAGTGGCAATCGCTGCCGTGGACCAAGAGAAGAATACCTTCACTTTCCCATTGGGCACCTACGCTTTTAGGAGAATGCCCCTTGGATTGTGCAACGCACCTGCGACATTCCAGAGATGCATGCTAGCAGTCGTCACCGGGATGGTAGGCAGTTTTCATGAGGTGTTCATGGACGACTTCTCAGTCTATGGTGACAGTTTCGATTCTTGTCTTGAGCACCTGGACAGAGTACTTCGGAAATGCCATGAAGTCAATCTAGTACTATCATGGGAAAGAGCTATTTCATGGTCACCGAAGAAATTGTGCTGGGTCACGTCATTTCCAAATATGACATGGAAGTCGACACGGCAAAGGTGTATGTGATTGCCAATCTCGAGCCACCTCAGACAGTAAAGAATGTGAGGTCATTCCTAGGGCATGTGGGTTTCTACAGAAGATTCATCCGAGATTTCAGCTGCATTGCCCGACCTCTAACAAAACTTTTATGCAAGGAGACCGAGTTTAATGTTGATGTGCGGGTTCTCCTTTCGTTCAATCAGCTGAAGGAGATTATCACTCAAGCTCCAGTCCTACAGACATCGGATTGGTCTCTCCCTTTTGAGATCATTACGGATGCATCAGACTTTTCAGTTGGGGCTGTTTTAAGATAGAGGAAAGACAAGGTGCCCTATTCCATTCATTATGCCAGCAAAACATTAGACGAAGCCCAAAGAAATTACACTATGACAGAAAAAGAGTTGCTAGATGTGGTTTTTGCCATGGAAAAGTTCATATCTTATTTGCTTGGATAAAAAGTTACAATCTTCACAGACGACTCTGCTATCCGATATATACAACAGAAGAAGGATGCCAAACTCAGACTGATTAGATAGATCCTTCTCCTACAGGAATTTGATTTGGAAATTAAGGACACGCCTGTAGTTCAGAATGTGGTAGCAGATCATCTCTCCAGAATTGAGCAGCAAGAGCCTCCATTGAACAATGCACCCATCACAGAAACCTTTCCTGACGAATCAATTTGGTTGTGGATTCACTCCCTTGGTATGCTGATATTGTCAACTACCTCATTTAGGGGGTAGTACCATAGGAAGGGACGAAAAATCAGAAGGACAAATTGTTGTCGACCATCCATTTCTATTAGTGGGAAGATCCCCTCTTATTCAGGGAAGGAGCATATTGCATTTGGCGCAGGTGCATTCCTCAAGAGGAGCATCGTAGTGTCCTCGAGCATTGTCACTCGCTCGAATCTAGTTGACACCACTCTTGAGATAGGACAACAACAAAAGTACTACAGTGTGGCTTCTAGTGGCCCACACTATTCAAGGATGCAGCAGCCTTCATCAAAAGATGCACTTCCTTTCAAAGGTTGAAGGGCATACTCACATCGAATGATTCGATGCCCCTAAAGACCATTCAGAGCAGACGTTTTCGATGCTTGGGGCATTGATTTCATGGGGCCTTTCACTAATAGTCAGGGATATGAGCACATCCTTCTTGCCGTCGATTATGTGAGTCGCTGGGTTGAAGCTATCCCCGCTCGACCACAGACAACCGAACAATATGCAGATTCCTAAGAGGAAATATCATTTCACGGTTCAGGATTCTGAAGATTCTTATATCAGATGGGGTAGCCACTTCGTGAATAAAGAGGTCAAGAAGTTAACGAAGGAGTACGACATCGACCACCGAGTCGCATCTCCTTATCATCCCCAGACCAATGGCATTGCTGAATTATCGAACAGAGAAATCAAGATGATGCTTCAGAAACTTGTGAGACTAGACATAAAGAGTTGCTCCCAACTCTTGGACTTGGTCCTCTAAGCATACAGAACTGCCTACAAGTCTCTCTTGGGTATGTCACCCTATCGTCTTGTGTATGGGAAGCCATGTCATCTGCCCGTGGAACTAATTCACAAATCTTTGTGGGCAATTAATATGTGGAACATGGACTCATAGAAAAGTGGTCAGAAAAAGAAAGACGATCTGAAAAGACTCTCGGAATTTTAAGACTATGCATACGATAACACATTGATGCATAAGGATAAGGTGAAACACTGGCATGACCGACACATCAGACGAAAGACCTTCAAAGTAGGGCAGAAAGTGTGGTTATTCGATGCAAAGTTGAAGATATTCTCGGGCAAATTAAAAAGCAAATAGACAGGGCCATTCCAAGTTCGTGAAGTGTGTGATAATGGAAGTATTGCCATATCAGAACTGTCTCCTGGTGCATAGCCATCCGTCGTCAACGGTCAACTCCTGAAGCCCTACCTTGAGCCTGATACTTTCTTGGCTGTTGTCGACTCAATCCAGGTTCTGCGCTCTGAAGACACATCCACGACACTGGCAGCATCAAAAGATTCAGACAATGCACCTCAAAAACTTTTTCTCTGATTTCTTCTTTTCTTCTTTTCCTTTTCTATTTTCGTCTCCTACCAAAAAGGTGTCGCCCCTTTTTGCTAGTCTTTTATACTTAGGACGTACTTTGTCCTAAGTATGGGGGGGTGTGCACCCCGAGTCCCTTCCTTCTTTAATCTTCTCCATTGTCTCCTCTTTTTGACTATACTCAGGAGTATCTTACCCTAAGTATAGGGGGAGACAACCTGAGTATGATATGTCCATTCTCACCCTTGGCCATCCCTACCTTGTGTACAATCTGTTATACTCAGGATTATTTGATCCTAAGTATAGGGGGGACGGTCAACTTCTTGTTCATTCAGTTATCTCCTCGTTCCTTCATTCTTTAGACTTCTCAATACTCAGTCCAAGTTATGCCTTCTCTTTCTCTTTGATCTATGAGGACATAGCTCGAGCTAAGTATGGGGGAGTTGTATATACTATGTATATACTTTAAGCCATAACTCGTACATTTGTATTTTAAATAATACCTATGGCTAAAAATAGTCTTAAAGTATCCACAATATGCTGATAAAAGATGCTTGTAGCTCCTCAAACTATTTTTATATAATCTAATTAAATCAAGCAAATATTCTTTTTGCAAAATGGTTGAAAAACGGTTTGAAGCTCTTTTTGAAAAATCTTCTAAAGGCTGTTTGGAAAATATTTTTTAAAAAGTGTTCAACCTTTGTAAATATTTGTGTTTGCAAAAATTTATTTCCTTTGTGTGAAATAAAATTTTTTTGAAAAGCGATTTGCAAATGGTTGGAAAAATGGTTGCAAAAATATCTTGAAAAAATCTATATATTATTTGAAAACCTTTGCAAAATGATTTTCAAATATGTGTAAATTTTTTTAAAAACTATTTGTGAAAATTATGTTGGACTATATTTTTTGAGACTATTGCAAAATGATTTTCAAATAAGTTTGAGGAGTGTACACAATATACTAAAAAGTTCTTATAAATGTATAAAGTTGAACAACAATCCCTTGTAAATCCTTTAAGAAACAAAATGCTTTTATACATAAAATATATCCCTATGTAAAGATATGTACCCATTATTCTACTATATACTGATTAATAAATCAGGTTAAAAATGTTTTTGGAAAATGATTTGAAAAATGGTGTGACCCATTTGGAAAACTTTTTGTGAAATGTTTTCAGCCTTTATAAAAATATTTTAAATTGCAAAAATTCTTTTCTTTGTGCGAAATAAAAGATTTGAAAACCTATTTGCAAATAGTTTGGAAAATGTTTTGTAAAAATATCTTGAAAATTGTATATATAATGTTTGAAAAATATTTGCAAAATGGCTTTCAAATGTTTGTAAGGGTTTGCAAAAAATTATCTTCTATTATAGTTTTCAAAATTTTCTTTCAAATAAATTTTAAAAATAAAGGTATTATTAAAATTAAAACATATAATATAAAAAACCCTTTCTAAATTTTATATATGCACCTAAATAATTCACTTTGTTAACACTTATAAATTCTTTGAAATTATTAAGTCTTGTAAATAAATAAAAAGAAGCACACCCGTATAAATAGCTATAAATATTTTATACTGTGTGCTTAAATTCTTTTTATTTTCCAAATTCTTTTTGTAAAAAGATTCTTTGATTTTTAAACTCTTTGTGAAAAATTGCATCATTTTTCCGCATTGTACATAGCATTTGCTTATTATTCTTTGCATGAGCTTGATGATTGAACAAGTCTAGTAAAGTCGAAGATTGGAGCTTGGTTGGACCTTACAGCTCCTAATTGCACTGGAACCTTATGGGAACTAGGTTTAGGGTACTTCAAGTCCATTAGGGCTTAATTCTTTGAGACTCAGGACTGGGTTCAAGTCACCTCAACTGACTAACTAGAACTTTTCGAGACACACACATGACTCTTGTCGGCTGTGACCTAACTTGGACACTTGCACCTTTCACTTGGCTCAACTCAGTTGGAGTGGTAAGGGGGTTGGATTTGCCAGTCTGAGACGCACACGGGTGGAAACATCCTTCCTCGTCTAGGGAGGGAAGTGCACCCCAACCTGGTCCAGTTCCAATGAAGTCTAAAGACAGGAGAGTGTGGGTTGCAATAAAGCTTCAAAAGAGGGACAATCTTCTTACTCAAGAGGCAAAACTCCTTATGTAAATGATGATGTGAATAGTATGTTGAAAAAAAACCCCAAAAAATGGATAGGATTGAAAATAAAAATAAAATGCCTGCCGGAGTATGTACATATGTTGTATAGAAAATAAGCAAGCTTGAGCATAAAAGTTATACCATGTGAGCCTGCAGCTGGATGACTTGACTACACTGGTCATGCATCCCAGGTAGGTAGCTACAATGGCTACCGTCCATTCTTTTCTTCACCTCCTCCTCTTGAGTTGGATGCCACTTGAACTTAGAAGAGAATACCCCGCTCCTCGACGACAGAGTGCTGGATTGGGGAATCTTTGGGTTGTCATTCTGGAGAAGTCAGTATCTTTGTCTTTTCAGTTGGGGAGAGCTACTATCACTTACACCGTACAAGTCAGCTTCATAGTTATAAGGGTTTGCGTATGATGCAGGCTAGTTCTGACCTGGCTATCGTGGCAGGTTGAACCGAGTTCTGTGACTCTCAAAGGCTGTTGTGTTTTAAGTTTGGTTCCCAATCAGGTTCCACACACATTCTCACATCAAGGTCTTACCTGTGCTCCAAACTCTGATTTTGTAAGGACAAGTTTTACAACTGAAAGCAAGTCTCTTCACTCTTTCACTTTCTTACTCTTTTTCTTTTCTTCTTTATTCTTTTTTTTGTACTTATTTCATAAGTGTTTGCTAGGGACTAGCAAGTAAAGTATAGGGGGGTGATGAACCTCCATTTCATCACCTTTATTCTATCATTTTAGCCTTGAAAACCCTAGCCAATTCATATAAATGACATTAATTTGCACAAAATAGCATCCATTTTTTAATTTATTGTATATAAAATAAGGTTTTTAATGCCAAAATTATAGAATAAAGAGAAGCAAAGAAAAAGGAATAAAATATTGAAGATATTTTATGACCCTAAACCTCGAGATCAAGTCAAGAATTGAATTGGTCGATAAGGAATAAAGTAGGGGAAGATAATGGGTTATAAAAATGTTATTTATTTATTCATTCTTTTATTCACTTGTGACACCTATTTTGATCTTTATTATTTATTCATCAAATAAAAAAACTTTGTACATAAAAGTTGTAGATAAAAATCTAGATAAAAATACAAAATTGAGTTTGCACAAGAATACTACACTATGTACATTTTATACACAAAATAAAAAGCCAAAAACCAAACTTCACAGATCCATATCTTTCAAAAATAATCTCAAAACATATCAAAATCACCTCTAATAGTATATAACTTTTCACAAGTTATTTAATGACGGTGGTTTTATATTCTTTGGAGTTACTGTGTAGAAGTTAGGTTTTGGGGCCTTATTGTGCATCCTACTGATTAAAATATTCAATTTATTCATTATTTTTATAAATTCATATTTTTATAATTTTTTAAATCTTATTCATAACATATGTGCATATTAAAATTAAAATAAAACCAAAAACAATATGAAAAATAAAATTAATCCATACGAAAACATACTATGTTATTATATGTACATAAATAAAAGGGGAATATATTCTTTAATTCTTTATTCTTTTATATTTTCCTAATATTGTAAATATTACATAAATTCTATTAAAAATATAAAACTAAAATAAAACTCAATAAAATACGCTTAAAATAAAATAGCATACATTGAACACAGGTAAAATACCTATAAATATACCTACATAATATACATATCAATTTATTAAAGTGTACACATAACATCATAAAACTAAAATAAAAATATATTTATACTCATAAAAAAAGCTGTAAATATATAAAATAAAATAATAAAATAAAAAAAGAAAATATACAAAATAAAAATAGAAATGTACAAAATACAGGTAATTATACCTATAAATAAGCCCTTAAAAATTAACTACTAATAAAATAAGCCAAAAAATAAATAAAAATCATAATAAAATACTACATAAAATAATAAACATTTTTTATTTTATACACAAAAATTAATAAAATTATTTACTATTTTTAATTAATTATTCTTTCATTAAATTCCCTATTTTGTCCTGTATTGGTCTCAGCTGGACCAATCAGGGTGCTTCGCTCGTTGACCCTCGATCAACAGTCCCTCCTAGGTCTGATTTGACGCGGACCTGTTTAATCCCTGATTTTCTGCCTTTTTTAGGGCATCTCGTCCATCTATCGACCTCACTTCTTGAAGATAAAGTGATCATTGATCATTAGAGATCTACACCACCTTCTTGGATCATCTAGAAATACGTTCAATTCTTTGATTTACCACGGTCAATAAGGGTGCGCCACTATGTTTGCCTCCTACAAATTTGGTCAGCCTTTAATCCTCTTCCACCCCATCCTTCAGTCTAGAATGCCTCTTCGTGATAGGGAGAAGCTCCTAGAGGTCTGAGCGGGCTAAAGAAGTTAGGGCTGCACCCACGACGGCGCTCCGGCGTAGCCCTGCTCCCTAGCGCCCAATCAGGTATAAGAGCTATTTTTCTTGCATATTTCGATAGGTTTTAATTCCCACATTTCATTTATGTAAGTATTTTAGTGATTAGAGTAGTTGGTTAGCTTAGTTTAGTTCATTCGTAGTTCGCCCGAGCTCCGCTCTGGCGAACGGTCCCACCGTGTGCCACCCGTTCTCTGATCATTCTTCCACCCTCATTTCATTCCCTATAGCGTTATCTATCTCTCGACCATCTCAGACCAACCAGAACCTTCTTGGTTCTACGAATCGTCGCTCCACCTCCGCCGCATTGCCGGAGCAGGCCCATATCCCCTCAAATCGCTCCGATCAACCACCAAATAAAAGCGAAGACCAGTCGCATCACCTCGTGAATTTCTCTAACCCTTTTGCATGTCTTGAAGAGGGAATCTGAGCCCTATCGAACTGATAAACAAGAGCTCCAGGTGCTGAGCTCCGTATGAGCTCTTGGCTGCTACTCCGGCCATCTTGAGGAGCTCAATAAACACAGAGGACTTCTAGGAACGTGAAGAAGACATCAGGCAGTGGAAATGGTAGCGGGAGGAGCCCCCAGTGTTCGATCGAAACTCGCTAGCGGCATGTTCTTCCCTGTTCATCTAGCCCCTTCCTCCGTCGTCCGATCAAGAAAAAGGTTCCAGTTCTTATCAGAGCCATTGGATCTAGCCGCGTAGTCACCATCCGATCGCGCCACGTGATGTAATCCTGGCCATCCACGGATGAAGCGTCATTGGGCGTTGAGGAGCTGCAACGTGGATAAGTGAAGTGATCCCGACCGTCTGCCCATGCCTAAGATTGGGGTAAATTGCATATCTAGTCCCCATATTTTTTTATTTCATAATTAGTCCTGTAAATAAAATGTAGAGTTATAAAATAAGTGGGAATTTTGCATAAAAAGACCCTATATTTATTTTAATTGCACTTAGGTCCATTCCACGTCACCTCACGTGTCGTCCCACGTGAGGTGGCAAAATTGCATGTAAACTCCTGTTAGTTTCTGTATTTATTGTTTAGTCTAATAAATTCAAAAGCACGTTGTATATTTTCGTGTAAATTGTTGAGAGGCCCTCGTACTTTCTGCTAATTATATGTTGGTCCCTCCCAGAAGGAGTCACGTGTTTTCCCACGTGATGGGCTATTTGCATTCGCACCCAGACGGGTTTTGAAATTGTAATTTAGCCATTAAAAATTAAATAAACGCTGTAAACTTTTGGTGTTTTGCGCAGATATCCCTGGATGCTATTTTATTTCCAAAAATGCCCCTGCTAGGACTTGTATTTTTGTATGTTTTATCTGTTTATTAAAAATATCTATAGTGCTCCAAAACATTCACAAAAATCGGGATAAATGCATTATGCTTTGATGATTCACGCCATATTTTTAATTGGCATTTTTTGCATTTCACCTATTTACTAAAATTAAAAAGTAGCCTAAATAATCCCTGTCTAAATAATAAAATACCAAAAAAATATAAAAACTTAATGAAAAATTTCAAAAAAATTATGTATGGTGTATTTTGATATTAATTGAGTCTAGAAAACAAAAACTCATAAAAATAAGAAAAAGAAAATTAAAAAAATTCAGACAGTTCCAAAATCCAACAAAAAAATAAAAATTCTATAAAAAACCAAAAATATGTTTTTATATTTTATAATTATCTATATATTATTATTTATCTATTAAAATTAATTTAAGTAATTTTGAAATGTATTTATTATTTTTTAAAAACCCAAATCAATTTCGGATATTTAACTAATCCTTTATTTAGGACAATTTTTTCTTTAAAAATATATAAATATTAGCAAAAATTTCTGGAAAAATACACAAATATTAGAAAAACATTAAAAACCCAAAAGCAATTTATTTTATAAATTTTGTTTATATTTAATAGCATATATAATTATATTTCTATACATTGTGTAAATAAAGCATTATATAAGCCGTATTGTTTATATAATAGAAAAAGGAAAAAAAGAGAAGTTAAAAATATAAAAGAAAATACAAAATTAGAAAAATAAAAATCAAATATAAAAATATAAAATTAAAAAAAGAAAATAAAAATTATAAAATTAAAAATCCACAAAAAGAATTATACAAATGAATGACTTGGTTGTACATAGATAACCGTAGGCTACTAGTTTGCTCTATGTGGTTCAACCTCTACATGTTTGACTGCTATGCATTTTAGGGTAGAGACCATAAATTTTAACTCCACATTTTTGGTACTTAATTGCTTGATTAATTGTTGTGGGTTATCTATTGATTAATCAGGGATTTAGACTGAGGTCGCCTTAGCGACTGTCCTTCCTGCCTTGTGTGGAATGACATTACTTTGGCTTAATTCTTGGTTTATCAGGAACCGATGTTTGCCATGTGTATATATTGATCCATTCCTCCTCTTGACCTCGACCACCCCATTTTTGCTCTTCTCCTGCACTTAGGCTGACCAGAGCCTAATTATAGGGGACATGTCGACTTCGATACTTTTTGTTCTTTTCACTCTCCTACGATTAGCACGAGCTGTGTCTTTTCCTCACTTCTTGTGCTCCAAGTACATAACATACGCTAAGTATAGGGGGGCATGTATATATTATGTATACTTTACCCATAGCTCGTACTTTTGTGTATTTTTGTATATATTATGAAATAATTATGTGATGGGTAAAACTGGTAAAAAACTTTTGGTAAAATGCATGCATAATTATATCTCTGTAATATGTATATTGCATATAAGTTGTATAATTTGTATAATATAACTTGTATAAATTTGTAAATTTCTTGTAAATAATACTTTTGTAAAATTTGTTGTAAAATAAGAGGTATACCAAAAAATTAAAAAAAACCATTTGTAAAAAAGAGGCTTCTTATTTACTCTTGCATATCATCAGTGCAATCCTAAAAAAATATGCATTTCTTAGAATATGTATTTCATTTGCATATCTAGAATATGTAAAGTGGAAAGTTAGTGGGTTCTGAATCGAGTTATGAATAGAAGTCGATTATGGATTTGATTTGACCTTAATCTACTTAAACTCAGAGGAACCTTATGGGAATTGGAGTTGAGACTTTTCATGTCGAGCGACTTAATTTTTTGAGTCCACAAGACTATGTTCACGTCTAATGTTGATTGGTCTAAGTAGAATATTTCATACACACGCATGATTCTTTTAGACAGTGACTTAACTTAGACAAGCACCTTGCGTGTAGCTCTTTCTTGATGAGGTGGCGAGGAGGCAGGATCCTTTAGCTTGGGTAAACATGACAGTGGAAACATTCACAGTCATAATAAGTGGCCAGTGTGTTCCAACCTAGTCTAGTAGTGTCAACATCTAACGACAGTATGTTGTGGGTTGCAATAAAGCTTCAAAAGAGGGATAGTCTACTGGCTTAAGAAGAAAAACTCCTTATGTACATGCTCCACATTTATATATAAAAAAATGAGAAAATCTTCAAAAAAGTTATATAGGTAAAAAGTAAATAAATAAAAATTCCCGTCAGAGAAAAATATGAATAAACAAGGCATATGCTTCAAAGTCTCATACCAAGGAAGCCAATAACTGGAGACTTGGCTACACTAGTCAAGCTCCATAGATATGTTACTACACTGGTCACAGTCCATTCTCTTCTCTACCCCATCTTCTTGAGCTGGTTGTACTTGAACTTAGAAAGGAATACCCCACTCCTCGAGGAAAGAGTTGCTAGACAAGGGAGTTAGGGTTACCTTGTTAGAGGAGTTTGTTTTTCTGATGTGAAGACTTATATTTCACTTACATGGTACAAGTGAGATTCATAGTCATCAGAATTTGCATATGAGGATTTGTTCTGACCAGATTGTTGAGGCGACCTCAATAGAGATTTGTGGAACTTAAAGGTTGTTAGGTCTTAAATTTAATTCCCAATAAGGTTACATCACATCGTTAATTCAAAGGTCGAATCGAGCTCCATTTTCACCTTTTGCTCATACCTTTGTATGGAACCCAAAATCATTTCACTTTTTGCATTTCATTTTAGTTGCTCAGGGATGAGAAACGTTTAAGTATAGGGGGTTGATGAATCTGTGATTCATCACTCTAAAAGTTGAATATAGAGCAATGTTCTCGAGTAATAGTCTGGATTTCTCCATTTATTTTGCACTATTCTCATTCATGCATTTCAAATTAATATCTGAATTTTAGCACACATATTTGCATTAAATAGGAAGCCTAATTCCTTTGTAAATATCACATGTATATTATCCATATTTCCCTTATTTTTATTCATTTTTCACTTCAAAATAAATAAAATCAACTCTATAGTGTACATATTACTAATATTAAAAAATAAAAAATACCAAAAAATACTAACATGTAAAATTGACCAATAAAACCCTAACCCTAGTTTGAGACAAAGAGCCTTAAAATGTGAATATATCTCTCATACAGTTTCCTATGGACCCCTACTCACTTTTGAATTAATGTACATTCAATTACCTTCAAAATAAGACCAAATTCAAAAGAATCAGAATTCCTACGTGTAACTTGGGTTTTGGGCCCCTCATTGTATATTGTACATATGTCCCCTTTATTTTATTTATTTTATCTTTTTTAATTTTTTTTTATTAAAAATAAACAATAGATTAAGCTGTAAATATTTATTTTATATTTTATTGGATTTTCATTTTGATTATTATCTTATTTAAAAATGATAAAAACATTTACAAAGCACAAAAATGCGATATTTTATAACTATAAGATACCATCAAAAATACCTTTTGTACATATGATTTATTTTGATTTGGGGTCCATCATGAAAGTTGTAGATCTTATCTAGACAAGCAACTTACATGTTGACTACTTTTTAATTTGACCTCTTTTGTTATTTCTTTTTTATTTTTCTTTACATTTAATTTTTGATTTTTCTGGAAGCGGCATGTGGCATCTCCTAGAATCGCCACATTTCGCCCCCATTTTATTTTATTTTCGTATATTTTATTTTATTGGTTTTATTTATTTTGTTATATATATATATTATTTTATTTATTTATCTATTTATTTATTTATATATTTTACACATGTATAATTATTATTTATCTTTTGATTTATTTTTAAATTATTTTATTTTTTACCGCCACGTGGCTGCCTTAGGGCATGCCACATGACACCCTCTTCCTCCCTCCTGCACCCGGGCCCAACTGCCTTCAACTGGCTCCACCCGCTTCGTGCAGTGGTGCGATGGTTCCGCAACTACTGTCCTGCGACCCATTCGTCTCCACCTCCCTCGACGATAATCGTTGCTGACCATCCACCACCCTCTCCTCTCCCTTCTGCAATTGCGCATCTCTTGCGCATGACCCATAACCGCACTCCACCTCCTCTCTCTTCCACGCCAACCGATCCTCCCTTCGCAACCGAGCTGCAACCTCCTGGCGCCCTTTCCTTCCACGTCTTACAACAACTATTACACTCACCCATGACCCCACATCCCACGAACTCAACCTATGACCACTTTGCCAACGACTGTTAAAAATCTATCACCGCCCCTCCTCATACCTGATCCTCCAATCGAGATATGAGATGCCCCAACTCCTCCCATCGACAGGTGACAGAGGCGACTAGTAGTCTAGAGCAACGACGTCAATTGGTGTGATCCACAGAATATCCACTGCGTGCTACTGCTCCATTCATGGCTAACAAAGCTTTGACCTCTTTTGCTGAGGTCTTGAGGTGTCAACTGGAGGTGGCCTCCGCCCCTCCACCCTTCCGGTGAACCCTCCTTCTCTTCGTTTTTTCTTGCTCATCTTTCTTCTCTCCCCTCTTGCTTCTTCTTCTTCTATTTCGATTTCAGTTGATCCCCCTTTCCAAATCACTCCCAGATCCCCCTTCCCATTCATCTTTTGCCTTAACCATTTTCGATCCACCTTCACCATTCCCGATCCACCTTCACCACCCAGTGCTTCGCCTTCGCCACCTCAGTCGGAGTTCAAGATCCACATTGCACCCTTCATTCCCAGTGACAACCACCAAGCCCACCACTTTTCCTCAACTTCATCTCTTGCCGCCCCAACGTCCCTCGCCCGTGTGTCGGCTGAGAGGATGGATTAAGACTGCATGTGCCCTTCGTACTCCAGCAAGTCAGTCGCCTCTGCCTCCAATTTCCAGCCACACCATCCTACACATCACACGTAGCTCCTCCATATCTCGCTTCACCACCGCGACCCACGATGATACTCCTTCTAACCGTGCACAACTTCTTCCCATCTGCCTCGGGGGTGGTTCCCGATGTAAGAAGCAGAGGGTGGAGGCCCATCTAATGGCCAGGGGAGTTTCTTAGCCTTAGATATGAACCATGAGCCTCGGACATCCATACATCCAGTCGAACTAACTTCAGCGTGCTACGTGGAGGTCCGGAGCAGAACCACATCCCTCATGCACATGACACATGTATGCGGAGGGAAACTTGCTCTCAGGCCCCTGTTGTTCTAGTCAAATCACGCATCAGCCCTCAGCTTCTAATCACACGTGTCGCGCATGTGCGCAGGGGGAAGAATTACACTGATTCCCTACTCGCTTCAGCAAATGATGCACACATTCTGATCCAACAGGGTACATGAGGCGCACGCGTGTTGTTGGAGAATTTGCATGAAAATCCTCACGGATTATGGTAATTAACTAAGCACAATTTTGTGCTATTCATTTTAATTGCTTTTTATTTCCGTATTACCCATACCCCTGCATTAGAGTCTCATTTTGTGTGTCATTTTGCCATCATTTTTCATTTTAAAAATTTCTCATTGTAGAACGACTTATGCTCTATATTGTGGATGTTTGATTTTATTTTTGTGAGCTATGGATTATTTCATATAATTACTTTAGTAAAAAAATCACATATTTTGTTCACTACGTGATCTGGAATTAATATTAAATTAATCGTTTCTCCAAAAATTCTCGAAAATCCACCGTAGTTAGAGTTAGTGTGTTCTAAATTGTGCTCAAATTTCATGGCATTCACACACAAATCGAGGTCAGAATAAAATAATTGGTGCTTATAATAATTATTTTTAATAGATTGTAAACTCAACATTTTTAGGATTTAGAATTTTTTCAAGAATATCATGATTAGATACGTCTAGGATAATTTTAGTTACTGAAAAAAATAGGTTTTCTATTTATTAAAATTAATTTGCTAAAAATCACCTTGCATGCATATTTAATTTGTAATTAATTCATATTGCATCAGAAAATTCCAAAAAGCTTATGGCGCATTAATTTTACCATATTTCGTATTCTGGACAAGTTAAGGATTTTTAGACATCGTTAGATAGAAATTAGCATTTTAGTCCCTAAACTAGCCCGAATTTGCATGACATTTTCACTTGCATAAAAAATTTTAAAAAAATGCTTTTCTAAAAATTTACACTCTTGATCGCCTATTAAGGAACATAAGGAGACAACTACCCCGTTAGTACCCAAGTAAAAAAGGTTGATCACTTGCTTTCATTGGATAATTAATTAAGCAATTGTTTTGATAAATCCTGATTGCCTGATACTACAACAATTCGACACTAGTAACTAGGGTATTTTTTTGTTTTATCAGCCATGCTGTGCGAGACAAAGAAATGTGAAGCATATCATGATGTCTGTGATAGTAAATGCAATCAGCAATCTCTCGTGCAAGAAGAAAGACATGGGAGCACCTCTCATTCGATGCACAATGCTTGATCAGGAGTTTGACCGACACTTCTTGATAGTGGATCGTCAATGAATCTGATGCCAACTTCAATACTAAAAGAATTTGGGTCGGGACCTCTCCAGTCAAAAATGATGATTCTGCAATTGATAGATACTTCAATCAAGCGGCCTCGAGGAATTTTGGAGGATGTCATTGCCACCATTCAGCGAATGCAATTCCCTTTGGACTTCATTGTGCTTGATATGGACACCTCAGCTCCTCTTCTACACACCCTGATTATACTTGGATGACCGTTCCTCTAAACAGCCGAAGCAATGATGGATTACGACAGCAGAAAGATTACCTTTCGCTTGAACAATGACAAGGTCCTCATTCATATGATTCAAGTGCTAAAAGCTTCCGATTCTACACCTGATGAGAGTGTGCCTACAGAGCAAACATAAGATTAAGATTTTCTTGCAGAGATTATAGACACAAAACTCTTCATGGATGACATTAAAACCCATGAATTCCTCTCTACTGAGGAAGGAGTAGAATATGGGATACTTGCTTATGTGTCGTAACAATTTACCGATGGCTAGATGACCTTAGCAGAGGTAGACCAAATCATTGAAGATTTCTTACAACAAGATTCCACCATTGAAACTTTTTGTTCATCTATAGATTCAGAGATTACAAAGTCAAAGATGGATAGTATAGAGTTGACAAAGCTTACCCCACCAATGCCCTGCACAATTCCAGAGGTCACCCTAGAGAAAATTCAGACTCCTCCAGAGCTCAGGAAGTTTCTAGCGAACATGAAGTACGCCTTCCTTGTTGGTGAACCAAACATGTTTCCTGTAATCAGCAATTCCAATTGACCCAGGAATAAAAATCTTGTCTGCTCGAGGTTTTAGAAAGAAACCACAAGGCTATCGACTAGAAAATTTCTAATCTTCGAGGTATTAATCCTTCATTGTGATCCCATCACATTTACCTTGAAGAAGATAGGAAGTTTTCCCATGAATTTTAACGCAGATTAAATCCGAATCTCCGAAGGTTGTTATGATTGAGATCATGAAATGCTGTGATGTGAGCTTCATGTATCCCATCTTTGATTCAAAGTGGGTGAGTCCTTTGCTTGTCGAGCTGAAAAAATCAGGGATCTCCATCGTGAAGAACGACAAAGGAGAGGTGATCGCTTCTAGAGTTTCTACATCAGGGCACATCTGTGTTGATTACAGATGCTTGAACTTAGCAACCAAGAAGGACCATTTCTCACTCCCCTTCATCGACAAGATCATTGAGAGATTAGCTACAAAGGAGTATTTTCGCTTATTGGATGGTACTCTGGGTACAATCAGGTCGTTTTCACCCTAGAAGACCATGAAACAACTACCTTCACCTATCCATTTGTGACATACGCCTTTCGTAATATGCCATTTAGATTGTACAATGCCCCAGTGACATTTTAGCGATACATTTTGGAAGTATTTGGAGAGATGGTTAGTAGTTTTCTCAAGGTAATTATAGACTATTTCTTGGTCTACAGTGACTACTTTGATCAATACCTATTTTATTTTTAATGAGTGTAGAAAAGAAGTCGTGAAGTCAATTTATTGCTCTCATAGGAGAAGAGCCATTTTATGGTAACCGAGGGGATTGTACCCAGCCATGTCATCTCTAAATGTTTCATGGAGGTTGATCTTGCAAAGGTGGAAGTCATCTCTATGTTTGAGCCACCTGCAAGTTTAAAGCAAGTTCGATCGTTCCTTGAGCACGTAGGCTTCTACAGAAGAATCATAAAGGATTTCAGTAAAATAGACCGATCGCTTACTGAGCTTCTGGGCAAGGAGGCCAATTTTATTGTTGATAACTGAGTCCTCCAAACATTTACTCAATTGAAAGATCTGATCACTCAGGCCCATGTTCTACAATCGCCATATTGGTCTCTACCATTTGAGATCATGACAAATGCCTCAGATTATGCTATTGGAGAAGTTTTGGGACAAAGGAGAGACAATCTTCCATTTGCAATTAACTATGCCAGCAGAACTCTTGATGAAGCACAGAAGAATTATACATTTACTGAGAAAGAGCTATTCGCAGTTGTCATGCCCAAGAGATGTTCCGATCTCATCTCCTCGGATCCAAAATTATTGTTTACACGGACCACTTTACCATCTGTTACTTGCAAGCTAAGAAGGATGCCAAACCAAGGCTAATCAGATGGATCCTTCTACTCCAGGAATTTGATCATGAGATTCGTGATAAGCCCAGAGTTAAAAATGTGGTGGTGGATCATCTGAATTTCCAGAGTCAGATATTGATGAATCTCTGATTCATCACTCTAAAAGTCATGAATTAAACTCAAATCTCCAAAATTCATTGGCATTTCTTCATCTATTCTGCATAATTAGCATTCATGCATGTTTTGATAAGAATGGCATTTTATCACTCATTATTGTACGACATAAGAAGCCAAAAATCTCAGCCAACATGACCTGTAAATTAGCCTAACTTCCCCAATTTTTAACTAATTCATGCTAACTCCAATTGACCTGAAACCACCTATGCAGTGTACATATTACGAACAAGAATAAATGAAAAATATAGAAAAACCACTAACCCTAAATAAGTGGACCAAAAACCCAAATCCTTGTTCTAGGATTTCCGAACTAAAACCTTAATATCTTCCTCGTCTAGTGTACGATTTGACCCTACTCACTTTTAAACCAATGTACATTCAATTACCTCCAAAACAACACCAAGTTCAAGTGAATCGGAGCTCATATGTAAAAGTTGGGTTTTGGGCCTATTTTGTACATTTTGTATTTTAACAGTTTTCGACGTATTATTTTATGTATATAATTAACTCATTTTATTTTATTTCTTTTTCATTTATATTCTTTGATAAAAGTTTTATTAAAATATGTAAAAATCCAAATCCAAATTGAGCTTGAAATCAAAGAAACTAACTGAGTCCGAGTCTTCACTAACTGTCTGTACAAAACTTGTCTTTTTCGTGTTTTATTTTATGTCTTCTTAAAAATCCAAAAAAAATAGATTAATGTGTAAATATTTATCTTTGATTTTAACATATTTTTTTCCGTATTTTATCTGTTTTAAAAATGACAAAAAAATTAGAAAACCCAAAAATCAAGGTATTCTATGTACATGGGATACCCCAAAATATCACTTTGCACAAATGATCGATTTTGATTTTAGTGTCTTCATGAAAGTTGTAGATCTCATCGAGACCAACAAGTTTCATGAAGAAAAATTTTCAATCCAAGGTTGTAAGCTATTTATTTCAAATTTTTTTTTTGTATTTATTTTTTCAATTTTTGTGGGGTTGACACGCGGCAGCTCCTAGAGCCACCATATGTCACCCTTTTTTGGATGTTTTAAAATTCATTTTATAAAAAATTAAAATTAAAAAAAATTAAAATTTAAAAAAATATAATAAAAAAAATAAATAACCGTGGCACAATCAGGACCGTCTGATCTCGCCCGATTAGATGGCCCTCTTCTCTTCCCCTTCCGGTCACTTGGAGGCATTAGGGTCGTCCGATATCGGCTGATCGGATGACACTTGTACGTCATATTCTTCCTCCCCCTTTCCCAATCAAGTGGCGCCGCCTCACGATCGCCTACGCCCGCGTACGTCGCGCCACCTTCCATCTATGGCTGCCCTCCGATCTCTTTCCATCTGTGATCAATCTCGCCACCGTGAATCCCTCTTCGATACCCTCGTCAATCAGATCTTCCTCGACACAATCACATCTCGTTTAATCTCCATCGAATCTTCATCATCACACGATCCCCTTCCGATCTGGACGCCATCTTCCTCTTATTTAAGCTCTGCCGCCCCCACATTTTCAAGCCATCCGCCTTTATATCAGCATAGGGCCTACCTACATGGAAGACGGTGACAACTTCTCTAGCCGCCTCGAGCTTGGCATGATACGGGGATTCCTCCTCATATCAGCTCACTCCGCAGTGAGTGCCTAGCTCTGGCCAATACATCGCCGCCGAGCATTCTCCATCAGTTACTTCCCCTTTCCCTCGATTCAGCTTCTTCTTCACCCTCTTTACTCTACCTCAATGGACATCAACCCATCCATCGCTTTGCCCCTCATCGATTTCACCGGAGGTGCACCTCCCTCATCTCCTCCACGCAATTCCATCCACTCACCCTCAATATCAATGCCTCCGTCCACCAACACCGACACCCCTATCGATTATAACACTGCATCCCTTCCAGGTTTGCATTGACGACATAGACAAACGCCGCAACTCCACCTCAACACCCCGTCATCACCACACCGTACTGCACTCCAGGAGGGCAACGCCCGACTTCCGACGCCCTCGCTCATCGATGCCTGTTGACTGGGTCACCGCCCGAGCGTTCTCGACTCCATTCAACGCTTCTCCATCTCCTACGACTCCTCCCGTGTTCTACTGCGGCTAGCCAACTGATGCAAGCTTCACCAGCATCACCACCAGCCTCAGCGAGACCCACTTCACCTGCGAAGGAGCCACCCCCTTCGACTTCCAGAGCTCCGCCACCAGAGCCCTGCCATTGGCTGGACTCTGCCTTCACCACCGGGTGCACGTGGCCCAAGACCTCCCCACACGTGAGGCACACTTGCAGGGAGGGACATGTGAGAAGCGCATGCTGCCTGGGCCATTTTACAAGATTACCAGAAGACCCCTCTAGTATGCCTATTCACACCGAGGTCCAACACGTGCCCCTTGGGAATTTTGCAGAAATCAACCCCTGGTTTCAGTAATTACATTTTAGCCCTTTTTCTGCATTTTCTTTATTACTTGTTTATCGTAATTTACAATAATACCCCTGTGTTCCCCCCTTATTCTGAACCTCTATATCGCATCATTTTATTTATGAAAAATAGGCATTTTGTTATACAATTAATTCTCTACATCATGGCATGATTGTGACACTTTTATGGTCTGTGGTTAATTAAGAACTAATATTCTTGTGATAAATTGCATATTTTGCCCATCTTGTGCTTTGAAATTCATAAGTAATTAACCATAGCTCTAAAAAGCACCAAAAATGTAGGATTGTAGAATAAAATGCATACTACATTGTGCCCAAAAAGAATTGCATTTGCATACATGGTTTTCCTTGTAAAAATCATTTTACCTATTTTGATCTTTAATTTTTAATAGCTATTAAATCTTATATTTTTGAGGTTTAAGATTTTTCTGAGATCAATCACCTAGTGATAAATCTTGGATAATTTTATCTCTTGAAGATAAATAGGTTTAATATTTATTATAATTAATAATTGAAATTCACAACGTTTGCATTCATAAATTCATAAAATATTTTTCTTGAATCCAAAAATTCCAAAAAAATATAGTGCATTCATTTCATCGTAATTGACATTTCGTCCAAGTTTCATATTTTTTGGACATCGTTTGATTGATCTTTACATTTTAGTCCCTAAAATTGGCCACATTTGCATATTGCACCCCAAATTCCATTAAAAATAAAATATCGCCTCGAAAACCATGCACAAACTTTGATAGACAAAATTTCTAATTTGTTCCTTTGCCTCCTTGATTCGACCTTGGGACTTGCCCAAGTAAAATAAACATTAAACCACCTCGAATAAAATTTAATAATTTTTTGTGGTTATTTCTTGACCGATTCCGATTGCTCGACAACGACACATTCATAATTAATTTAAATGCCCCATACTTCCCCATAATTAATGTATACAAATCAAGACTCGTCAGATGGAACCATTATCGAGGAGGCGAACAGTTTAGTTTTTTGTCTAAAAACTTTTGTTAGGTTTTCTTTATTCGGGAAGTCTGACCCTCGAATTTTCACTGTATATTTTCCTTTTTTCTTCTCTTTTTTTGCATTTATTTTATTTCCAGCATTTATTTCCTTATTTTATTTTTGATTATTTTTGTGACACTCTCTTACATTCTCTCTCCTATTTTTCTTATGAGGTACCTGGCGTACGTCGAGCAGTTTCTCATAAAATCGACGCATCTTCACCGATGCCCGAAAAATCACAATTAAATTAATATCGAGTCAAGTCGTGAGAGAGCTCAGAGTCTAGGATTTATTTTTCTGCAATTTTAATTTTTGTAATTAATTGCTCATTTCTAGTGGTATCCGTTTGGACTCTCGCGTGTTTAACAAGACCTCAAACTTTTTCTGTGGTGTGTCGTGGCCTGTTTCACTCTCTGGTGAGGGTGGGGCCTGACTGGAGTGGCTCGTAGGTTAGTCCTGCACATACGGCTATTAGAGCTTTAAATTTTATTGATTGTGCTCGTAGAACATAGGACCACATTTCACATTAATCGAGACACACATTAGATCATTCAACTTAGTATAATTTAACTCATTTCTTCCCATCTAATAGAACTTTCTACTAGGTGTGGTTTTTATCTTCTTGCATTTATTTAGAATAAAAATTTCAATTCTTGTATTGCATCCCACACGGAGATTACGAGAAATCACTGTAAGTCTTCTAACTGAGCATACATCATTGTTTTTCACGTGCATCGGCTTTTCTCGAATTTCTCCCCCTTGTTTTGTCATATAATTTTAAAGGAAATTGGGACTAGATGGTAGATGTGTATTTGTGCTCACCTAATTTTTCAGTGATCGCCTAATTAAAATTGGGACTGCTAAACAAAGCCTATTAAATCAACCATAAAATCAAGAATTTTTGTGGGAGAGCAACGCCAACCTTGGATTCATTTATATCTCTGAGTGAGCGAGAGACAACACTTAAGGCTAGAGACCAGATCTGGACTTTCATATTGAATATTGATTCTATCAAAACGATTAGCTACTTCTCAGTGAGGATCTACGGATAGCCGATAAATGGTCCGGATTTCTGTAGTAGAGTGGGTGGTTAAAGGACACTGCATAAGGCTCCGTCCTTAAGTAACATGGGTAGCCATTTTACAGTCCGTATTTACACCCATACTAGCTGAAAGTAGGTGCATATAGTCATAAGAATTCAGGCCAGTCTTTAAGAAATTTTCGGTACCTAACAACTCACTAAATTTTTTCCAAGATTGAATTTATCACAAACTAAAATTGAAAAGATAATTGCCGAACTCTTGTGGCTTCATTGTATGAGTTGCTGAACCTGAGGTTTGATTTGTGTTTGCATCGGTGTATGTGAACTGATTTCAAAAATCAAAAGCCACACACTTGTGCCATTACCCTCCTCGATAAATATTTTTTGTGAATATCCTGTGCACTTACACCGAGATCAACAATGACAATTCATCATCAACCTCCTTTGACAAATACAGGACAATGGTCTGAGTACCCATCTGATCTGTATTATGAAAATGAATTTGTCCCATTTAGACCCAAATCATCCAAACCCTCTTCTATCAAATATCCTACAACATTTGCAGAAAACACTCACCCTCAAATAAATCCAGTCCAATCTATAGTTCCTAATCATCCAACTGAATTAAACATTCCATATTTGCCACATTCCCCAACCTTTGATACACATGATCACTTACCATCCTGGACTGAACCATCTTATTCTCGATTTGTCGCTGAAACTAATGAACCATTTCAAGATCAAATCACTTTTGAGGCTTATGACTGGCAAAGTGACCAAACCCGATCACACCAGATGGAGAGGATCACACCTAATGATCATTAGTGTTGGATTAACCGTGATGATCACATCCACATTGACAACCCCGAATACCATTCCTTTGATCAGCCTACATATACAGAGGACGAGACTGATGATATCGACACATATGAACCTTGCATGACTCCATTATTTGAGAATACAACCAATCATAATCGGGAAACTAGATTCTACTCAACCCAGCATTGCATGCTTGAGTCACGATATGTTGAGTACGAGACCTACAAATTCCCGCAAACTGAGCAGACTCCTTCCATAATTTTAGAGGAGAAATTTCAGAAAATAACATCATATATTGGATATTTCAAGAGACTCTCCTCTCAGCTCATACAGGAAAATGGAAGATGAAAATACTGAATCTCAAATTCAAAAACAAGAACATACACCAATTGCTCCCATGATTAATCATGAAAAGATTTTTTAGGATGATATTTCAAGGATAAATAACAGATATGATTTAATGGAGGATAAATTTAGAAAGTTCGTTGACCGACTAATTTCACTCTTTGGTAGCGTGGATATAAAATGGATGAGGAAAATATTGGATCTCATGTTTAAAATTCTGAGGATATTTAGAAACCTAGGGACGATCCTGATAGCAACACCTCTACCTATTACTCCCCTAGGGACAAATCCAATTTTGACTCTGACTTTGACTCGGCATATCTCAGCTCCTCCTCATCTAGGGAACACACCACATCCATACACCACATAGAAAATACCAAAAAAATGAAATATTAAAAAACACTGAAAAAACAGAAATTCAAAAAAAACTTAAAAATTGAAACTGAAGAAGATATAAAGAATTTGGATCATGCTTTACGGGAAGCACTGGAGAAGAGCCTGATTTTTGAACCTCCCTTGGTACAAGCCACTGAATACTTCCCCGACCTTAAAGGATTTTTAATGAACAAATTAATGATGAAAAAGTTGGGCATGATAAGAACAAAGACGAATAGACATATCTTGTCAATGGACACCTCCTTGGTGTTGAGGAGAAAAACCAAGAGTCGCATAGTGAAGCGGTTGCCCAGATTTAACTGTGGAATCAAATACACAATTTCTACCCATGCTCGAATCGATGACGACTCACCAATCACTATCCTCCTGACCTCTGTATTTGACAATCTCAAATTCGGACCTATCAGGAAAATAAGAGAGATTGTTCAACTAGCTGATCCATCAATAAAGCGACCGGGAGGAACAATTTCTGTCATCATTACATTCCAAGATGCTCGGCTCAAAGTGGACTTCACTATCATTGATATTGAGCATCAGAGAGAATTCACCTAGTCTCCGATCATTCTCAGAAAACCATTTTTGGCATTAGCTAAAGCAATTATTGAGTGCGAGACTCAGGAAATCAATTTTACAGCATTGGGAGCAATTCGATCTTACCTAGTCGTTGAGGAAACACAGTTTTCTGAGGAACCCGTGAAGCCCTCGACAGCTGTAACCATCAAGCGGTAAATGAGCCCTATGTTGTTGCTACATCTGAGATAGTAGTTGTTGATGAGACTATCAGTTTAGAGACTCTCCCCACTGTTCCATTTCCTGCTTCTCTCACCATTGGAAATGACTCCGACTTTGATCCTGAGACATATGCATGGGATCACCCTGAGTCAACCTTCTCTAACTACCTTGACCAATTCATTCCAACTCAGGAGGGAACCAACATTAAGACAAGTAAGAACAAATACGTGGGACGTGCACTGACCAAGGAGAAAAATTTCAATAGTTATTCATCTTGAGACTCAAGTGTCAACACGTCACTCCCAGACCAACACCTTGACAAACAAAACGAAATAAAATGGCTGCTCCTTCATTTAATAAGAAAGTCGCCTTTGACCTTCCAGAAGAGGAATCGTCTGATGATTCCTCATCAGGCCCTGAAAAGGTAATCTACATGAGTGAGGTTTGTTCGACAGTCCTAAAACCCTATCTTCGCAAGGATCCAAATTTCGACTCCCCTTGGATGACTCCCTTCGTCACTATTATTCATCCAAAGCCGATTCTCCTGGTCTCATTAAATATACCGGAATAATTTCTTATGAGCTGACTAAGACTGGTGCTTAAGAGTATTCAACATCCGAGGAAGAATCTCTTGATCCCAAGAAGGAACGAATTTTGAGAAAACAACTGAAGCAACTAAACAACAAGAATATCTGGAGTGCCTCCACTTTCAAATACTATTCCTCTGAGGATAACTTCGATTATGGTTATCTTTCATCTGATTCATATGCTTCATCTACTATCCAGCATAATTTTTCTGATCATAACATTGATATTGGTTTGGAATCATATGCTTCATCTCCTTCTTATCATTACGATTTCCCACCACAGGCTCACAAAAAGATCAGCTAAAAAACACCTTAATCATCGGCTACCTACCCTCCCTCCCGACCCCATCGGTCTCCTTGTACATCTTCTTCCTCTACTTAGGCCAAGGCCTAAGTATGGGGGGGGGGGTACTGATGCCATTTATATATACCATTCTCGCCATCTCATGATCGCCTCATTTCCACCCTTCTCCTATACTTAGACTGACCAGAGCCTAAGTATAGGAAGAACCGATGCTCATCTGCATATAATCTTCTCATTCACATCTCCCAACCACCTCATTTTGGCTCTTCTTCTATACTTAGACTGTTCACAGCCTAAGTATAAGGGGGGGCCGGCCGACCTATCTTTTTCTTTTTCACTCTCTTACGCTTAGCCCGAGCTACGTCTTCTCTACGCTTCTTATGCTCTGAGGACACAACACTAGCTAATTATAGGGGGGTGTTTATATATATACTGTGTATATATTTTATCCATAGCTTGTACTTTCGCATAAGTCTATATGTATTTACGGGTGGGTAAGTAACTTGAAAAAAAAACAAAAAAAGTTTTGCTACTAACATTGACTGTGTCCAACCAAATATTTTGAAAAAAAGGCTACTTATTCATTTCTGCATAAAAAGGAAAAAAAATCCTTGCATTAAAAAAATTCACAAAAAATTCAAAAGTAAAAAAATGTTTGTATTTCATAGACGTGCACTTCATCCAGCATTACATGCATTTGCATTTGTGAAAAGTCCATGGGATTCTGAACTGAGTTATGAGCAGGAACCGAGAGTGGTCTGGACTTGACCTTAATCCACCTAATTTTCAGAGGAACTTCACTGAGAAATAGGATTTTATAAGCTTCAGGTCTTTGAGTTAATTTTTTGAGTTCAACATAAAAATGTGCAGAGTTTGGGTCTTAGTGTCTAACCTGATCTCTTCATTCTAAGTACGACTCTGGAAGAAGGAATTAAATTGTACTCTCGCACTATGCACTTAGCTCAACTCAGATGGGGTGTTCGAAGATTGTGTGAGTTTTTTTTGGGTAGTGTGGACATCTAAAGACTGGAGTATGGGTTGAAATAAAGCTTCGGAAAAGGGATGGTCGATTGGGCACAATTTTTTCTAAGACCCCAAAACATGTACGGAAAAAAAAGATTCCATATCCATAGGGGCACAACAAGATCCATGCAGAACCACCAAAAATACAAATACAAAGAAGCCACTACCAAATAAATATTTGACCAAAAATGTCCAAGATTCAAGAAAACATGCAAATCTTGGTGGAGACTTGGCTAAACTGGCCGGTTTCACAAGGAGAGGTGACTACACTGACCACCCTCCAGTTCATTTCTTATTCTTCTATTTTCTCTCTCTATTCGGTTGTGAACACAACACGACAGACCTTAGAAGGAAATATCTGACACCTCGAGGATGATTTACTAGAGAGGAGGTTTGCATGGTAGTACAACATTCTGGATGGGAAGAGCTAAAACATTTCACACACATGAGTCGATTGTTCAATGTTCATGGGGTATGCTTTGGGAGGAGGATTGATCTAAGATGACTTCTAAGCTGAAACTGTGACAATGATGTGTAGAACATGAAGGCTGTTGATTTTAAAATTCTAAGTCTCACAGAAGTTCCCCACACTAATAATCCAAAGGTTAGGTCTAGTTCCATTTTCACCTTCTGCTCATGATCTTAGTATGGAACCCAATCTAATTTCACCTTATTGTATTTCTTTTAATGCTCAGGGACGAGCATGGTTTAAGTATATGGGGATGATGAATATCTGATTCATCAATCTAAAAGTCATGAATTAAGGTCAAATCCCTAAAATTCAGTGGCATTTCTTATTTATTCAGCATAATTAGCAATCAAGCATGTTTTGATAAGAATGGCATTTTATCACTCATTATTGTACAAAATAAGAAGCCAAAAATCTCAGCCAAAATGACCTCTAAATTAGCCTAACTTCCCTGATTTTTAACTAATTCATGCTAACTCTAATTATCCTAAAATCACTCTGCTGTGTACATATTACTAACAAGAATAAATGAAAAATACAAAAAATCACCAACCTAAATAAGTGGAGCAAAAAACCCAACCCTAGTTCTAGGATATCCGAACTAAAACCTTGATAACCTCCTCATCTAGCGTCTGATTTGATCCTACTCACTTTTGAACTAATGTATATTCAATTACCTACAAAACAAGATCAAGTTCAAGTGAATCAGAGCTCATATGTGAAAGTTGGATTTTGGGCCTCTTTTGTACATTTTGTATTTTAACAGTTTTTGACCTATTATTTTATGTACATAATTAACTCATTTTATTTTTTTATTTCTTTTTCATATTTCTTATTTGATAAAAATTTTATTAAAATGCGCAAAAATCCAAATCCAAACTGAGCTTGAAATTAAAGAAACAAACTGAGTATGAGTCTTCACTAACTGTCTGTACATAAATTGTCTTTTTCGTGTTTTATTTTATGTCTTCTTAAAAGTCCAAATAAATTAGATTAATGTGTAAATATTTATATTTGATTTTATCATATTTTTTTGGATTTTTATCATCTTTAAAAATGAAAAAATAGAAAACCCAAAAATCAAGGTATTCTATGTACATGGGATGCCGCAAAATATCACTTTGCACAAATGATCGATTTTTGTTTTGGTGTCTTCATGAATGTTGTAGATCTCATCGACACCAACAACTTTTGTGAAGACAATTTGTTGATCCGAGGTAATTTGCTATTTATTTTGGATTTTTATTTGTATTTAGTTTTTCGATTTTTGTAGGGTACGTGGCTACTCCTAGAGCCACCACGTGTCACCCATTTTTGGAGGTTTTAAAATTTGTTTTATTAAATTTTTTTAAAAAGAAACATTAAAAAATATATAATAAAAAAATAAATAACATGTGGCACAATCATGACCGTCTTATCGGCCGATCAGACGACCCTCTTCTCTTCCTCTTCCAGCCACGTGGAGTCATTAGGGCCGTCCGATCTCGACCGATCGGACGACACCTGTACGCCGTCTTCTTCCTCCCCCTATCCCAATCAGGTAACACCGCCTCGCGATCGCCTCTGCCCACGTATGTTGCACCGCCTTCCATCTATGGCCACCCTCCGATCTCCTTCCATATGTGATTAATCTCGCCACCGCGAATCCCTCTCCGATACCCTCATCAATCAGATCTTCCTCAACCCAATTGCATCTCGTCTAATCTCCATCAAATCTTCATCACACGATCCCCTTCCGATCCGACTGCCATCTTCCTCCTATTTAAGATCCGCCGCCCCCACATCTCTAAGCCATCCACCTTTACATCATCATAGGGGCTACTTCCACGGGTGACGGTGACAGTTTCTCCAGCCGCCTCGAGCTTGGCATGATCCGAGGATTCCTCCTCGTAGCATCTCACTCCGCAGTGACTGCCTAGCTCCGGTCGATCCATCACCATCAAGCATTCTCCGTCAGGTACTTCCCCTTTCCCTCGATTCAGCTTCTTCTTCCACCCTCTGTACTCCACCTCATAAGACATCAACTCGTCTATCCCTTCGCACCTCATCGATTTCACTAGAGGCGCACCTCCCTTGTCTCCTCCACGCAATTCCATCCTCTCACCCACAATGCCAACACCTCCATCCACCAACACCGAAACCCCCTTCGACTACACCACCGCATCCCTTCCAGGTCTGAATCGATGTCATAGACAAATACCGCAGCTCCACCCCAACACCCGTCATCACCACACCGTACTGCACTCCAAGAGGACAACACCAAACTTTCGCTGCCACTACTACGCCGCCCCGCGTCATCGACGCCCGCCTGCCGGGTCTCCACCCAAGCGTTCCTGACTCCATTCAATGCTTCTCCACCGCCTATGAATTCACCTATGTTCTTCTGTGCCTCGCCAACTGACGCAAGCTTCACCGACATCACCACCCGCCTCAGCGAGACCCGCTTCGCCTGCGAAGGAGCCACCCCTTCGAATTCCAGAGCAGTACCTCCTCCGCCACCAGAGCCCCGCCATCGGCTGGACTCCGCCTCCACTACTGGGTGCACATGGCTCGAGACCTCTCCACACATGAGGTGCACATGTGGGGAGGGAAACATGAGAAGTGTGTGCTGCCTAGGCCATTCTGCAATCACGCCCCGGAGGACCGCCAAATTACTAGAAGACCCTCCGTCACTTGATACGCACGTGCGGGGTGGGTATTTTACGCAAAAACACCCCTTCATTCCACCTATTCACACCAAGGTCCAGGTGCGCGCACGTGCCCCTTTGGAATTTGCAGAAATCACCCCCTGGATCTCGGTAATTACAATTTAGCCCTTGTTCTGCAATTTCTTTATTACTTACTTATTGTAATTTGCATCGATACCTTGTGTTTCCCTTTATTCCGAACTTCTACATCGCATCATTTTATTCTACAATTAATTCTCTACATCATGGCATGCTTGTGACATTTTTTATCGTCTGTGGTTAATTAATAATTAATATTCTTGTGATAAATTGCATATTTTGCCCATCTTGTGCTTCTAAATTCATAAGTAATTAACCATAGCTCTAAAAATCATCAAAAATTCATGGATTATAGAATAAGTTGTATATTACATTGTGCCCAAAAAGAATTCATTTGTATGCATGATTTTTCTTATAAAAATTATTTTTCATATTTCGATCTTTAATTTTTAATAGGTATTAAATCTCATTTTTTGAGGTTTAGGGTATTTCTGAGATCGATCCCCTAGCGATAGATCTTGGTTGATTTTATCCCTTGAAAATAAATTGGTTTTGATATTTATTATAATTAATAATTAAAATTCACGGCGTTTGCATTCATAAATTCATAAAATATTTTTCTTGTATCCAAAATTCCAAAAAACTTACAGTGCATTCATTTCATCATAATTGACATTTCGGCCAAGTTTCATATTTTTCGGATATCGTTTCATTGATCTTTACATTTTAGTCCCTAAAATTGGCCACATTTGCATATTGCATCCCAAAATGCATTAAAAATACGAAAAAATACTGCCTCGAAAACCATGCATGAACTTTGATAGACAAAATTTCTAGATTGTTCCTTTCCTCCTTAAGTTCGACCTTGGGACTTGCCTAAGTTAAACAAACATTAAACCACTTCGAATAAAATTGAATAAAATTTTGTGGTTATTTATTGACCGATTCCGATTCCCCGACAATGACACATTCATAATTAATTTAAATGCTCTATAAATCCCCATAATTAACGTTGGCATATCCGGACTCATCAGATACTTCTGAACAGTGGCTTTTACCAATCAATGAACCCTTTCTTGATAAGGAAATTCTATCATTTGCCTCACTCCCCTGGTTCGTCGATATTATGAATTATCTTGTATCCAAGAGAACTCCAAAGATTAGCTTAAACTGAAGACGGACAAGTTCTCGTCAGATATTCCTTTTTATTAGTGGGAGGATCCATATCTCTTTCGTGAGGGGGCAAATTGCATCTGGAGAAGGTGCATTCCTTAGGAGGAAGTTCATAGTGTCCTCGAGCATTGTCATACCCGAGAATCAGGAGGACACCACTTTGGAATACGTACTACAATAAAAGTACTTCAATGTGGCCTTTCGTAGTTGACCTTATTCAAAGACGCAAAGGATTTTAAGAAGTATTACACTGTCTGTCAAAAGATGTGAGCCACCATCGGAATGAGAGACACGATGCCCCTGAAATATATTCAGATTTCAGATGTGTTCAATGCATGGGGCATTGATTTCATGGCCCATTTCCCAACATTCAAGGATATGAATATATTATGCTAGATGTCGACTACGTGAGTCGTTGGGTGGAAGCTATCCCTACCCGAGCCACCAACAATTGTACCATCTGTCGGTTTCTAAACAAAAATATTATTGCACGGTTTGGGATTCCTAAAATTTTGATATCTGATGCGGGTAGACATTTCATCAACAAAGAGGTGAAGAAGTTGACATAAGAATACTACGTAGAACATCGAGTAGCCTCTCCATACTGATGAATAGGATTTTGCCAGGGTCTAAAAATTATACTCACTGAAAAGCAAAGACAAAACTGTCGCTGAGTCGACCACTCACAAAACCCTGATTTAATCAACAATTAACCCACGGATAAATATAGTAAGGCAAATAAATATGTGAAGTTAAAATTTATTATAACTCTACAAATGTGTATATAGTTGTAAGTATGTGTAGAATGTCGAATGCATAGAGCAAACTAAGATAGATCGGGCAATGATGCACACAATTTGTGCTCCTCTTATCCATGTATTTTTGTGTGGATTTTTGATTTTTATATTTTTTTTAAATTTTAATTTATATATTTTTAATTGTTTTTTGTTTTATAATTTTTATTTTCTATTTATATTTTTTATTTTGATTTTCGTTTTCTTATAAATATATAATACACTAATATATAAGGCTATATATATAATACAAAGTAATACAATTATAAATACTACTAAAAATAATCAAAATACATAATATGATTTTTTATTTTTTTTATTTTTGAGGATTTTGCTAAATAATATCCCTAAATAAGGATAAAATAAATAGGCTGAATTGATTTGAAGGAATAAAAATGGTAAAATGTTTCGAAATTTCTCCAAATAAATTTTAAATATAAATAATAATATCAAGGAAATTCAGAGGCAAAAATAATTATTTTTGGGATATTTGGGAATTTTTTATATTTTTATAGAATTTTGAAGCTTTTTAATTTTTTTATCTTTATCTTTTTCTATTTTTAGGGATTTTTAGTCCGGAGTTAGAAAATACAATAATTGATAAAATATATTTTTTAGAAAATTTTCAAATAATTTTATATTTTTTGTTATTTTTAAGTCAAATAGGGGTAAAAATGTGCACTTTTGATTTTTAATAAATAGATAAATGCCTAAAGTAAATATAAAAATATAATGTGAATCTATAAGAAAACAGACATCCAATCCTAATTTTTGAGAATTTTAGAGCACGGATGCTATTTTTAATGGATAGAAAACATCAACAAAACTAGTTGCACTGTCAGGGGCATTTATGCAATTAAAATTAAGCACAAGGTTGTTTCTACAAAATACCTAAAAATATTAAACTAATATAAATTTTTTTGGACTAAAGATAAATTAGAAAAATCATAGGGGCTTTAATGCAAAATCGCATGCTCATTTGGGACGACATATGAGGTGACGTGGACTGGACCCAAATGTAATATCGATAAAGAGAAAGGGTTCCAATGCAAATTTACCGAATGTTTGACACTAAATAAATAAATTAAATGACTAAAAATAAGTGCGATGAAAATCAGGGGTATAGAAAGCAATTTACCCCTCAAAGCATAGATCAAATGGCTCACATGCTCTTACTTATCCACTCGGCTCGTGCAGGAGGCACGATCACGCTTCGCCGATCTAAAGTGGAGATCAGATATGGAGCTCGATCGGATGGGAGAGGCGAGTGGAGATCGAATGACCACGATCAATACTTGAGCAAAGGCGTGATCGGACGGTTGTTGCTTCACACAAAGAATAGGGAAGATGGCCACCTTCCTTGAGCACTTCGATCGATGATCTCGGACTGCTCCATCCACCCCCCTCACTACACAATGGCTCGAAGGCTTCTTGGAGATGTCCTCCGTCTACTAGAGGGCTCAAAAGGCTTCGAGGCTTACCGGAGCAACCCAAGGAGGTCAAGGAAGGTCAGGCATCTTGGGTACCTTCCTTAGCTTCAAAACCACCCCTTGGGTGGAGTGAATGCTTCAGGACCTGCACAAGAAGACAAAGGGGTTGGGGGAAAACTACCTCGTCTCGTTTGCGGGCGAAATGGGCGCAAAATGTGTGCGGGTGGTGGCTACTCCGGCGAAGGCTAGAGGTGGAGTGTCGGGATCCTGATCCAAGAAGGATCATGTTGAATGGAGTGTGGCGTGACATAGGAGAAGCTTCTGGAAAGGAGATGGGGGCAAATGGTAAGACGGGAAATGAGCCACTACTAAAAAACAAAGAACGGGCCACGATTGAGTATCGTGGCTTAATGTCATATTAACGATGCCTAATAGCATTGGCTACAGTAATATTACCGTGGTTTATACCACCATGTCTTATAGATTAGTGTGGCCATAGAGTTTACTCTTTAGCCACGGTGGACTTACTGTGTCTATACTAATTTGGCCATGGTAATTTTACCGATGAAAAAACTTTCAAGCCACGGTTAAATAGCATGAAAAATATATTTAAGCCACAATAACGAAAATGTGGCAAAAAACCACCTTGCCAAAGTGCATAGGGTTTGAAAACGGTTTAATTGTTGTTGCGACAAAGATTTTGCCATGGAAGTTGTACCGTGGCAAAAAAGTAGACTTTAAAAAAGCAATGCATGTGTCAATTAATCATTTAACAAAATCTCATATGATATGCATATGGTATTCGATGTTCATTCACTGTACTATCATAATTACATGGTGAACATGCATACACATGATAAATCCACATAGAAGCTTACAAACAAACTTATGATAAGCATAAACACACAAGTTGAAAAAGTGCATAATCCATATATCAACATAAGATTTTTAACAAAATAAGAGGTAATTAATGTTCAATTAGCTAGTAAAAAAGTAGAAAGTATATGACCTTTGAAATCTAATATTATTAGATGTAACATAAAGACCTGTCTAAAATTAAATGCTCTCATCTAAAGCAAAATCACTAAAATCTGCAACATCTTTTGAATTATCATCATCATCATCATCATCATCATCATCATCATCATCTATTCTTGCACCCATGCCTTTGCTCATTCCAAAAGATGAACACTCTCTTTGTGATGAACGATTGCCCTTCGATGATGATGCATCTTGTGCTTTGGTAATGAAAACAACTAATTTTGCTATCTCTCCTAGCAGGACCTCTAATCTTGTGACTCGATCTTGTAAGCTACGATCTAGTTGGCCTCTACCTCCATAGTACTTGGATGGATTGACCCCTCCGCCTACTCCTCTCACACGTCCTTGATGTTCAGGTCCTGAAGCTTGTAGATATGTTGCGTCTGGAGAGATAGTAGACCCATCATTAGGGTGTTGAAGTGCCATCATGTGCTCCTGAGGAAATGAAATAAAAAGAATTTGAATTAATTCATATATTAAAATGAATTTGGAACATATTTAAATTAACTTTCATGTTGCTTTTGCAATTTCTTATCATGCTACACTCTTGAGCCATCTTTTCCTTCTCTACTTTTTGAGTATATAAAAAGATTGCAACGATCTGCATCATTACCTTTTTCACCTGAATTTAATTATATAAATAAATGTAGGAGGTAATGCATAAATATCACTTAAATTTAAAAAACAATAATTACATACCAAGTCGTGCTCTAACTGCTTGGTGTTTTTGTGGCCATGTGATGAGCTGCATGTGTTAACTTTGATTGATTATGTGCATTTCTACATTACAATGCCTACAATAATATAATTTCCATAATTAGCACCTATTATTTTTGAAAAGATATATAAACTAAAGAGGACAATTGGACTTATTTTGATAGATGAACAAAGATTTAAAATAAATATGATTTACAAAAAAAGAGGGGCTTCTAACTAACAACAATGGTAAAAACAACCATTTCTCTAAAATCTAGAATGATGGTCATAGAAATTTCATAATTCATGAGAGAGTAATAGATAACTAATTGCACAGCAAAAATTTCATTATTCAATCACGATTAAAAGAGGTTCAAATAGATTCTAAGTAGGTCAAACTTGAATGGATTGTTAACAATGTCTAACAATATCATCGATAGGAAACATGGCCTAATATATAGATTATATGGATGGAAACTCCTTATCACAAACATAAACATAACTCCAGGATCCATATGCTTAAATAGTTTTAAGGTCATATATTCATGAACATTACTGAACTTACCACTAATTGTTCAAATCTATACCTTATATTCCTTGGATGTCCAATAATCAATTAAAGTTCTCCAATTTCCTTCAGTTATACCTTCTGGTACATTAGCAAGTAGTTGACTAATCATGATGTTCTCATCAAAGTGATGCAAATAAAGATAACAAGTCTGGATTATAATTATATATATGAATTCATTCCAATTATAAAACCTATAATGATTAAATAAATTGATTTTCTTATATCTCTCTTAATTCGAATCACTAACTTCGATGCAACTCTGAAGCATGTGGAAGAATCATCTTATCCAACTCATCGTTGATTTCCCATGAAAATGATTCCTGTAAAATATTTAGATTAAAATTTTCATATAAAAATGTGAACAATGTTCCTAAGATATATATTAACCTTACCTTCAATATCTTCATAAGTAGATCGCACATCTTTTTTGTGGCATCTTTTCGAAAATCCTGGATCGTAATTGGGATAATACTATGAGTGGTTATTCCTAATTGGATTTGAAAAAGTTCACTATTGATTCCAACAGCATAACTGTCTATCTACAAAAAATTCTCTCCTTGAGCTGCACCTCGTACATATGGTCTTTTGGACTCATGTCTACTTGGAGTCCCTACATCCTCCTTAGATGGAGTTGTTGATGTAGATGATGGTCTCATGGGAGGAGATGGTGAATGATGCTCATCTTGTATGTTGTTATCATGTACTTTTTGATCGATTGCCCGTCGACGAGAGGCCATCTTGTGATAAATAATAGAAATTATTCATATTACAAAAATGATGGCATTTACTGACAAATATGATTTTTATGTTAATGCAGCCTCAAATGACACAACTTTACCGATGCAGGCGAGGGCCTCATAGGAGGAGAAGGAGAACGATGCTCATCTGGTGTGCTACGATCATGAACTCTATGATCTATTGTTGGTCGACGAGAGGCTAGCCATAAATAACTTCAAAATGGGTGGCTTGAAAGATGTCATGTGCCTTTTAATGTGGTGGTATTTCCATTTCATACCCATAAGGTTCTCCAGTATGGTGGATCTAGCAATAGCATCTAGGACTAGTTTGCTTTGCCTTGAATCCCACATGAAGTAAATTTTTAAATAGTATTCTCCTAGGTGACAGGGTTTCCCATGTGGTGTGTAGAGCTGTCCACTTGATGCCTTTGCTTGTGGATCCAAGGTTCAAGGTAGATTTGTGCTGCAAGATCAATTTGTGTTAATTTCCTGGTGAATATATATATCGTTCACCTCTTTCTAAAAGGACATTTTGGAATAATTAGGGAGATCATGTAGCTGCAGGGGGCTTGGAATATAGTCACCACTCACACACCATGTTAGAATTTACGTTGACAAAGTAGTGACATCATGTGATCCATTGTGAAACTACTACTACTCGAATTTCTCAGTACCCATCGCACCACAGGATGAGCATTGTGCTTCTTTCGGATACCGAGGAAATGAGAGTAAGGAGATGCAGCCATTTGGAACTCCTCAAGGCCTCCCGCAGCTTTGGGGAAACATATTTGATTAGTGAAGGGGACACTGCTCATTTCAACAAAGGATGGTTCAAAGGAGGGAGAGAGTTGGCCATCAAAGTTCTTAACGACCCATGCAAGATCCAAGTTGTCCATCAGTACATCCAGGAATTCAACTTAATTTGCTAGTTGTGCCACCGGAACTTGCTCCAGCTCTAAGGTTGGTGTCATGAGATCTGAATTTTGGCACTTGTTTATGAATTCATGCCAAATCATGGCATGTCCTATCACTTGAGCTAGTCATCTTCGTGCAAGGCCTGCCCATCGATGCTATCATGGGAGGTTAGATATTCGAGGATCATCATAGATTGGGCATCCTTCTTATCATACCTACATGATAGGTAGGAGAATTGTGTGTTGAATGGAGACATCAAGCCTCACTACATTTCTACTAGATCCTGACTTCCATCCCAATATCACCAAGTTCGAAATCTCAAGGGCTGGGGAGGGTTGCAGTGATGATACACGAGACTTTTTGTTTCCATCCATAGTTGTCACTCCTAGGTATATTGACCCAGAGTGCATACATACAAGAAGTTTAACCAAGGAGTCTGACATCTACGCCTTTGGAATGGTTGCATTGCAATTAGCAAGTGGGAGAGGAGCCTTTGACTACCATCGTAGTTTATGGGCGAATAAAATATTTGTTAAGTATGTGCGAAACCTTTATAAGAAGGAGAATATATTACAAGAAGCCGACCCTAGTTTCGACCATGCATTCGATGAACGAGAGATGGAGTGACTATTGCTAGTTGGACTATGGTGTACTCAATCTGTTCGTAGGTCACTTCCACTCGTAAGTTTAGTACTACTCCTTCTCAACTTCCAGATTCCTATGCCTAGAAACTTCAATGTTGATGTGCATCGCCACCTAAAACAACATATGATTGTCAGGACTGGGATTATGCATCATTTCCTCACTGAATCCAATATGATGAAGAAGATCTAAAATAAGATAAGACCATCTTTGACATTGGAATACCTCCTAACTTCACATTTCAACATGCCAAAAGTCACATGTATGACTACCATCGCTATATATTGAAGGGTTTCATATATGAGCCCTCCTTGCTGAACAATAGATGACATTTCCACCAAATACCCATCTTATGAGAAGAACCCACAAACTAGAAATCAACAAATATAACAAGAACCATCTCCAAAATGTGAATCTCAGAATGGAAACACACACAAAGAGAGAAATGAGATAAGTTGATAGTTACCCACAAAACATTGAAGACTGCAGAGGGGGGATCAAAACCTGAAGAATTGGCGTATGCGTGGGAAATCAACTGCACTATTCTCCATCATGCAATGTTGTAGGGACAACAAGGCGGGACAAGTAGGCCGTGATGGAATGGAAGCACGCGGCAACATGGGTTAGGGTTTGTATGTTCATAGAACAAGGAGAGGAGGGATGGTTTTGTGTGGGAGAGAAAATTAGAAGGGGGTAGGGGATTCCACTCGATTGATGGTGTTAAAATCCAATACCCCTTCGGCTCTAAGTAGGGATGAAAACCGATACGGATATATCTGAATATCTACTTACCGTATTCGAAAAATTACTAGACATAGATATACATATCCGAATATTAATAAAATATGGATATGGATATGGATATGGGTTGTAAACATTTTATGGATACGTATACAGATATGGTAATGGCTTTAATATCTATATCAGGATCCGTATATCCAAATACATCATTTAATATTATTTTGTATATTACTTAATATAATTTAAGTTGTTGCCACCATGTTATTATATTAGTACTATATTTTATGTAATATAATATATTAATGATATTAATAAACTTTCGTTGGTTTGGGGTTGGACACAATCGAAAGTTATGAAAGCCTATCTCCCTTCTGGTCAAGAACGCAAGCCACCTCAATGCTCGCTTTAATCATTATATGCAATTTATTTATATTTCATTATCATTTGTTTATATCACTATGGACTTTATAAAAACTTAAGTCGCATTAATAGGTGTTCTTTATTCAATTTGTATTTAGATTCGATGTTTATTCGATCCATATTTAGATTTTCTCTTAATTTGATCTGTATTCGGGTCAGCTCTTTATTCGATTCGTATTCAAATGTGATAAATATCCAATTTGAATTGGTATCCGTATTTTTAAGGATATGTTTTTTTAATGCATATCCGATTTAAATATGTATCTGTATTTGTATTCGATAGAGATGAAATGAATATGGATGTGGAAATAGACATATCCGATCTGTATCCGATCCGTTTTTGTGCTTAACTCTAAGATGGGCTCATCCCTAGTTATGGAAATAGGCATATTTGATCAGTATCTGTTCCGTTTTCATCCTTGGATAGTTCCCTCTTAATTACATTACTTAAAATTTTATTTTTATTTTTACACAAAATCAGAATCATATATATAATGGTCATTGCATTTCTAACAATGATAGAGTCAAAGTCTGATATTTTATTACGTGCAGATATAAAGATGGGATTAAATTTTCCTTATGCATACTACATTTGGCCACCACAAAAAATTCATGGTCTCAAATTATTAGTCATGGTAATAGTACCGTAGTCAAAAAATATTGGCCAGGTTAATAGCACTGTAGCCTAACATTTTTTGCCATGGTAATTATTATTGCAATTAACATCAGGTTACCGTAACTTATCGTGGTCAAAACATTTCAGCCACATTAATATTTATTGTGGCTTGATTGCGAGGCTAATGCAATATTTTTTACTAGTGAGCAGAGCACGGTGGAGGGTTCGCCAAAGAGGAGATCCGACGAACTATGAATGTGTTATTTTACGCTAGTGCAATAGATTAAAATTTAATCTAAAAATGGGAAATGAAAACTAATACTACAAGGTATCTAGAAAGCAAAGAAAAAGGACCTCATATATCTGAAGCCATGAGATGGACCTCATGGCGGCAGAGCTCGCTGGGGATGTCGAATCGACCTTTGCCATGCTCTTCCTTGCTGCAATTGGTTAGAAAGAGCTCTTATCACAAACCTTGATCTGGAGCATGAGAGGAGAGTCAAGAATGTGGAAAAAAGAATTCAAAAACAAAAATTGACGGAGCTTAGGAATATATATATATATATATATATATATATAATATATATATATATATATATATGGTTGGGAAAATCACGTGGTGTGATTGATGCAATGTCCGTCGGATCGCAAAATAATGCTGGTGTTATGGAGCAAGGATCGAGGAAGAAAAGTCCAAGAAGAATCAACTTGTTTCGATGATTACATCGATCAGAGGAAAAAGGAGGAGAGGTCAAAGCACGGTCTGACAGACCTACAACCTAAGTCAAACAATTGACCCAAATCAACGAATGGCGTGACATGATTGGTCCATTATACATAAAAAGATGAAACTACAATAAAAAACGAAATAATTTGAAATAAAATAAAAAAGGATTTATTTAATTTTTGGCCAAAACATTAAAATGTTTATTTTTTATATAGTATTTTATTATGATTTTTATTTATTTTTATGGGTTTATTTATCTCAAGTTAATTTTTTGGGTTTATTTATAGGCATATTTACTAATGTTTTACATATTTATTTCTTATTTTAAATTCAATAATTTTTTTTCATATTTTATATATTTACAACTTATTTTTAAACACATAACTATATTTTTATTGTATTTTCAGATTTATTATGTACACTTAAATAAATAAGGGTATTAATTATATAGGTATAAGTATATGTATTTCATCTATGTATTTATATAGACTATTTTATTTCTATATTTTCTGTATGGTTTTATTTTATTTTTATGTTTTAAATAGAATATAAATAATATTTAAAGGGTATAAAAGTATAAAATGAATAAAAGAATTAAAAGAATAATTTCCCCTTTGACTTATATACAGCCAAATAGTACAATAGGTGTCCAAAAACCTAACTTTTTCATTTAAACTCCTAACTAAGTGAACCACCTTCATTAAATATCTTATTAAAAGTTATATACAATTAAAGGTGATTTTGATACATTTTGAAATTGTATGGAGAAGATATGTGTCTGAAAAGATTGGGTTTTGGCTTTTTATTTAGAGTATAAAATGTACACTGTATATTATTTTGGTATGAAATCAATTTTTTATTTTTATTTGTATTTTTATCTATAACTTTTATATGCAAAGTTTTTTATTTGAGATATAAATAATAAAGAATAAAATAGGTCCCAAGCAGGACTTATTGATAAATAAAAGAATGAAGATTTTATTGGATTGTTGGCCCTTATACTTATCCCTTCCTTTTTTTATTATTTATCGACCCAGTCATCAAGGTGCCAAGGTCTCGGAGTTTAGGGTCATAAAATAGCTTTGGTATTTTATTTTTTTTGCTTTTCTTTATTCTATAATTTTGGCATTAAAAACAAAAATTTATATATAATAAATGGAATAAATAATTAATGTTAATTTGTACAGAATAATGCTATTTACATGCATTTAGCTTGGACTTTTAAGGCCAAAATGATAGAATAAAGGTGATGGAATGGAGATTAATAACCCCCTATAATTCCCTAGCAAACACTTATGCAATAAGTGTAAAAAATAAAAATAAAGAAAAGAAGAAGAAAGAACTTGGATTGATTTTATTTTTCAATCTTGTTTTCATAAAATCAAAGTTTGGAGCTTTAATCGAGCCATTAGATTTTAGGTGCGATCGGAACATTAGTGGGAAATAGACTTGCAATACAACAACCTCTGAGAATCACAAAACTATGCTAGTGTCTCCTCAATAGCCAGGTCAGAACAAATCAACTCATATGCAAACCCTTATGACTATGAATCTATCTTGGACAGTGTGTGATATGTAGCTCTCCTCGACTGAATCGGGAAAAGTCAGTCCTCTCCAACATGGTGACCCTAATTCCCCAATCCAACAACTCCTTCCTCTAGAAGCAGGGTATTCCCTTCTAAGTTCAAGTGACAACCAGCTGAGTAAGAGGAGGTGGAGTGAAGAATAGATGGTAGCCAGTATAGCTACCTATCCTAGGATGCTTGACCACTGTAGCCAAGTCACCCAGCTGTAGGTTCACATACATATGACTTTGAAGCTCAAGCTTGCTTATTGACTATACAAACATATACATTTCGACAGGCATTTTATTTTCAATCAGGCCTGTCCACTTTTTTAGGTTTTTTACTTTTTCCATTTTTTTAAAATACTATATACAAAAACATTTACATAAGGACTTTTTCTTCTTGAGCCAGTAGACTATCCCTCTTTTGAAGCTTTATTGCAGCCAACAACTTCTGTCTTTAAACCTCGTCACATTGGATCAGGTTGGATACAATGGCCACAGATGTGTGACTTCCGATGTTTCCATTGTCTTGTGTCTCATGCCAGCATACCACTTCAATTGAGGTGAGCAAAGTGAAAGGTGCATGTATACAAGTTAGGTCATTATGAACAAGAGTCATGCATGTGCTCCAAAATACTCTATTTAGGCAGTCAAGACGACATTGAATCAAGTCTCGTGATCTCAAAGAATTAAGCCAACTAGACCTGAAGTACCTAAATTCCAGTTCCTGTAAGATTCTTGCGATTAGGTAAATTTAAGGTCAAACCAACCTCCAATCTTCGGATTTTATTTAGACTTGTTCAACTATCAAACTCAATCCGAACAATGCAAATGACATGCACAATGCAGAAAAATTTTTTGTAATGCACTTTTCTAATTTTAAACATTTTATGGATTTCGAAAAAGGTTTTGCAAATTTTTATACAATTTTTAAAAAGATTTTGCAAATTGTTTTGATACATCAAAATATTTTCAAAAATCTATATATACTATATGAAATATCTCTATATTTGAAAATCTTTTGATTGTAAGAAAGATTTTTCAAAAATCTATATATACTATATGAAATGGTTGCAAAAATATTTTTGCAACCATTTTTCAAAATCTTTTGGAAATAGATTTTCCAAAGTTTTTATTTCAAAATTAATAAATGAAATTCTTACAATCAAAACATTTTTACAATGAAAATATTTAACAAAAAAAATTCCAATTAGATTTCAATAGATTTTTTAAAATATTTTTCACGCTATTTTTCAAACATTTTGTAAAAAAAAAACATTTTTAACCTTATTTATTAATCAATATATAGAATGAATTGGGCATATGTGTGTATTAATTTTTATTAATTAGCCATATTATTAAAAAAATGAAAGTACGAGTTATGGCTAAAGTATATATGAAGTATATACGACCCCCTATACTTAGCTTGACCTCTGCCCTCAAAGATTAGAGGGAAAAAGAGAAGACATAACTCGTACTGAGTATTGAAGAGTCTATACTACAACGACTGAATAAAATAGGAAGGAGTAAATGAATGAATGAATAAGAAGTCGACCATCCCCCTATACTTAGGATAAAATAATCCTAAGTATAGCAGGTTGTATTTATATGCAGGGAGGATCGAGGGTGGGAATGAACAGATCTCAACTTAGACAGACTCCTCCTATACGTATGGTAAGATATCCCTATGTATAGACATGGAAGGGAAACAATGGAGGGGATCAATAAAAGAAATGAATAAAGAGAATGAATGAGGTGAGAATATACACATCACTCTCCCTATACATACGGTAAAAGAGTTCTAAGTAGAAGAAACAATAAGAGTGATGAACCAGAACAAGGAATGAACACTCGGGGCATACACCCCCTATACTTAGGACAAAGTACGTCCTAAGTATAGTAGTGAAGAAGGGGTGACACCTTTTGGAAGAAATGAAAACTGAAGAAAAGAAGAAGAAGAAAAGAACACTCAACTCATCCACCTCCCTTATACTTAGGACAGAGTACGTCCTAAGCAAGACAAAACATGAGGAATGAGATGGATGAGAAAAATGGTAGAAGGAAAAAATGAAAGCGGATAAACAAAGAGGTGGATGTATAAAGATCAAGAAGGCAGAAAGAGAACCTTCTTGTGTGATTGCTGAGGTATGGATGTGACAAGGTGCGAGTCGATATCAGGGTCATTAGCAGATACAAATTGATCATGACTAACCTGATGAAGATCCTCAGCAAACGCAAAGCAGAAAGGCACGAACTAGTCAGCGGAAGTAGTGTGCTCGTGCTCGGCCTGGGAATTCTCCGCTAAGTCACAATCAAAAGGCTTGAATTCCTTGATGAAAGAAATAAGGTCAAACTTAGCCTTTACGGTCTCTACTAAGTCCGCCTTCCGCTCTAAAGTATCTACAGTGTAAATGCCACAGATGTCATCAATGCATCGACACTCATCGGAAGGGGAAACTCCGAGGTCTATGCTTTTCGAGTCTTCCTCCTTAGAGATGAATTCTTGGGTCTCAGTATCATCCAACATACAACAAAACTCTATGATATCATCATCAAGGTCATAGTACTTGGAGTCGCCTTACACAGGTAAACTCTCGTGGGATGCATGTATCTGGTCAACAGTTGGTGTAGTGATCAACACATCGCTTTCAACATCAGAACGTAAGTGAATTTCTCCAGCTCCATAATAGATAATGGATCTCACAAAGGAGAGGAAAGGCCGTCCCAAGATGATTGAAGGATGCTCCATAGGGTTGGAGATCTCCATGGGCAATATGACAAAGTCAGCAGTGAAGCTCATTCCTGAATCTGAATGACATCGTTTTCAAGAATACCCCTCGACCTCTTTGTTGGTCCATCAGCAAATTGACAAATCATCCTGTTCTTCTTGTGAGGCCCAAAGTGAAGAGAATGTACCAACGAGAAGGGTATTATATTAATTGAAGCACCGTCATCTAGGAGAGTGGTATCAAAAGAATAGTTAGAGTGCAACTTACAAGAGGTGTAACAATATTCCCTTTCCTAGTGTGTGGGCAGTGATTGATGGCGTAGCCAGTGGCCTTGGTCAAAATGTGATGCTCATATATGGCCCTTCGCTTTCTCTTTTTGGGTTTGGGAGAAGATAATTGGGTTGTGGCCTGACGAAGTGGGGCCTTAATAATATCATGAATAGCTACCATCACTTCGGGTCCAATCAATATCTTTTTAAGGTTTTGGATCCCCTCCATATAAGCGAGAAAATCGGAATCATCATCTACACAAGGATGGCTAAGAGTAGTCTGTACAATGTCATCCTCAGGGTCAAAGGTGGGAACTATGGTGAATGTGTGTGTGGGCATAGGATATGGCATGGGGGCCCTCTCCTCACAAGCTGACTTGACAAGGTCTCTCCCAAAATCTTTTTGCATTCTTAGTTTTTTTCTCACTTTTTTGTATTTTTGGCGATTGCAAGATCTCATGGGTGTCCTCAAATGAGTCCATAAATACAAAAGGTGAATCATTAATGGGGCTCTTATTAAGGCTAGTAAAATGGTCAATCCTCAAGTTCATTCTATCCACTAACCAGGTCATGTACTCAAGAGATGTCTTCATTAGAGGTAACTCCAAAATTTCAGTATCGGGTGAGTGAAATGAGGGTGGTGGGTGAGGGTAAAAATTACAATACGAAGCACAGTCTGGCTGGAAAAGTGGATTATCAAAATGTGAGGGTAGTGGTGGTGGGCCAAACTCAAAATCTGATGCCTGAAATAGTTGTTTAGGTGGATATGTACAAAATAAAGAGCGAAGAGCAAAATCTTCCTGATAAAATGGAGTTGGACCGGATGGAGGGTACAAGAGATCCGTAAAGTTCAGATAAAAATCTCTTCAGTCAGCCATCTTCGAAACAAAAGAAAATGACCGAGAGAGCATGGAGGTCAAGTCAAGAAATGTAAGAAAAAGGAACAAATGTGCAGAGAAGATCTCGTATGCACACAAACAATCACAAACAAATATACACAAAACAAACCCCTCACTTCACCTACTCAACACAATGATGACCATGAAAGTTCGATCTTTTTATCTTTTCAATTTTAGAGTTAGGTGAGCAATACAAAGTTGTACAAGCATGTAGGAAGACTTAGGATGGGGGCACTAATCCTTAGTGTGTACATCTGAATAAAATGCACATACAATGAGGGGGTTAATCTCCCCAAGATAAGAATTTTTCTTTTTGATTTTATGGTTGAGTAATCTTACCTGTCTGAATTTTATCGATTACCACTTTTTTGTATTTTTAATTAGAATGCAAGAACCTAACGAGGAGTCAGTTCCTTTATATCCTAGCTGACAAAATCAGAGGGAGCGAGTCAGAAAAGCAATGCGGGGTAAAAATGAATGCTTTGTAGAAATACTCACCTTGCCTCCAGCTCTCATCATGCAAGGATGCTAGGTAGAATTGAAACCTATCTATATGCAAATGCCACCGATGAGATAGCCCTAAAGTAGAATATGATATTAGTGTGAAGCACCAGATGCTAACTATCTAGATATGAGACCTAAGTCCAGTCTCAGAAGCTCATCGGTGTCTGCCACATCCGATCCTGCAAGCATTGTATAGAGCTTCTCTTAGTGTGTGGTCCCAAGTCTAAATAGCCAACAATTAGATTTGACTAAGTCCAAGCACGAATCTATAGGAACATGTAAATATAATTAGGTCGTTGGACCTTAATTTACCGAGAAAGAAAATCATAATCCATGGCTTAATAGAAAAAACAAATAAAATATAAGAGAAAAACAAAGAAATAAAAATGCAATGAAAACACGATAAAAACGACGAGGCCCCAAGTGAACAATCACTCGGGCAATGGACCTCGTGAAGTGTGAAAGTCTTGGAGAGTCCAAGTTATTACAATAATGGTGTCTCTCTCTCTCACTTCAAATTGTAAATGAAAAAACATACAAAGTATAACGCTATTGTCTTCAAAAATCCTCCAAGTTATTCTTTGTTACTCTCTCCCGTCGGTTGGGTTAGAAGGCTGAGCCTGCTTCACGTCGGTGTGTAAGTGCTTCTAGGAGTATCTCCCTCGATCCGTGGTCCCTTACGACAAAGTCAAATAAAGATGGTGATTAGACAATTCACAAATAATATCAAATAAAATAGAAAATAAATAAAGGGAAAATATAGACAAAAGAGACAAGAAGGAAAAAATAAAGATACACAATCTATACGACATTGATCCCCAACAACAGTGCCATTTGATGAACAAGGTTTTGCGAGGGTCTAAAAAGTATGCTCACTGTAAAGAGAAGACAAAAGTGTCACTGAGACAACCACCCATGAAACCTTGATTTAATAAAAAATTAACCCATAAATAAATATAGCAATGCAAATAAATGTGTGATGTTAAAATTTATTATAACTCTACAAATGTGTGTATAACTGTAAGTATGTGTAGAGTGTCGAACACAAGGATCAAACTAGATAGATCGGACAATGATGCACAAACTTTGCGTTCTTCTTGTCTATGTATTTTTGTGTGGGTTTTTGGTTTTTATATTTGTTATGATTTTAATTTTTATATTTTTTAATTATTTTTATTTTATAATTTTTATTTTCTTTATTATATTTTCTATTTTTTAATTATCTTTTTCTTTTAAATATATAAATATAGAAATATATACGGTTATATATAATACAAGGTAATAGAATTATAAACACTACTAAAAATAATCAAAATATTGGAAATAAAATGTTTTGGTATTTTAAATATTTTTTACTATTGTTTTTATTTTTTGGGGATTTTTTTTGTAATTTTTAGATATTTTTAAAGTAAAATATATCCCATAAAAGGGATTAAATAAATAGGTTGAATTGATTTGAAGATAAAAACAACAAAATTGTCAACATTTCTCCAAATTAGTTTTAATATATATATATATAATATAAAAAAATCAGAGATAAAAATAATTTTTTAGGGATTTTGGAGAATTATTTATATTTTTATTGGAATTTGGAGCTTTTAAAATTTTTTATCTTTTTCTTTTTCTATTTTTAGGAATTTTTGGCGTGAAGTTAGGAAATACAATAGTATACAAAAAATATTTTTTTGTTTATTTTTTTGGTATTTTATAAGTCAAACAAGGGCTAAAATGTGCTCTTTTGATTTTTAATAAATAAATAAATGACTAAATGCAAATCTAAAAATATAACGTGAATCTACAAGCAAGCAAGCATCTAATCCTATTTTTTGAGAAATTTTTGAGCATAATTCCTATTTTTAATAAATTGAAAACCTCAACAAAAACAGTTGAATTGGAAGGGACATTTATGCAATTAAAATTAAGCACTAGGTTGTTTTTGTAAAATACCCAAAAATATTCAAGTAATATAAAAAGATTCTTGATTAAAGCTAAATTACATAAATCCTAGGGGATTTAATGCAAAATCGCCACCTCACGTGGGATCGCACGTGAGGTGGCAAGGTTTGGACCAAAATGTAATATGGATAAAGAGCAAGGATTCCAATGCCAATTCACCAAAAGTTTTACAATAAATAAATTACAGGACTAGAAATATATGAAATAAAATTTGGGGGTATAGAATACACATTACCCACTCAAAGCACAGATCGAATGGTTCACAGGCGCTCACATATCCATGTGGTGCGTGTAGGAGGCGCGATGACGCTTCGCCGATCTACGGTAGAGATTAGATCTAGAGATCGATCTGATGGGCCAAGCGAGTGGAGATCGAATGACAGTGATCAAAACTGGAGCGATGACCTGATCGGATGGTTGCTGCTTCGCACGAAGAACAGGGAAGAAGGTCACCTTCCCTAAGCTTCGATCATTGATCCTAGGATGCTCGACCACCTCCCTTGTTGCACAATGGCTCAAAGGCTTCCAAGAGATGTCCCCTGTCTGCTGGAGGGCTCAAAAGGCTCCAAAGCTTGCCGAAGCAACATATAGAGGTCAAGGAAGGCCAGGAGTCCTAGGTACCTTCCTTGGCTTCAAAATCGCCCCTCGGTTGGAGTGAATGCTTCAGGGCCTGGGTGAATGGCAAGTCGGGAAACAAGCAGAGCACGTTGGATGGTTCGCCAGAGTGGAGCTCCAGCGAATTACAAATGTGTGATTTTACGCTAAGGGAATGGATTAAAATTTAATCTAAAATCGAGTAATGAAAACTAATACTATAGGCTATCTACAATGCAAAGAAAAAGGACCTCAGATGGTCGGAGCCATGAGATGGACCTCACGGCGGCGGAGCTCACTAGAGATGTGGAATCGACCTCCTCCCACGCTCTTCTTCGCAGCAATTAGTTGGAGAGAGCTCCTATCATGGCCTCGATCTGGAGCACGGGAGGAGGAGTCAAGAATAGGGACAAAAGGTATTCAAAAAAAATGGCGGGAATTGGGTATATGTACGGGGCAGTGATGATTGAGGTGGCGTGATCAATGCAACGTTCCTCATACTGAAAAATCACGCTGGCGTGATGGAGCACGGGTCGAGGAAGAAAAGTTGAAGAAGAATCAACTCGTTTCAATGATTACATCAATCATAGGAAAAAGGAGGAGGGTCATTTTTGGTTAAAACATAAAAAATGTTTATTATTTTATATAGTATTGAATTATGATTTTTATTTATTTTTATGGGATTATTTATCTCAAGGTAATTTTTAGAGTTTATTTATAGGTATACTTACCTATGTTTTGCATGTTTTATTTTTATTTAATTTTTTAATTTTATTTTCATATTTTAAATATTTATAACTTATTTTTATACACATAACTATATTTTTTTGTATTTTTCTTATATATTATGTACACTTAAATAAATAAGGGTATCAATTATATATGTATAAGTATTGGTATTTCATCTATGTATTTATATATACTATTTTATTTTGTATTTTCTTCATGGATTTATTTTATTTTTATATTTTTATTAGAATATAAATAATATTTACAAGAGTATAAAAATATAAAACGAATAAAATAATTAAAAGTCTTCAATGAATAATTTCCCCTTTTATTTATATATAGGTATATTGTTCAATAAGTGTCCAAAACCTAACTTTTGCATCTTAAATCCAAATTAAGTGAAACCACATTCATTAAATAGCTTATTAAAGGTTATATACATCTAAGGTGATTTTAATACATTTTAAGTTCATATGGAGAAGATATGGGTTTTAGATGTTTGAGTTTTGGCTTTTTATTTAGAGTATAAAATGTACACTGTACATGATTTTGGTATGAAATCAATTTTGTATTTTTATTTATATTTTTATCTAAAACTTTTGAGGTATAAATAATAAAGAAAAATTAAGTCCCAACTAGGACTTATCAATGAATAAAAGAATAGGATTTTTTGAATTTTGGCCCTTATCTCCCCCTACTTTATTCTTTGTCGATCCAGTCATCAAGATGCCTGCTTCTCAAGGTTTAGGGTCATAAAATACCTTTGGAATTTTATTCCTTTTATTTTCTTTCTTTATTCTATAATATTGATGTTAAAAATAGTATTTTATATACAATAGATGGAATACATAATGAATGTTATTTGTACAAATAATATTATTTACATGCATTTAGCTAGGGTTTTTAAGGCCAAAATGATATAATAAAGGTGATGAAATGGAGATTCGTCACATACCACCCACATTCTAATGGCTTGGTGGAATGTACATATAGGGACATTTAGATGATTCTCCAAAAAACTTGTACATACAGACAGAAAGAACTGGTCTCAACTGCTTCAGGACTGTGTACAAGTCTGGTGTGGGAATGTCTCCCTACTAGCTGGTTTATGGCAAGCCATGTCATTTGCACGTAGAATTGATTCGTAAATCATTTTGGGAAATCAATATCTGCAATTTGGATCCAAAGATAGCATCAAAGAACATAAAAGTAGATCTTTATAGACTTCTCAAATTTTGTGACTATGCATATAATATAGTCTTATGTACAAGGAGAAGGTCAAGAAGTGGCATGACAAGAACATCCACCGCAAGACCTTCGAGCCAGGTCAGAAAGTTTGGTTATTTGATGAAAAGTTAAAACTATTCCCGAGGAAGTTGAAGAGAAAATGGACATGGTCGTTCATTGTGAAGCATGTGCGTGACAATGGCGATATAGTCATATCCAGTTTGTCAGCTAACACAAAACCCTTCGTCATCAATTGATAGATTTTGAATCCATACCTGAACATGATACCTTCCTGTCCGTAGTTGACTTTATTTAGGTGTCCTATGATGCAGAACTTCCAGCTGCAAAATCTATAGATTCAGACAAGGCAATCAAAAATATTTTTGATTAGTTATTCATTTTCTTCTTTTCATCTTTTAATTTTTAATTCTTTCATTATTCTGAAAAGCTTCACGTACCCCATTCATCATTGCTATACTTAGGATATGCTTCATCCTAAGTATACGGTGGATGAGTTTCCACGGGTGTTCATATCTTAATCCCCTCACATGTATCCTCAACTTTTGATATTCTTTCTATACTTAGGGATATTTTACCCTATGTATAGGGGGAGACAGGCCAAGCTGCTGATTTGTTTATTCCCTCCCTCAACCCACTCTGCCTTATGTACATACTAGTATACCTAGGACTAATTGATCCAAAGTAAAAGGGGGTCACTTGACTTCTCAGTCTTTATTCAGTCATTGTAGTATAGATTCTTCTATACTTAGTATGAGTTATGTCTTCCTTCTCTCTTCGATCTATGGGGGCATAACTAAAGCCAATATAGGGAGGTCATATATATCTTGTATTTATTTTAGCCATAATGCATACTTGAATATTTTTAATAATATGCTAATTAATAAAAACTAAAACATGCATCTAATTCTTTATATACATTGATTAATAAACTGGTTCAAAATGTTTTGCAAAATGATTGAATTGGAAAATCTCTTTGAAAAATCTTTTGAAAACTATTAGGAAAATGTTTTGTACAATATTTTCAACCTTTGTAAAAATGTTTTCTTTGTAAAAGATTCATCTATTGATTTGAATAAAATGATTTGAAAATCTATTTGCAACTGATTTAGAAAATGGTTGCAAAAATATTTTGAAAAATCTATATATATTGTTTGAAAAATCTTTGCAACAAATTATTTTGAGAACTATGTACATGATTTAAGGAAATCAAGATCCTTTACAAACCTTATATATACAAACCTGTAAATTCCTAAATCCTTAATTCTTTTAAATAAAAATATACAATCCCGTTTAAATATCTGCACATAATTATTTATCAAAACTTTTTTGTCTTTGTAAAATAACTAAAAATATGCAAAACCCAAAATTTATAAAAATTTGCGAAATATTTTCAAAAAAATGCATAAAAATTTGCAAAACTTCTTAAAAAATCCCATAAAAAGTTCAAAACAAAAAAGTTATATCACAAAAATATTTTCCTTGCATTGTACATATCATTTGCATGTTTCAGATTGATGTTGATAATTGAACTATTTTACGTAAAATCCGAAGATTGGAGCTTGGTTGGACCTTAATCCACTTAATCACAAGAACCTTATATGAACTGGAATTGAGGGACTTCAAGTCTACTAGACTTAATTCTTTGAGACCACAGGACTTCGTTCAATGTCGCCTTGACTGCCTAAGTGGAATGTTTCGGAACACATGCATGACTCTTGTTAGCATTGACCTAACTTGCATACTTGCACCTTACACTTTGCTCACCTCAGTTGAAGTGGTAGAGGGCTGGATTTGCTAGCATGAAACACAAGCCAATGGAAACATCAGAAGTCGTACATTTGTGGCCATTGTACCCCAACCCGATCCAATAGCCATGATGTCTAATCACAGAAGTTGTAGGTTGCAATAATGCTTCAAAAGAGGGATAGTCTACTCGCTCAAGAGGAAACAATCCATATGTAAATGTTGTTGTACATAGTATTCAAAAAAAGGAAAAACCAAAAACTACAAACAGAAACGACGGGCAAAATTCCAAAAAAAATCAATTCCTATCAAAGCACGTGCATATTCAATAAGCAAGCTTGAGCTTCAAAGTCCATATGCATGTGAGCCTGCAGACGGATTACTTTACTACACTGGTCAAGCATCCATGGATAGATAGCTACAATGGCTACCATCCATTTTCTTCTCTACCTCTTCTTCTTGAGCTGGTTGTACTTGAACTTAGAAGGGAATACACTACTAATCAAGGAAAGAGTTATTGGATTGGGGAATCGGGGTCATCACGTTGGAGAAGACTGACTTTTATCGCTTCAACCGAGAGGAGCCATATATTACACACATTGTGCAAGATTGACTCATAGTCATAAGGGATTGCATATGACATCGAAATGTTCTGACCTGACTTTTGAGGAGACTTGGGCAGAGTTTTGTGGACTTGTGTTTTAAATCTGTTTCCCAATAAGGTTCTGACCAAACCTAACTTTCAAATGTCTGACTGAGCTTCGTACTTTGATTTTATTAAAACATGTTTAAAAAATAATCAATCCAATTTATTTCTTTTTCTTTATTTTCTTTTCTGCACTTATAGGCATGAGTATTTGCTAGGGATCATAAAGGCAAGTAGAGGGAGGTGATGAATCTGTATTTCATCAACTTTATTCTTTCATTTTGGCCTCAACTCCCTAGTTAAATGCATATATATATATATATATCATTAACTTGTAAAAATAAGCAACTAATTAATTGTACAAAATACTTTATAAAATAATTTATATTTTATGTATTTTTTTCCAAATATGAATAATAAAGGAAGAAAAGAAAAAGAAAGGAGACACCATAAGTGTTGAGTGACCCTAGACCCCGAGACCTAGTGATCATGATGACTTGGTCGACAAGGAATAAATTAGGAGGAGATAGGGCAAGTAAATTATACAGAAAATACAAGAAACCCTGGTTTTTAATTCTTCTATAAATAATTTTTGGGCCATTTTTATTCTTTATTATTTCTATCTCAAATCAATAAACTTTGTACATAAATATTGTAGGGTAAATAAAAATACAAAATTGAGCTTATAGAAAAATAATGCACAATGTGCCCGGAACACACAAAATAAAAACTCCATAGACCCGTATCTTCTCCATATTTTATCAAAATGGACCAAAATCACCTTTAATTGCATATAACTTTTAATAAGCTAATTAATGAAGATGGTTTCATTCAATTAGGAGTTAAGATGCAAAAGTTAGGTTTTGGACCTTTATTTTATAATTTACCTGAATAAAATATTCATTTGATTTATTCTTTATAGTATTCATAATATGATATTTTTATATTTTTGTAAATTTTATTTATAACATATGTACATAATAAAAATAGAATAAAAATAAAAATAAATTAAACTAAATATGTATACTAAAATATATAGATGAATTTCCTATACACACACTTATATAATAAATACATATATTTATTTAAGTGCATAAAGGACTTCAGAAAAATATCATAAAAATATATTTATGTAGATTGAAATAAGTTGTGAATATATATAATATGTGCATAAAATAATAATATCTAAAATACAAAGTAAAATAAAATACATATTATATAGGTAAATATACTTAAAATTATACTTGTAAATATTAACTCCAAATAATAAACCACAAAAAATATATTAAAATATGTTTAAAATTCTACATTATATTTCAAACATCTTTTATGTTTTAATAAAAATTCAATTAATTAATTTATTACTTATTCATGATTTTATAAGGCTGTTCTTCCATGGAATTTCCTAATTGGTCCACGTAAACCAACCATGATGTTTCCTTTTATGTCCTCAAGTCAACACCCCCGCCTCTCTCTTCCTCATGCTTCGGTCTGTCAGAACCCAAATTTTTGCCCCATTTTCCGACTGAATGCATCATGGTCTACCATTTCATGCGGCTTGATTTTTGGAGACCGAACATCCCTAAATCGCACCATGACCAAAGATCCAATCAATCGTCCTCGATTCAGCTGGATTCCTCGATTGATGTTCCCCCATTTCTCATTCTAATAAATAACGATCCTCTGCCTCCTTCCTCTATTTTATCGCTCTTCAGGTGTTCTTATACCTTCAAATCTAACCCATTCTCTCTCCGCCTTAGTAACAAAAAGAGGAAGAAAGGATTTGCAACGAGGAGGAACACTTGTAGGTGGTGATCCACTAATCGTTGGAGGTGCACCGTCACGGTTCTGCTTCATGGGCTTTTGGTCGAATGGAGGCCATTTCTTTCTGCTTTTTAGATAATATCTTAGTTGAAGATTCAATTCCCGCACTTTATTTCACCTTTTTATTGTTCGATTAGCATTGATTTCAGAAACCCCCAATTCCTTAGAGGTCAATCTCCAAGGCTAACCCATCGTGATCCGAATGTTAAATCGACCCGCCATTCACTCCATCAACTCACCCATCATGTTCTCCATTAATTACCTACCTCATCCAACCCAGATCCATCATGGATCTGGGAGTCGGAGCTCCCTCTACTACTGATCGCTGGAACTCAACCTCCATTCCACCCTATGCATGTTTTTTGCTTACCTCCTTGGACAAGTAGTTAGCCCTCGAGCCAAAGAGTGTCTTAGTGTAATTATGCATCCCGGAAGGCTTCTGGAGTATCATTGAACACTTGGAGCCAATCTAGGTGCTTGGACCTTATTTGAGAACCTTGAGCCTCCCAGTCATCCTAGGAGCGCCCCATTGCACGCACAGGATTTTCAGAAAGCTAGAGCACTTGCTACATCCGGAGAAGTACACCCGACCACGAAGACACATCAAATTTAAAGTCGTCAATGACCTGTTCATCGCAAGTTCTTGCAACCCATCTTTACGTCATCCGGTCAAGAACAACAACCCAGATCTAATTTGAGTCGCTGAATCAATTCGACAAGATGCGTGAGGACGACCGTCAGATCGGACACGTGGCAGCATCGCAACGGCCGGATCCAAGTGCTTTAGTGGTATATTTGCACAAAAACCATCTGTAATATGGACAATTTGCACGTACCCCCTGGACCTCTATAATATTACAAGTGGGTCCAGTGCCAAGTCACCTCACTTAGACCCCCGTGTGAGGTGACATTTGGAGGCGTGCCCCTCCACCTTTTGTATTTACTTTTTAGTCTGTAAAAATTGAGTTTTAGTTCAAACTTTTGGGATATTTCACACATGTATTCCTACTTATTATTTTAATCGCAAATATGCCCCTGCTAGCTTAAAGGAACTTTAATTTTCCAATATTTTATTTTAAATAGCTCTTATGCTCCAAAAATTATCAAAAAATATGTGTAAGTGCATGATTTGTTGATTATTCAAGTAATATTTTTTTTTACAATTTTTATTGCCTTTATTATTTATTATAAATCATTTATAGCAATTTTATTCCTTGGTTGACTTAAAAAATACAAAAAACTATAAATTCATCTTTGAAAATTCCAAAAAATAGTAGTTGTCTATTATTGTATTTTGTACCCCAAACAAAAAATCCCTAAAATTAGAAAAAGAAAATATCTAAAAATTAAAAAGCTCTAAAATTCTTATAAAATAATAAAAAAATCACAGAAACTCCAAAAATAATAGTTTCTACTTTATATTTTTACTTATACATATTACTAACACCTAAAATTTATTTGGAGAAATTTTGAGACTATTACCTATTTTTGAAACTCAAATCAATTTGACCCTACTGAGCAATCCTTGTTTTCCCCTTTATAGTATTTAAAAATATAAAAAAATATAAAATTCCCCAAAATCAATAAAAATTGAAAAATATTTGAAAAACAAATTTATTTGTATAGTTTTGACTTTTTTGTTATATTTATATATAGTATGCCCTATATTGTCTATATACATCTATATGTCATATATATAATTGATGTCATTATTTATTGTAAATACCTTATAATTATTTTAACACCTTTTTAAAAATAATAAAAGGACTTTTCTCTATGATTATTTTCTGATTTTTGTATAATTATTATATATCTTATATTATATATCACTTATATTATACATATTACAAATACATAGTTATATACATATTATATTATATATTAAGAAAAAAGAATTAAAAATCAAAAAATAAAAAATAAAATATGATAAAACATTAAATTAAATTAAATTTATTATAATATAAAAGATTTAAAATATATATTATTTTATTACATTAAAACCCACATATATAGTGAGTGATTTTGTGTATATTTGTAAACACTTGCTTTATTTATTCATTTAAATAATACCTTCAACATCCTGTGCTTCTATGTTTTCAACCCCTATTTACTTGCCAACTATACATACTTGTTTGGTAGGGTATAATAAATTTTGATTCACACACATCCATATTTGATTGCTTTACTTCTTCATTGTGTGGGTTGATTGTTGCTTAGCCTAGATATCTTTGTGAGGAGTCACTTCGACGACTTCGCTCCTGCCTTGTGCGGAGCATACAACTCTCACGTTGGTATTTCTAGGTTAAACACCAATCGTCATCGATGAGACCCAAAAATCATGTTTCCCTCTCCGCGACCGGGCCTCCGTCCACCATGCCAAAGCTACTTCCACCCTTAGCATCATTAGTAACAATGATCGATTGCCCCTCCCAGCTCCTCATCCAATGGCCAACAGCCTGCCATGACCCCTTCTAGTAACCTTCCTTCAAAAAACCATCCTTAGAGCATGCAAGCCTCCTTCACTTACCACTTCGAATTTCACAATCCAAGCCAATTCTTGAAGCTTCTTGGTCTCGTGGATCACACACCCTCATGGGGAGTTTTACGCAAGTACCCCCGAGCTCTAGACGGACTGCAAATCAGCCCCTCTATCCAGGAACTGACGTGCTCGGCACGTGCCAGCTTTGCAATTCACATAGAAAGCCACTTGTGATTTTAGAATAACATTCATTTTTTTGCTTGTATTTCCAATAGTTTAATGTTGTAACTTTGCATAGAGATCCTTCTGTTTAAGCATTTGTTTAAGTATCATTTGCCATCATTTTAAAACTCCAAAAATTACATTTTGTCTCTTCACTATGGTGATTCATTCGTATTTTTGTTAGTTTGGAATGATTTAGTGTTTTAATTTGTGGTGAAGTTTATCATATTTTACCCAATCCGTGATGTTAAATACATAGTAGTTCATTTATTGCTCCAAAAATTCATAAAAAATCACATCAATTAGGATTAATTGCCCTTTGTAGTGTATCCAAAAATCATTTAATTTGCTTGTGTAGTTTCCTAAAAATAAATTATTTTATGATCCCTATAATTGAATATAAATTGATTGTGAACATAGTATTTTTAGGATTTAAGAATTTTCATAGATAACTATTCATTAGACATATCTTGGATAATTTTATGTACGTTTGATATATGCTTTTGGAAAGTATGATATATACCTAGGTATGATTTATGCTTTTGGAAAGTATATGATCAATACCTAGGTATAATATATGATTTCAAAAAGTATATTATCGATACCAACTCCCAATGATCAAATGAGAAACGTAATGATAAAACCCTGAAGGAGACAATTCGAATGCGATCTAAAACTTCAGGTTTATTCTAGGTCCTCTAGTATGCATGATTTACGGGTATTAGAAATACTCAAGGGTGATGTGATCATAAAAGATTGTATGACCATGACACTTCTATTCCAAGGGAGAGATGAAACAAGTTAGGATTTTAGTGACTCCTCTCAGTAGATAAGTAATATGATCTTAGTCCAAATGTCAGACATTGATATGAATAAGATTCCGATACCATGAGAAGATTAGATTTACTGTTTTGATATATCAAACACATTTGAGAGGTACTAGAGATCTAGATATGAGATATGATGTCAGTATCCAAGTCACTATACATGGAACGTACAATCTCCACTTCCTTATCTCCAAGTATTCACGGAGAAAGCGTGTTATTCTTGAAAGAGTTCATGACTAATTCTATTATTGATAATGTGTATGAGCATTGAACAAAATTGATTTTAAAATGTGATTTAATTATTATAAAAGATATGGATATAATTCATATTATTTGGACACATGAGAATGGATATCCAAGATAAATAAATATGATTTAATTATCACGATATGAATAATATGGATATAACTATCCATTTTAACATATATATTATGAATGTGATTTATAATATATTAGAAAGAGTTAATTGTAATTGGTATTTATGAATGAGATTTTGATGTGAGTCGGATTCACATTGGAAAAGTAATTGTAAATGTAATTTACATTTTGTTTTGGATGTGTGAATATGATAAACAATTTATCAATGGCATGATTGAAACTATCACAAAATAATTTGGAATTATTTTTATGAATAATTATATGACATATGTTGTTGCGCATGTGGAATTTTGGAGAGATTTGAGATCTCACCAATTAGGAAAAGGAAAGCCACCTTCACCTTTTGGAGGGTGGATGGCCATGGAGTCCTACTCCATGTATGGTCGTCCACTCTAATAAGGGAAGGAGGCTTGTCCTCTTTCCTTTATTTCAATATCAAGTAGATTTTAATTAAATTGAATTTATTGTAAAATAATTACAAGAAATTTATTTTAGTTTAAATTTATTATTTATTATTGCAAATTTATGCAACAAAATAATGGCCATTGATTGAAAGCACAAATCAATCTAAACTATTGGATTTGTGAGCAAATGGATTGAGATACGTGGAGATCCAATTTAGTATAAAAGGGAGGGTAACCCTAGCCTTTTCTACTACATGAATTACAACAACTAATCTCTCTCTCTCTCTCCATATTTCTCATACACTCCCATGCTATGTCTCAACAATGTGATTGTCCACATTGTTGCCCTAGAGAGACTCGCAGTCGTCGCAACGTCGTTTTGTTGCTAGATTGACTGCTCGTGGATATCCTTCATCTTCGATGTTCCTTTCTCAAGAAGATGGCATCGGATTTCATTATATGAAATCAAGAGACTCCTCGCTTGAGTCATCAACTTAGATTACGGGAAACACACATCTCATCCTCGCATCCAGAAGTGTTGTCTCTACCGGATCATACTTGAGACATGAGGTCTCTTCATTTAGATACATGACCGCAAACACACTTCAAGAGGTAATCCTTGTACTTGTATGTCTTGTTGATGAAACGATTTGAGAGTGGTTCTCGAATCATGTGGTTTCAACGTTTAAAAATTTCAAATTTCTCTGCCCAATGCAACTAGTATGACTAGTTGCCCTAGGTCGTATGTGATGCAAACTACATGCTTCCATGATGCGCTAAGGCCTAAAACCTAGCCTTCACAATCAAGGGGCATCAATGAGCTTCTCCTCTGTCCTCTGTTCATCACTATCATTGACAACAAATCATTGCCAATGAGACCCAAACACCATGCTTCCCTTTCTGCCCACTGGGCATCCGTTCACCGTGCTAGATCTCCTCCACCCTTAGCATCACTAGCATCAACCGTCGACTGCCCCTCCCTGCTCCTCATCCAATGGCTAGAATCCCACCACGACCCCTTTTACGAACCTTCCCCTAAACTACCACCCTTGGAGCAGGTGAGCCTCCTCTTCTCACCACTTGGAGATCCGTAGTTCAAGTTGATTCCTGAAGATATTGGTCATGTGGATTGCACGCTCCGTGCAGATTTTTGTGCAAGTACCCCTGAGCTCCAAAAGGAGTGCGAATCAGACATTCCATCTAGAAGCTCAAGCGCAACATGTGCCAAAATGCAATTTGCACCGAAACCCCCTCGAGTTTTGGGAATAAAATTTTCAATTTTTCTTTTATTTTCAGTGGTTTAATGTTAAAATTTTTCATAGAGACACTTTTGTTTAAGCATTTATTTAAGCATCATTTGTCATCATTTTAAAACTCCAAAATTACGTTATGTAGAGTAATTAATTCTCTTAAATGTGTGATTTATTTATATATATTTTAAATTGGAATTATTCAATGTTCTAATTGTAGTGATAGTTATAATATTTTACCCAATCTGTGATCTTTAATTCACAGTAATTCATTTATTGCTCCAAAAATTCATCAAAAATCACATTAGTTAGGATTAATTACCATTTGTAATATACCTAAAATTCATTTAATTTAAATATGGAATTTCCTCAACGTAAATTTTTTTGTGATATCTGTAAATGAATTTTAATTGACTGTGAATATAGTATTTTTAGGATTTAAGATTTTTTCTAGATAACTATTCATTAGACATATCTAGGATATATTTATTTATAGAAAATAATTAGTTGCTAATTATTAAAACTAAATCATTGAAAATTTGCATAAAACCCATGAAAAAGATTCATTTTTCATGCATGTATATTATGCTACAAAATATAGAAACTGTGTTTTGTACTTGATCACTGCATAAATAAATTGGAAAAATTAGTCTTCTAAATTTTTGAGCTCATTTTCAATTATGTTGGATTTTCCACTTAAGGCTAATTTGATCTTAATATTATCATTCGACACGTGCATATCATTCATTAATTGCAAAAAATCCCCTCTAAAACCTGAATTATCTGAGAAACATCCTAATGAGACATTGACCTCCCTAAGTTCGACCATGGGCATGCTCAAGTAAAAAACATTGACCACCTTAATTGCATTTAATTGATTAATCATTTAAGAGGTCTTTTTAAAAAATTACGATTTTCCTGCCTGCAATGAAATGACACATTAAATAATTCTCATAAATTAAGTATGGTGAATCCTTGCTTTTTCATAATTAAGAATATATATGTATTTGGCCACCTTAATAGTAAATAGGATAATGATCGATCTATGAAACTTGGCAATAAATTGTTTTTTTAGAAAATTTAAAAATTTTGAGATTGAGAATTAAACCTCATCGCCATATAAGTGTTAATGAGATTGGACAGAAAGTTGATCTATTCAATAATTTCATGTAAAAAAAGTGGATACAATAAGATAATTAGGATAGATATCCATTATAAGTTGATCCATTTAAGAATTTGTTTGATATAGATTGATCTAATGTAAAATATACTAATGTTCAGTAGAAATTCCATTTTAAATGTTATTGATATTTTTTCACAACCTTCAAAAATCTAAAGGACACAATATACATTGGAAATATTATGATTTGTTTGCCTTAAAAAATATGTAGCGGCATAATTAAGTGTATAATATGTAGTGGCATAATTAAGTGTATATTATGTTAAACAGACATTCATAGGGTGGAAGTGTGGGCATGTTCCCCTCCATGCACCCTAATATGTCCTTGGATGATCAATCCGAGAGACACTCTATGTAAAAAAAGGCGCTAATTGGATTAAACTATGTGAATTCATTTTACATTAATTTGATTTTTTTAGGATTCAAAATAAAATGAAAATTATGATTTTGACAAGTGGGTTTAATTTCTAAATGTGTCGAATCAAGAATAATATGATTTTTTTCGATGGCAATTGGATTTGATACTTATACACACACATGTGTGTGTGCAGATACATACACATATACATCTCTATCTCTCTTGATATATATATATATATATATATATATTACATACTTACATATGTACATACATAGATAAAAACAAATGTACCTAAATACATATATGCATACATAAAAATGTACAAGCATGCATGTTTGTGTGTGCACATATATATAATTATATCAATTAAAGACTAAATTTTAAATATTAGAAAACTAGAGTAAAAAATATGATCCATAATGTCTAATAGGGAAAAATATATATTGAAGAATTTTATCCTAAGTACCCACTATACATTATCTCTAGGTTCCCACATTCCCTATGATAGCCATGTGAACCCGAGGCGAACGATTTCTACAATAAATGTTATTGTAATATATGATATATTAATAAAAGTTATTGATTTATTTCACTCCATTTCTGAGATTAAATGAATGAATTCACTATAAGGTCCCTTAGTACAATTAGGGCTATGTCTAGGAAAAAATATATATTGAAGATTTTTATCGTAAGTACCCACTATACATTATCTCTAGGTTCCCACATTTCCTATGTTAGCCATGCGAACTTAAGGCGAACCATTTCTGCAATAAATGTTATTGTAATCTATGATATATCAATAAAAGTTATCATTCCCTATGTTAGCACATTCAATAATGTTATTGTAGTTTAATATTGCAACCTTTTTGATTCAATAATGTTATTATAGTCTAACAGCAAAAGATATATATTGAAGATTTTTATCCTAAGTACCCTCTATACATTATCTCAAGGTTCGCACATTTCCTATGTTAGCCATGTGAACCCAAGGCGAACCATTTCTGTAATAATGTTATTGTAATCTATGATATATCAATAAAAGCTATTGATTTATTTCACTACCTATTTAAGATTAAATGGATGAATGCAATAAAAGGTCCCTTTGTACAATTAGGGTTATGTACCAAGGCCATCTTAATGATCATACTGATGTCGATTCAATTATTGAATCATAGAGGCAGGTGCTTGGATGATATCTAAAGAGTTAGATTGGGAACTCATCATGCACTATCAAATGATCAACAAGAGATGATCTCCAGCCTAAAAAGGAGATGGCAATCCTTCTCTAAAGGTTGATATCTGACCAACCTCTTGATGTAGGCCCTCTGCATAGGAATAGAGATTCGAAGGTGTCAGATAAGTTAGATCAAAGAGTTGACTTAACAAGATTGTGATAACCACTACCTATGTCGTATATAGTCAAGATATTGGCATGCATCCTATGACCAGAGACAGATGTATTGCTTTATGTTTGAGTGTACAAATCAAGATCTATACACTGGGACCAATCAAATTCCATGCATGGTCATCTTGCTTTGGAAGCATGACAAAAATTTATAGGTATAATATATGCTTTTGGAAAGCATATGATCGATACCAACTCCAAATGATCGAATGAGAAATATAATGATAACCATGAAGAAGACAATCTAAAAGAGGTCTAAAACTGTGGGTTTATTCTAAGTCTTCCAATATGCCTGTTGTACCGGTATTAGGAATACTTGAGGGTGGTGTGATCATAAACGATTGTATAACCATGACACTTCCATTCCGAGGGAGTGAGGAAACCATTTTTTGATTTTAGTGACTCCTCTCAATAGAGAAGTAACCTAATCTTAGTCCCAATGTTGGACACTGATCTGAATATGATTCATATGCAATGAGAAGATTAGATTTACAGCTTTTATTTAATCAAGCATCTATGAGAGGTCCTCCAGATCTGAATTTGAGATATGATCCCAATATCCAAGTCACTATAGGTGGAATGCACAATCCCCCTATACTAATCTCCAAGCATCCACAGAGAAAGCACATAATTCTTGAAAGAGTTCAAGAATAGTTCCATTGTTAAATTATGTATCTGAGTACTTGATAATTAAATATGATTTAATTATCATGATAAATGTTAATATGATTCATATTATATACATGCATGAGAATGATGATCAAAGATAACTAAATATGATTTAATTATCATGGATATGAATGATATGGATACTACTATCCACATATATTATAAATGTTATTTATAATATATTAGAGAGAGCTATTTGTAAATAGTATTTACAAATTAAATGTTGATGTGAATTGGATTCACATTGAACAATTAATTAAAATGCAACTTACATTTTATTTTGGATGTATGAATAAGATTCATATTTTCAATGGCATGATTGAAATTATCACAAAATAATTTGAAATTATTTTTTATGAACAAATTTGTAATAAACATTGTTGCAAATGATGAAGTATTATGTGAGATACATGTTCTCACATAGTTGGAAGATGGAAAGCACTTTCTGTGTAGCGAGGGTGGACGACCATCCTTGAGTCCTAAATCAAGGTGGCCATCCCCCTCCCCCATCTTAATTGAAAAGAGATTTTCCTCCTTCCTAATCCTTCGATGTGTATTGATCTGATTGACTTAAATAATATTGATAATTATTCAATAAATTAAATTAAATTAAATGTTGTTGTAAATTTGTACAATAAAATAATTGTCATTGAATGGAAACACAAATCAATCTCAACCATTGATTTTGTGTGGCACATCAATTGTGATCCATGGATATCCAAAAAAAATAAAACAAGAGGCAACCCTAGATCTTCTTTTTACATGACATAATTTGCAAGCTCTCCCTTCCTCTCGTTCTCATCACACTCCCCCTTTCTCTCTCTCAAGAGTGGCCGACCACCTCTTACCCTAGAGAGACTCACCATCATTACTGCATCGTCGTGTTGCCACTTTAGCTGCTCATGGATCTCTATCTTCCTCGATGCTCCTTGCATGTGAAGAAGACCTCGGATTTCATGAGATGAAATCATGAGGTTCATTGCTTGAATCTTCATCTTGGATTTCTATAAGAACGCATCGCATCTCATCAACGCTTTCTCAAACATCTCCTCCGTCGGGACGAACTTGAGATATGCAGTCTAATACTTTAGAGACTTCGATCACAATCATGCTTCAAGCAGTATACCTATATATTCTTTGTCATCTTGATGAAGTGATTCGAGAAGTATTCTCGAATCATGTGGCCTCATCACTTTAAGTTTTTAAAATTCAGTTGCCCCAGGCGACTAGTATGACTAGTCGCTTCTAATCCCATATGATGCGATATTCACGCTTTCGTGATGCGCTAAGGCCTAAAACCTAATATTCAAATGATATGAAATCAAGGCTGTGGTCTTGGATATGATCCAAAACTCTAGGAGGATAAGGTTTAGTATATCGGATGGTGGGGACTCATTGTTTTGCATGAGATGCAAGTTTCGAATTGGTTTTTTGCTAAAACAAAAACTATTTTTTGTTCACTATTTGGCAATGTTTATGGTTATTAAAATGTATTTATAAAGTCTAAATATTTTTCAAAAACAATAGCTGTCACCAAAAGTTCATGTATGAAAATTCAAAGAGTTCCCGCCGTGATTTTGTTTTTGCATATATTCACGGATCTGCAAGAAAAAGGTTTTTGCTTACTATTTTCCCACATTAAACATGAAATAAATACTTAGATTAAGTATAGATTCATACCATAAAACCGCAAGAATTTATTTTGTGTGATTCCGACTCTGTTTGCACTATATATTCCATATTTAGTGGAGATGGGTCGGATGGTGATTAGATTATCAAATCTTATTTCTCAATGTGTTTATCATTCAATGGAAATCATGGAAAATGCGAACCTTCATTAATTACATTGATGATTAATATTTATGTGAATAATTGATTAAACATCATTAACCATTGAATGTATGCTTCTTGAAAACCCTACTTCATCCTACAATAGTTGCATTACAACTTTTCCTTCAAAAATTAGTTGCTTGATAGGCATAGAAATTTTAAGATCTCAAAAATATTTTAAGATGCCTAATATTTCATGGTGATAATTATATAGTATAATGCAGGTCAACAAATGTGATCGATAAAATCGCAAGTACATTGGCATTGTTTTGTATTGTTCTCAATCGGAATGGTGAAGGTAACAAGTCCGTGTATGTTGGCTTGGTTTACTAATTAGCACCTTTCATGTCAAGGAAACACTCTCTCTTAGCATAACTCGAGTGTACTAACCGAATCCATTTTTGAAGAAAGAATAATATGAGTAAGTCAAGTTGTACTCTAATTATTAAAATACAAAATAATATGTACTTGTGAGGATGTATACTATAGCAATATCAAGCAAACCCTAAATGTTTATTTGTTGATTGAATTGGATTGATATATAATTTGATATGATTAAATTAATTAGATCTAATTAAAATAAAAACTCTATTATGAACAGAGTTGTAATTCCCTTGGAGTAGTTAATTATGTGAATATGATTCATAATAATTAATTAAAATTTGAATGTGATAAGGTGGATCACATAAATGACATCCATGGTCTCCCATCAAGGAAAAGGGTTCCATCTTCATGGATTGTATGGAGGAGACACATGTCCGAAGTTACAGCTCCTGCATACATGTGCACATGAATCAGACTCTTTGCTTCTCGAAAGAGTAAGGTCGTATGCGTAGTGACCCCAATGTTGGTTCCTCGTATTATTGGAGTGATTGGATTACGCATAGTGAGTTCTAATCATGTTGATGGTTGATTCAATAAACAACGATTCAACATCGCCTTCGGGGTGGTGGGTCCAGGTGTTAAAGATCGAATTGGGAAATGCAAGTTGGACTTGTAAGGCAGAATGAGTTCCCACTTCATTTTATTTGAATTATAGTTTATCATCTTATTGGGATGTAACAAAGCTAAAATGGAGATCCCTGATCTAGCTAGAGATATAACAGTAAGTATATCTCTTGCTTTGAAAGTAATTAAGGGAATGAACGATCGGAGTTAAAAAGACATGACTAATTTTATTAAAAATCCTTATCAAATATTCAAAATTTGAATATATAATTATTTATATTTTCTAATATAGTGCATTCTTAATTTCAGATAATGAAATCCATGAACCCACTCAGTAGGCTCTTGGAGGTCAACCAGTTGACCATACCAAATTACTCTGATTGGATCCATAATTTGGATCTTGTTCTTCCGGAAGATCACATCTCTTGTGTACTCATCCAATGTGCTCCAGAAGTAGCATGTGGATATGGATTCTTGCCAGGATATAATACATAATCTAAAAGAGATGTTCGGTGATGTCAATTGCACTCAACATTATAATGTCATGAAAGAACTTATTCACTGCAAAATGTAGGAAGGGACTTCAGTCTGAGAACATGTAATCAAAATGTTTGTTTATCTATCAAACTGTAGACTCTTGGGGTTGAGATGGACGTAGACATGCACCCCAACTTCATTCTTCTGTCTCTCACCAATTATGTGGTATCATACAACATGAATGAAGTAAGATTATCTAAGACTGATTTCATGGCTTCATTAAAGTCTGTAGAAGATGTAATGTAAAAAGAGAATCCCACTAGCAGTGCAATGGTTGCACATGTCAAGGGGAAGCAGGGTCCAAAGAAAGGGTCTCAGAAGGGTCCGACCCAGAAGAAAAAGAAGAAAAGTCAAGTTGTTGGATACTCTTCTATTACTTCCACACTGATAGCATCAAAGAAGACCGATGTCTATCATCACTACAAGAAGATGGGGAACTAGAAGTGTAACTACCCCGAGTACCTTAAAACCATAGAGAAAGGTAAAGCCCCAACCAGTACAAATTCTTCTTTCATCATTTAAACCAATTTTCTCGTAGGATGAGAAGGTAGTTGGATCATTGATTCTAGTGCTTCTGTTCATGTATGCAATTTGTTGCATCTATATCAGGAAACTAGCTATCTTGATGAAGGAGAAATAGTCATCCTGATGGAATCAGATGCCACTATTGCAGCAGATGCCAACATAACTTGTACTATCATTATCTAGTGGGAGAGTCCTAGTACTTAAAGAATGTCTTTATGTTCCAGATGTTAGAAGGAACCTTATATGTGTATCTAAGTTAGTTAGAAATAGATATTCATTTTTATTCTGTAATTAACTTTTCATAATTCGTTATGATAAATATATTACAGATCGTATTCTAATTGTTGGTGGACTCTATGAATTGTGCAATGATGAATGTGTCATGAATGTAACACCCACTAATAAAAACCCTAAAAGAATCATAGACGATAGAAATCATTCAAACATGATTTGGCATCAAAGGCTTGGTTATTTATCTGTTGATAGGATCAATAGATTGATAAAGGATGGAACCTTATATTTTCTACAAGTCCAAACTTTGTCTACCTATGAACATTTTATTCGAGGTAAAATGAGTAGGATGCCTCTTCATAACAACATTACACAATGTAAGGGTATTATGGACCTAATACATACTGATGTATGTGGTAACTTTAGTACCGCAACATGAAATGGATATCTTACCCAGTGTTATACACTTGAGGATTTGGGATTGCTTGGTCCATGCAATGAACGTGGACGCAAGTAAGCTAGAATCTCGCGTTCGAGAGTGCTACTTCATTAGGTTTGTAAATGATGGTATTGGATACCAACTTTATGACCATGAGACTCAGAAGGTATTCATCTCTAGAGATGTAAAATTTCTGGAGGATGACTTCCTTAAAAGTCAAGACAAAAATGAAGTAAAGTTACTCATCGAACCCCCTAAGGATATTGAGCTTCCTGAACCAGAAACTGAAGATGTAAATGAAGATGTAACATCTGTACATCTTCGACGGAACTCGAGGGTGGTTGCACCACCTGAAAGGTATGGATTCCATGTGTTAGGCAAAACTGATAATGATCCAGCTTCATTTGATGAGGCGCTCGCAGGTCATGACATGGATAGATGGATGCTAGAAATGACATAGAATCCATGCATAAGAATGGTGCATGGATCTTAGAGGATCCACCTAGAGGGGTAAAACCCATTAGGTGTAAATGGAACTTCAATAAAATAGGGGACTTGATGGGAAGGTAGAGACCTTCAATGCCCGACTTGTAGCCAAGGGATACACACAAAGAGAAGGCATCGACTACGATGAGACATTCTCTTTGTGGCTATGCTTAAGTCCATCAGGGCACTGCTAGTTATAGTTGCATATCTTGACTCCAACATCTAGCAGATGAACGTCAAGACAATTTTCCTCGATGGATACCTCGAGGAATATATATATATATATATATATATATATATTGACCAACCCCAAGGCTTCATAACCGAGGAAGGCAAAGTATACAAGATAAAGAAATCTATCTATGGGCTCAAGGAAGCTTCTCGTAGCTGGAGCATCAGATTTTATGAAACCATAAAGAGTTATGATTTTGTTCAAAATCCTAATGAACCATGTGTGTTCAAGAAGCTTGGTGGGAGAGTCATTGTGTTCATCATGCTTTACATAAATGACATCCTAATCATTGGGAATGATACATGTATGATGACCAGTGTTAAGATTTGGTTATCTCATACCTTCGAGATGAAAGATCTTGGGTATGCTCTTATATCTTTGGTCTGAAGTTGTTCAAAAATAGAGAAAAGAGGATTTTGGATTTGTCACAACATGAGTACATTAAGAAGATCTAGAAAAGTTTCTATATAGAGAACTCCAAGAAAGGATTCCTTCCCTTAAGACATAGTATCCACCTATCTAAAGGGACGACTCTTGAAAACGTTGAGGACAAGAAAGTCATGGCTAGATGCCCCTATGCATCGGTTGTAGGAAGCCAAATCTATGCCATGATGTGCACACAACCATATATCTTCCATAGAGTGTGAGTGGAAAGTCGGATCCACTCCTGATATGAAGAACAACACTGGAATACAGTGAGGAATATCTTTATATATCTAAGAAAGATGCAACATTACATCTTGGTCGTTGGAGATGGTGATCTCCAAGTCTTAAGATACACAGATTGAAACTTCTAGTTTGATATTGAAGACCACAAGTCAACATCAGGGTTTGTGTTCCTGTTGAATGGTGGTACTTTGAGACAGTGAAGCAAGAAGCATGAGACCACAATCGATTTGATAATAGGAGTTGAATACATTGTCACATTGGATGCTCTAAAGGAGCTGGTGTGGTTGCACAAATTCATATTGGAACTAGGGCCTATGTCGATAATGTTGCTGATCCTCTTACCAAACCTTTAGCACAAAAGGTTTTCAACTAGAATGTAATGAGAATGCATTTAAATATTGTACCTGAGTGGTTCTGAGGGCTAGTGGGAGCTTATTAGCCATGTGAGCCTGAGGCGAATCATTTCTACAAAAAATGCTAATGTAATTTTTGATATATCAATAATAGTTACCTATTTATTTCACTCTCTATTTGAGATTAAATGAATGAGTGCACTATAAGGTCTCTTAGTACAATTAGGGTTATGTACAATAGCCATTTTAATGATCATACATCTATTGAATCATTGAATCATAGAGGCTGGTTCTTGGATGATATCTAAAGAGTTAGATTGGGGACTCATCAAGCACTGTCAAATGATCATTAAGAGACGATCTCCAGCCTGAGAAGGAGATATCAATCCTTCTCCAATGGCTGATATTCGACTGGCCTCTTGATGTGGGTCCTTTGAATATGAATAAAGATTCAGAGTTGTTAGATAAGTTTGATCAAAGAGTTGACTTAACGATATCAAGATAACCTAGACCTATGTCGTATATTGTCATGATATAGGCATGCATCCTCTGATTGGAGACATATGTAAAGCTAAATCTTTGAGTATATATACATTTGACGAACCATTAGGTTGATGATCTAATCAAGATCTATACACCAGCAAGCTGGTGTGCATACGATGGCATATGATTAATACAATCTCTTAAAGGGATTATAAGGTTCACTATCCGGAAGACATGAGCTCACTTATGAGGTATTGGAACCAATCAATTCCATGCATGATCATCTTTCTTTGGAAGCATGGCAAGAATTTGTAGGTATGATATATGCTTTTGGAAAGCATATCATCGATACCAACTCCCAATGACCGAATGAGAAACTTAATGATAAAACCTTGAAGAAGACAATCTAAAAGAGATCTTAAACTTCGGGTTTATTCTAAGTCTTCTAGTGTGCAGGATGTACTAGTATTAGGAATACTCAAGGGTGATGTGATCATAAGCGATTGTATAACCATGACGCTTCCATTCCGAGTGAGTGATGAAATAGGTTTGGATTTTAGTAACTCCTATGAATAGAGAAGTAACCTAATCTTAGTCCAAATGTCGTACATTGATCTGAATTTGATTCAGTTGCAATGAGAAGATTATACTTATGACTTCGATTTAATCAAGCATATATGGGAGGTCACCGAGATCTGGATTTGAGATATGATCTCAATATCCAAGTCACTATACATGGAACATACAATCGTCGTATGATATGATCTCATTATCCAAGTCACTATACACGTACGATACAACCGCCATATTCTTATCTCAATGTATCCGCAGAGAAAGACATTATTTTTGAAAGAGTTAAAGAATAATTCCATTGTTGAATTGTGCATCTGGATATTGAGAAATTGTTAAGTAAATGTGATTTAATTATCTTGAATAATGTGTATATGATTCATATTATTTAGATGCATGAGAATGATGATCCAAGATATTTAAATATGATTTAATTATCATGAATATGAATAATATGGATAGTACTAACCGTATTAATCATATATATTAATGTGATTTATAATATATGAGAGAGAGCTATTTGTAAATAGTATTTACAAATTAAGTGTTGATGTGATTTGGATTCACATTGGATAATTAATTGAAAATACAATTTACATTTTATTTTGAATGTATGAATATGATTCATATTTTCAATGACATGATCAAAATTGTCACAAAATAATTTGAAATTATTTTTGTGAACAAATTTGCAATAAAAGTTGTTGCAAATAATGAATGATTATGTGAGATACACGATCTCACATTATTGGATGATGGAAAGCACCTTCTATGTAGGGAAGGTGGACGACCACCCTTGAGTCCTAAATCAAGGTGGTTGCTCCCCCTCCCCTCTTAATTGGAAGAGCTTGGCCTCCTTCCTAATCCTTCTATATGTAATGATTTGATTGAATGAAATCCTATTGACAATTAATCAATATCTTGAATTTAATTAAAATTAATTGTTGTTGTACATTTGTACAACAAAATCATGGCTATTGAATGAAAATACAATTCAATCTCAACCATTGATTTTGTGTGGCACATGGAGTGTGATGCATGGACTTCCAAAATATTATAAAAGAAGAGGTAACCCTAGCTTTCATTTTACACAACATATATTGCAAGCTCTCTCTCCCTCTCATTCTCATCACCCCCCGCCCCAAGAGTTGTCGACCACCTCTTTACTAAGAAAGGCTCACTATCATCGCTACGCCATCATGTTACCGCTCCGACCGCTTGTGGATCTCCATCTTCCTCGATGCTCCTTGCACGTGAATAACACCTTGTATTTCGTAATACAAAATCAAGAGGTTCATTACCTGGATCTTCATCTTGGATTGCGAGAAGAGTGTGTTTCATCAACATGCTCGCCTGCATCTCCTCCGTTGGGTTGGACTTGAGACATGTGGTCTCATACATTAGAGACTTTGATCGCAACAATACTTCAAGAGGTATTCATATATCTTCTTTGTGGTTTTGATGAAATGATTCGAGAAGTGTTCTCTAATAATGTAGTTTCATTGCTTTAATTTTTTAAATTTCGCTACCTTGAGCTACTAGTATGACGAGTCACTCCTGATCGCATATGATGCGATCTTCACGCTTCAGAGATGCGTCGAGGCCTATACCCTCGCCTTCATCCTACCACTCCAATTCCCTTGTCATTTTCACTATTTATTAAATATCCATCAATATTAGGGTGGAGGGTGAACGATAATGTTCCTTCTTCTTGCACGTGAATACAGTAGTCACATTACATTGAGTTTGTTCTTCATGTATGTTGTGGATTGTGACATATCCAGGTATTTCTCATCTGCCTTATTGTTTTGTTAATTATCCTTGCAAGAAAATCCATGATAAAATGATTGTAACCACAAATATGACATTGATCACTATCTTTATAATCTACAGTTATTCTCGCCAACATGTTAGTTGTTCCTATAATGTATAATTTTTTTTAAAATATATATGATTATCAAGAAGGAAAAATATATCCTTAATTAACAGAAAAATATAAGACCTCTCCTTTAAGGAGAATGGCTATCGTACGTCTCATCTTTTTTCAATAAAGTATACCACTCGTTTACGTGTTTATTTTCCCTTCTCAAGGAGCAAATAAGTATCAACACGTTGCATTGTAGATTTTAAGGCACATAAATAAGAAGATGAACATTGATCGACGTAAGCAAGCCAAAATGTTGAACTAAAATGAAGTGATATATATATATATATATATATAGAGAGAGAGAGAGAGGAGGCCCTTACAATAGGATACACTTCTTGACTTCTATAAGACCACCCTCTTTTTGTATAAAACACAAGCACTTTAGTAGAATGTGTAAATAATTTGTATTATATCTACGCACAATGAATACAATAACCACTCACAAAACTGCACATTATAGTACAAACATTAAAATCTCAGTTTATAATACAAAATGTATATGTATTCTACTAAATTCGTCATGTTTTTTTTTAAAAAAAAGGGTACGTCATTCCTTGACTCAGGAAAGACCACGTCCTATTGGAAGGTACTTATATATATATAAGGAAAAATGGGTTTTCCCCTTGGGGGAGCTAACTTGGCTCCCCCACCACCATTTTATCCTATTTTTCTTATTTTTTTGAAAAATGATTCCATGGAAATTCATTATTGTATCCTATATTATGGCATTCAAGATTCACGAGAAATATGAACTCCTACATCCTCCAACTGGACAATCATTTTTAAACGGTCGCAGAATTGTTGAAATCGACCCCGTTTGGATGGAGGTTATAGGAGAATTTGTTTAGCAAAAAACTTTAATTATATAATATAGAGATATAATTATGAAAATCTTCAGAAGCATTTTTCAAAAATAAAAATTAGGGAAAATAAGATGGGGGAGCCATGTTAGCTCCCCCTAGGGGGCATCCCTATTTTACCCATTTGTGTGTGTGAGCGCACGCGCGCGCGCTCATGTGCATGTGTGCATGTGCGTGTGCGTGATACTTCCAATGAGGCGGCCTTCCCTAGATGCATGGAAAGCCACACCAATTTAGGTATTTTTTTTATTTTTTAACAATGTATAACACCATAAATATAATAATAATTGTTAACATAATATGCATGTCAAGAAAGTTTTATGAAATTTTTATTATAATGGAAAAAAATTATTAGTCACAATATGGATGCTATATTTCACAAAATAGTATGGTCATCATTATTTTACAATGTGTAGTTTATATTTTACAAAATTATCATAAATTTGCAAATTTTGTGGTGGTTTTTAAATTTCAGGAAAGGCCTACCTCATTGGAAGGGCCCTATATATATAGGGCATGGGAGTCTTTCTTTTAGATGAAATTAGAATGACATATTAGGGGGACATAGTGATGAAAATTCATGGTGGTATTTTCCAAAAAATAAGAAAATTAACCAAAAATAAGAATGAAGTAGGTAAGATTACATACTTAATGAAGTAGGCTCCCTTTCCTCTCTCTCTACACACACAGATGAGAACCTTCAAATGAGGTGTGGTCTCACCATTTTTATGGTCAACCATCTACCTCTTCAGTTTATTCTTAATCGTGTCGCTATGGTTAATGGCATGTTAGTTGTATTATTTTATTGTCTAAAACTCATTTTGGTCATTAGCACAACCTAAATATAGAATGTAACATCAGACACTAACCCTAAATTATCTCCATTAATGTCTTTCCATTCAAATTTAAATCTCGTCTAGGGCATCGATGGACATTTGGGGGAGAAAGTAAGCAACCACATGGTGGGCTGCACATAGGATTCGTGTACTAGTAGTTACATTGAGAGCAACACCTAGGTTCGACGACCACGCTTCCCAATAACAATTGCCGGTGTTCGGAAATAGACAGGATGTTGATGGGGGACACCTGCTAGAGCCTACTGCTGGTAGGTTCGCACCATCCTGATCATTTGTTGTTCCCTTCCCCAACCTCCTAGAGGTTGTCTCGGACCCGTCGCAGTGGCATCTCAATAATACCATCGAGTCAAGCTGGAATCGCTCCACGTGTGTGGTGACGACGGTGAAGATGAAAAGGGAGAGGAGAAGAGGTAACACATTACCTTGAATCTTTTCTTTTACTTATTAGAAGGAAATTGCTATTAGAAGCTTGTGTAAAGTTTAGGTGTATTCTAGCTCAGGTGTTCGATTTTAGTTGTACGCTATCATGATTCGAGAAAATAAATGCTAAGCTAATATTCTAGTAATTTTAAGAATGTAATTGGAAATTTCTAAAGTTTTGACAGAGTTTAAGAACTTCTCAAAGGTATGGAAAAATAATTTTTATTGTAATGTTCCTTCGATTTTTTATAGAGAGTATCTTCTAAGACAAAAAGGAAATAAAAGAATGTAGATATTGCTATGGACGTGATCTTATTCATGGAAGTTCAGACGTGATCTTATTCATGGAAGTTCAGACGTGATCTTATTCTTGCTATGGACTCTCTCAATCATGATTCATCTGATCCATTACTTTCGTGCTAAAGATTATTTGATATATTAGACTCTATATTTGATCACGAGCTTACATGAAAGAATAAATTTAGTACATAGTTCTTTACTGATTTGTAAATTTGAATTTATTTTTTCTGTGCAACTTTTTTAAAATAGATTATCGATGTACTACTAATTGATCTTTTTTTGCAGAATACTGTACAAAATTTACAAAGGTAGTGCGATTTTTATGAAATGCACCATAATTTCAAAAATATTGGCAGAAAACATGAAATGTAACTGATTTATTGAAAATATACTATTCATCTTCCAAAGAACAATACAAACTTTTCCAAAATAATTCACATTGTACTTGAAATTATTGTTTGATAATGCAAAAATAAATAAAATATTACTAATTGGTAATTTTATTTTACAAAGTCATTAATCTACAATTAATCACCTTTATTCTTCTATTTGTGTATTTAAACCCTCACTAAATGCATGTAAATAGCCTAACATTTGCATAAAATAACATGATATTGAATGAAATTCTATGTTTAAGGCCTGAAACAATAAAGAAAAGTAAAGAAAAGAAAAAGAAATGAAATACAAAAGATATTGAATGACCCAAAATCTGAGACCTGGGTATCATGATGACTGAGTCGACAAGGAATAAAGTAGAGGGAGATAAGGGCCAAAAATGCAATAAAAACTATATTTATTTTGCCCAATAATTGAGTTTTGGGATCTATTTTATTCTTTATTATTTATACCTCAAATGAATAAACTTTGTACATAAAAGTTGTAGATAAAAATATATAGAAAATAGAAAAATTAATTTCACTCAAAATAATGCAAATTTTGCTTTCTACACTTAGAATAAAAATCCAAATTTTAAAATTTCCCAGACCTATATCTACTCCATATGAACTCAAAACTCATTAATATAACTTTAATCCTATATAACTTTTTATTAGATATTTAATGAAAGTGGTTTCATTTAATTTGGAGTTAAGATGCAAAAGTTAGGTTTTGGACCCCTATTGTACATTATACTTGAATAAAATAATAATTTTAATTATTCTCTTTATTTTTCATTATTTTATATTTTTAGAATTTTGTAAATATCATTTATAACATATTTCCATAATTATAGTAAATAAATCCATTAAAAATATACTAAAATAAATAAGGGTACAAAAAGACATAGATGAATTATATAGACTTATACCAACAAAATAACCATACATATTTAATTAAGTGTACATATTATACCGGAAAAATTATAATAAAAATATATTTATATGTATTTGATTAATTTATAATTCTGTATATAAAAAATAAGAAGATGTAAAATATAAAATAAAAATAAAATAAATAATTTATAGGCAAATATACCTTTAAACATCCATGTAAAAAAATAATACAATAAATGAACTTGTAAAATAACAAAAAATTAGATTAAAAAACTACATAAAATAATAAAAACTTTTCATATTTTAAGAAAAATAATAGAATCATTTAATATGTCTTTTTTGAATTATTTCCATTTTAATTTTTGGTTTTGTCATCTTCTGGCCGACGAGGCCTAATCAAGAACCATGGTGGGTTGACCAAGATCAACTCCCTGGTCTCCTTGATTTTGTGACTATCAGAGGGTTTGACCCGACTTCCTCAATTTTCCCCTCAGCTTCTTTCATTTTTTGTGTCGATTCCTTCTTGACTTTTGGTCCTCGATCCCTGGACTTTCATGCCTCCATCTTATCTCGATCCTAGGGATGCTGAATCGAGCATTCTGTCCAAGCCAACATCGCCAGTATATAGTATCGCCTCCTCCTTCATTCCCTTCTAAATCTCCCTTAGACCTTCGAAATCCCTGAAGCTCCGATCTTGAAGCATCCTGGTGACAGCAAGAACGTCAAGGACCCCTTTGGCATGGAGGAAGAGGAGCATCGGTCGAAGATCCAAGCTCTGCAGGCAAGCTCCATCGTGAGCTCCGCTCGTAGCTCTTCCAATCAGGTGAGCATTTACTTTCTACATTTTTCTTTCCTAGGATTATCATTAGAATATATTAGGTTTTATTTCCATTTAATGTTGCTTTTATTTTATTAAAAATCAAAATCACAGTTCGCCGGAGCTGGGCTCCGATGAACCTCCTCACCATGTTCCGACTGTCCCCCGACCCATCCAGCACCTTCGTCTCCTTTCCCCATCGATGCTCTACGCTCCCAGCACCTCCACTCTCCCTGATCTTGCACAGATCAGGAAAATCATTCTCCTCCTCCACCATATCACTAGAGAACGCCATCACAATTCATTTTTACTCCATTTCACTTGCTAAGACCTCCAGTACCTTCATTTTTCTTTGTTGGGCCAAACCGTGGAGGTACCAAAAGCCAACGACCGATGGGGGGCTCAATGTTGTCAAAGAAATTAGGTACTGGAGCTCTCCTGCTTCTCTGACCTCGTTGGACCTTGTTGAAGCTCCTAGGAACTCGTTGAAGAAGCCAAAAGATGTGCATTGACCTAATAATCATTTTGAGCAATCAAGGACCACCGGAGTTCGTCAGAGGAGGGAGGAAGAGGAGATCAAAGTTTACTAATGTTGGTGTTCTTCCATGTTCTTCAATAAGAGTAGCCACCATCGGATCGAACCTCGGCTCCAGTTTGGTCGTAGTCGTCCACTCGCATCCAACATCAGTCGTTCGATGAGGTCCCGGATCTGATCCTAACCGCTGATTAGAGAAGCGTCATCGGTCATCATTCGCCTGCCACGTGGGTAACTGATTCCATCTACGTTGTCGGATAGCGCCGAGGGGGTAATTTTGCCATATACCCCCCGCTTTTGTAATTTCTATTTATTATTTAAACTTTCGTTTGTAGTGTAAAATATTTTTGTTATTTTGCATTTAGCCCCCTGTACTTCTCACATTAGCATTTAGGTCCAATCTATGTCACTTCACGTGCCCGTGCACCTGAGGGGACCATGTATTTTGCACATGGGCCCTCATATTTTATGTATTTCTTTTTAGTTTACATTTTTCAAATAATAGTGTAATATTTCCTCTATAATTTGCATCTGATCCCCAAACTTTGTATTAATTGTAAAAATACTCCGTAGGGTATATATTGATAGAAATATTTGGGAAACTTGCATATTTGACTCAGAACTTCTCTAGGGATTTCGTGTATAGTACCAAAAATTTAAATATTTGGAGAAATACCCCTACTAGGCTGTATTTTCTTTTTGTAGATTTTATATTTGTTAAAAATAGTTCATATGCATTAATATTCATAGAAAATTAGGATAAATACCTTATATATTATTTTATCACATATATTTTTATTAAGTTATTTTACCCTATATTTCTTTTTATTAAAAATAAAAATAGAACTATTTTTCCTTGTCTAACTTTAAAAATACAAAATATATAAAAATGTTTTGAAAAATTCCAAAAACAATATATTTTGTTTATTACCTATTTTGCATCTACAGACAAAAAATCCCTAAAAATAAAAAAGGAAATCACTAAAAATTAAAAAATTCCAAAATATTTATTAAAATAAAAAAAAATTCTATAAAAATTGAAAAAAAGATTTATTTCTATACTTAAATTTGGTATATTATATTTATTATCTATTAAAAATATTTTTTAGAAAAATTTGAGGTGTTTAGCTATTTTTAAATTTCAAAACTATTCGGTCTACTTCTTTTAGTCACTATTTTTTCTTTTTATTTCAATTAAAAATCCAAAAAATTAGAAAAAATTAAAAGAAAAATATAAGAAATAGAGAAAAACCCAAAAATACAAAAATATTTAATTTTATGATTTTTGAGTATTTATAGTTATATCTATAAATATCAAATCCCTATACTTTCTATATATATCTATATTTACTTCTATTCTTATTTGTATTTATTTTGATCATTAAAAATGCCAACAATATTTTCTAAATATTTTAAAAAAATAAATAGGGCAATACCTTAGAGTATTTTCCTAATTTTTTTATTTTATATTTTTATTATCTATATTTCTTATATTATAACCCTATATTACCTATATTTTTATTATAGCTTTATATAAAAAAAATTAAAAGTTAGAAAGTATAAAAAAGAATTATAGAAATTATAAATTAAAAATAAATAAAAATATATAAACAAAAATATAAAAAATAATAACTAATTAAAAACACACAAAATCATACAATTCATCGAAACCCAAAAACACTTGTTGTCTCTTTTTGCCAATTTTGGTTTTCTATCCCCCGTTGTCCCTGTGTTTGACACCCTACCATACTTGTTACTATGATCATTTCATTATAGGGTTATAATAAATTTTGATTCACACTTGATTGCTTTGCTTCATCTTTAAATTATATGGGTTCATTGTTATCTTAATTGACTTTCGTAAGTGGTCTCCTCAGCGATAATATATCTTCACCCTCTGTGAGGATATTAGTTTAGACCTGCATAGAAGTTGATTAAACAAATGGCTCATTTGTCGGGGAGCAGCATGTATGATAGATTTTTGGGTTCATTTTTCTTTCATTATTCCTCTTTGTTTATTTTCTCTTTATTTGATATAATTATTTATTATGCAAATATTTTCTCTTATAATTTTCTTACGAGGGACCTCGAGGCGAAGGCGACCGCTTAGGTGGTTGGTACACCCGAGTCAAGAGGACTTGGTTCTTCTACTTGTGGATCAAGAGGAGAGAGTAGGAGAGGGAGAGAGATATTTAACATAGCATTTAGTCTTTTACTTTTTGAGAGATTGTTATTTATGTTTAAACAACTAATTTGTAATAATATAGGTGGACTTGGACACTCGGGCCCAATTTCCAATTGTTTGTTCACTTGGCGGCACACCGTATTTTTCGAGTTATGACCGCCTTTATTTTCTTTGTTTTTCGTGTTTTGAGTTTTCTGCCTTATTTTTATTTGTTTTGTGGAATGAACCCTTAGTTTTGTAGGATTACTTGATCGATAATCTAATCCCAAACACCTAATATCTTGCATATACCTATAGCTTATTATTGAACCGGAATTTACAAGGGTCAAATGTAGCCTACAAAAGGTGAGAACTACATTATCTCTGACGCGACCGTTCACGAAATCTGATTCGAACTACAATTAGCCCATAAAAAATCAAGAAATGTGAAGCAAAAATATGGAGTTAAAATTTATTATAACTATATAAAATGTGTGTATAGGTGCAAGTATGTAAAGTGTCGAACACAGGGAGAACACAAGATAGATCGGGAAAATTAATTCCAAAAATGTCCTCTTAGTCTCTTTTTATTAAATTTTTATGTGGTTTTTTAATTATATATTTTTTACGTAATTTTATTTTTAAATTTTGAATGGGTTTTTAATTTTATAATTTTTATATTAATTTAAATTTCTAATTTTTTATATTTACTTTTCTTATTAATAGATAATACAGATATATATATATATATAACTATATAAGCATATTATACAATATAAGATAAAATAATGTTAAATGTAACTAAAAATAATCAAAAATATTGGAATAAATATTTTTGTGTGTTTATGTTTTTCAGATGTTTTTGTAATTTTCCAGGGATTTTGTTAATTTTAAGTATTTATAAGGTCTAAAATATCCCAAACAAGGAATAAATAAATGAGCCCAATGTTTTAAGTTTAATAATATATAATGAGTTCAAAATTCCTTAAAACTATTTTTTATAGATAATATATGATATAAAGAAAATTCAGAGATGAAAATAAATATTTTGTAATTTTTATAAGTTCTACTAAGGTATTTATAAGGATTTTAGAACTTTTTAATTTTTAATGTTTTTTTCGTTATTTTTAGTGGTTTTTGGTTTGTAGTTGCAAAATAAAGTGGTAAACAAAATATTTTTTTTTTGATTTTCAAAACGTTTTATAATTTTTATAGATTTTAAAATGCAAATAGTGATAAAAAGCATTATATTTGTGTTTTTTAAAATAGTAAAATTAATTTAAATACCGCACAAAAAATATATGTGATTAGTAATATTACTAGATACATAAAATAATTATAGTACAAATTTTCGATGTAATTTGATATTTTTTATAAATCAAATAAAGAAATATAATTAATTGCCTAGTAGGGATCTAAATGCATTTTATCACGACCATATTTGTTTCTTGGACCACCTAGAGAAATATAGGGTCTATACTTCAAAATACCCTTAAAGTTTAACTCAATATACGTTGGTAGGGGTACAAATGTAATTAATAAAAGCAAGAGGTCACACATGTAATTTAACAACAATGTATTATACTGAAATTCAAATTTAACAAACTTAAAATAAACAAAGAACATGCAAGCCCCCTATGCAAAAAGCCCACACCTCACGTGCATAGGCACGTGAGGTGACGTGGCGAGGGACCTAAATGTAAATCACAAAAAATGGAGATCCAAAGTATAAATATTTCAACTATTTTTTGCACTGCAGGAATATGTTTACAAAAAGGTGATGGGCGAAAAGTGCAAAATACCCCAAATGCGCTCGATCTAGCGGTCTGATCTTCTCACTTGGACACACATCAAAATTTGGATGGTGGGTACTTCTTCAGCTGCGATGGTTGAGATTAGATCCCATATGGGGATCCAACGGTGGAGGTACAACAAATCTGACAACTTCTATACACATTGGTGTCTGGCCTCGATCGAACGGCTAAGGGGTCATCTAGAAGAACATGAGATGAACTGGGCGCTACATCGCTTCATCGGCTCTATCCTACTCCTCCAACCCCCGAACGTGTTGTTGAGATTCTCGAGAGCAAGCTGGAGGTGTTCCACATTAGGTGATCGCCTCAAAAGTGTTCGGGCCCCATCGAGAGAAGCCTAGAGCGCATCGTCGCTTGGAGGTGCTTGTGGACTTTAAATCGGGCTCAGATGCCCCTTTCTAGACCTATAAAGTGGGGCAAGCAGATTTGGGCTTTTATTTGGTGGAAAACGACGTGGAGATGGAAGGGGCGGAGATGTCTAGCGGTGAGTGGAGGGGAGGACCTCGACAGCTTGATTCGAGAGGAGTCAAGAGGCTCCAGGTCGCTCAGAAGGTGGAGAAACAGAGGGGCGGAATGGTGAGGTGTTTAGGTGGGTCGGAATAGTGAGGGACACGATGAAGATGGTGGCCGGAACTCTACAGCTCCAACGAAGATAATCAACCTACACCTCAGCTAAGAAAACAATTAATTCATGAAAAGAAAATAAGGATATTAAGGACGATAAATAAATCTACCTAGAAAAGTGGGGAAGGGATGAGCTCATAGCTGTTGGAATAGGGAGCTCGGAGCTCACGATGACGGAGGTCGAAGAAGCTTGGACTAACCTCTCCCGTTCCTACAACACACTGCAAATCAATTGTGGAGGTCGTTGTCACCATCCTCAACACAACTAGTCCAAGATCTGAGGGTTTCGACCCTATGAGAGGGATCAGGGAAGAGAGGAAGTTGGCGGAGGGGCTTGTGTACAGGGGGAGAAGATCGAGGTGAACGGCTCGATATAGTGCTCCTCAAATCGAAGCAAGGTGTTGTCCTGAAAGACTTTTGATCGAGGAAGAAAGTCAATGAAGGAATCATTCCAAAAGATGATCGTATCAATTGAAGAAAAAGGGAGAAGAACAGTCATATCCTCTAATGTGATGCAGCCCTAGGCCGAGGGTTTAGTTGACCTGAGGTCAAGGAATCCTTAGACCTCATGTGTCCATGTCATACAAGAATACACAAACAAGGGAGAAAATGATAAATAATTTAAAATAAAATGATGAATGAGTTATTTAAATAAAATTTATAAAATAAAAATTATTTATTTTTCCTTTAGTTTTTTTAATATGATTTTTATTTATATTTACAAGTTAATTTATTAGGTGTTTATTTTTATAGGTGTATTTATAGGTACATTTACCTATATAATAGCTATTTTTATTTTTGGATTGTATTTTGTACTTTATTATTTCATACACTTAATTTATATATTTATAACTTATTTAGATATACACAAATGTATTTTTATTGTATTTTTCTGATGTTATTTGCAAACTTAAATAAATATATATTTTTTATATAGAGATAAGTATAGGTAATTCATGTATATATTTTATTATCCTATTCCATTTGTTATAGATTTTGTGGTTTTACTTTAATCTAATTATGTATAAATACTATAAATAATATTTACAAAATTATAAAATAATGAAAAAATATAAGGAATAAATAAAATGAATATTTTATTAAGGTATATGATACAATAGGGGTCCAAAACCTAACTTTTTCATCTTAACTCCAAATTAAATGAAACCACCTTCATAAATAGTTAATAAAATGTTATATACAATTAAAGTTAGTTTGATGGATTTTGAGTTCATATGGACAAGATATGGGTGCGAGAAGTTTAGGTACGAATTTTATTTTGAGTGTAGATTGTAAACTGTATATTATTTTAATGTGAAATCAATTTTAAATTTTTCTATTTAGTTTATATAAAATTTCATGTATAAAGTTTATTGATTTGATTATAAAAATAATTAAATAAAATGGGTCCCAAGTCTCTATTATTTGGAAAATAAATTGGGAATTTTATTGTGTTTTTGGCCCTTATCTCCCCCTACTTTATTCGTTGTCGACCCCAACATCATGATGCCTACGTCTCTGAGTTTAGATCATAAAATACATTTGGCATTTTATTTCTTTTTCTTTTCTTTATTCTTTTATTTTGGTTTTAAAAAAGTATTTTATACAAAATTTATACAATAAATAATGAATGTTATTTATGCAAATAATGATATGTACATGCATTTAGCTCAGGTTTAAAGGCCTAAAATGAATGAATAAAGGTGATGAAATGAAGATTCATCACCCCCTATACTTGCCTTCGCTAGTCTATAGAAACACTTATGCCTATAAAGTGCATAAAAAGAAAATAAAGAAAAGGAAAAGAAATAACTTGGATTAATTTTAACTCTTAAAGTTATCTTCATAAAATCAATGTTTGGATCTCAGTCAGACCTTTGGACTTTATGTTTCGTCGAAACCATATTAGGAAGTAGATTTGAAACATAACAACCTCTAAGACCCACAAGACTGCCCACGTCTCCTCAAAAGCCATGTCAGAACAAGTCGATGTCATACGCAGTCCCTTATGACTATGAGTCTATCTTATACAGTGTCACTGATATGTAGCTCCTCTCGGATGAAGCAGTAAAAGGCAGTCTTCTCCAACATTGTGACCCTAATTCCCTAATCCAATAACTCTTTCCTTGAGAAGCAAGGTATTCCCTTCTAAGTTCAAGTACAACCATATCAGGAAAAGGAGGTGGAGAGAAGAATGGGCGGTAGTTAGTGTAGCTACCTATCCTAGGATGCTTGATTAGTGTAGCCAAGTTATCCGGCTGCAAGATCCCATACACATGACTTTGAAGTTCAAGATTGCTAATTGACTATACAAATATATACATACTCTGATGGAAAATAATTTTCCTTGACTTTTTTCCCATCTCTATTTGTTGGAGTTTTTCATTTTTCCATTTTTTGAATACTATATACAATAACATTTACATAGGGACTTTTCTTGTTGAGACGGTAGACTATCCCTCTTTTGAAGTATTATTACAATTAACGAATTATGTCATTATATCTCATGTCTACTGGTTTAGTTTGGGGTACAATGGCCACAAATGTGTGACTTCTGATGTTTCCATTGGCTTGTGTTTCATGTTAGCAAATCTAGCCCTCTACCACTTCAACTAAGTTTAGCCAGGTACATGCATGCAAGCTAGGTCATTATCAACATGAATCGTGTGTATGTTCTGAAATATTCTACTTAGGTAGTTAAGATGACACTGAACTAAGTCTCGTGGTCTCAAACAATTAAATCTAGCAGACCTGAAGTGCCTCAATTCCAGTTCCTATAAGGTTCCTGTGATTAAGTGGATTAGGGTCCAACCAAGCTCCAATCTTTGGATTTTACTTAGACTAGGTCAATTATTAATCTCAATTTGAAAAATGCAAATACTATGCATAATGTAGAAAATATTTTTGTGATATAAATTTTCTAATTTTAATTTTTTTATGGATTTTTGAAAGGTTTTACAATTTTTTTGCAATTTTTGAAAAGATTTTTGCAAATATTTTTGGGATTTTTTATTTTGGATTTTTTATGGATTTTTCAAAAATAAAAAGTTTTGGCAAATAAATACATTCATATATTAACATGGGAATGCATCTTATTATTTATAAGAGTTGGGTTTTAGGAATTTACATGATTGTATATACATTGTAAAGGGTCTTTATTTGCTTGAATTATGTACATAGTTCTCAAAATAGTTTCAAAATATTTTTACATACATTTTGAAAACTTTAATCTACAAATTAATTTAACAAATAATTTTCACAAACATTTTACAAAATTTAAAAATCATTTTGCAAAGATTATTCAAACAATATATATAGTTTTTTCAAACTATGTTTCAACCATTTTCAAAATCATTTGCAAACATACTTTCAAAACTTTTATCTCAAAAAAAGAAAGAAATTTTTACAAACAAAACATTTTCCCGATTGAAAATATTTTACAAAATATTTCCAAACAGTTTTCAAAAGATTTTCTAACTATTTTTCAAACATTTTGCAAAACATTTTTAACATGATTTATTAATAAGTATATACAAAGGATTTTTAATATGCATTTTTTATTAATTATCCATATTATTAACAACATGAAAGTACGAGTTATGGATAAATTATGTACAATGTGTATACGTCACCCTATACTTAGCTTAAATTATGTCCTCATAGTTTGGAAAGAAAAAGGAAGACATAACTCGGACTGAGGATAGGAAAAGTTAGATGAATAAATCAATGAAAGAATGAGAAGTTGATAGTCCCCCCTATACTTAGGATAAAATAACCATTAGTAGACTGTACATAAGGCAGGGAGGACAAAGGGTGGGAATAAATAGACCAACAGCTTAGGGTGTCTCCCCTTATATACTTAGGGTGACATACCCCTAAGTATAGAATAGAAAATCAATCGGGGATTAGACAAACAAGGGGACCAAGAAATCGACATATAGAAAATATGATAGAAGAATGAACACATCACCCCTCTTATACTTAAGGTAAGAGATCCCTAAGTATAGACAATAACAAGAGTGAAGAAATAGGATGAAGAGAACAATACAAAAGGTGGTATACCCCCTATACATAGGGCAAAGTACGTACTAAGTATAGACACACAGATATGACAAATGACCTAAGGTGTACGACATGCGGAAGAAAAAAGGAATAAAAGAAGGAATACATATATACAAGAGGTGTGGATCGTTGCGGTGCCTCTCATGAGCGCTAGGTTTTACGCCTGAACCTAGGCACAAAGGTTAGGATAACGATGTATCAAGGTTCACGACAACATTTGGAAGATGAATGTCATACTCTTCTTGTCGTCTCAAGATGAGAATAATGAAGAAATCAACAAGGACACACACACACACGCACACGCACACACACACACACACACACACACACACACATATATATATATATATATATATATATAGGGGTTGATGCGGCTTCCCCCTCGGGGCGGCCAACGTGGCTGCCCCGCCCCATTTTTTGTCATTTTTTTATTTTTTTTGAAAAATATCACCATGTATATTCATATCTATATCCCTCCTATATGCCATTCGAATTTCGTCAGAAATAGAGACTCCTACGGCCTCCATCCAGACAGGGTCGATTTTAAAAATCATGCGACCTTTAAAAAAATGATGTCTGGATGGAGGCCGTAGGAGTCTCCGTTTCTGACGAAACTCGAATGACATATAGGAGGGATATAGGGATGAATATACATGGTGATATTTTTCCAAAAAAATAAAAAAATTTGCGAAAAACGGGTGGGAGCAGCCAACGACAGCCCCATTTTTCCCATATATATATATGTAATCAAGTGGGTATATACCGCCAGAAGAAGAGAATCAAATACGAAACCAGGATACGGTGGTTCAGAAGAAATCATCAGCTTGTAGGAATAGAGTGAATGATCAAAGACGGCAAACTCACATGTGGGGACGGATGGATCTATAATAGAAACCCCCACATCAATCAAAGTGTCAATAAAATAGGAAAAGTCAAGATCAAGAGACTCACTATGAAATGGGATATCCGATGCAAAAGATGTGTAGAATTCTATAAGGACATCATGTATCACAAAACATGTATCATCCTTGCAAGGGTCATCAAGGAGAGATGACTCAGAGAACTCTAATAAATCAAAACCTTTAGAAGGTTCGGTCTCGGCATCTGACAAATTAGATACCCAGTTCGAAAGTGAGATCGAGAAAGATGAACGTAGATTATCCTTCTGTAGATAACACTAGGAGAGTGATGATAATTCATAGATCTAGCTTAGAGGAGAGAACGATGAAAACCGCTCTAAAAGTGGGTTCTCCCTCCAAGGCAGAGAGGATCTTAAAAGTGGACTAGAAAGCACAGGACCAGAGAAAGGGGAGATATGATCAGAGGGATCATTATCCTGGCATGAAGTAGATAGTTGTCCTACATGATCAATGTGTAGCATGGGTCCATCATAAGATCTGCCTGACTCAATAATATGTTCAATATCCTCAATACGAGCCTCATCAGAAGAAGATGATACGAGGGAGTACGAAGATGGCGAGCGAGATATATGAGACAATAGTTCGGATAGGACCCCAACTACAGGAGAGTTGAGATCAAACTGGACGAGGCAAAATCGTGGCTCATGAAGAGAGTCACCTTGAGCCAGACCATGAATGTAGATATGAGGGTGATTTGGGTAAAAAGAAGACGCAAGATCTAGATAGAGAAGGTAAGGACGTCCCATGATCACTATGTAGACTCGAGAAAGGAAAAGAAGAAAAAGAGAAGAAGACTCAGAGTGACACTCAAAGATGAAACAAACGCATTAGGATCGAAAGATCACAAACAATACACCACGTCAAATCCGATTCACCGACACAACACAGTGGCAACCAATCGATCAATTATAATGGCAGTTTTTAGAGTTAGGTAAGTTTCAAAATAGTTGTACAAGTGTGAAGGTGCATGCTTGGGTTCGACGCTCTAATCCTTAAGGTGTATGTGTCCTATCAAGACTAAAAAGTGCGTACAAGGAGGAAGTTACTCTTCCAAAGATAATGAATCCAATTACGTTTATTATTCAGGTCAAGTATATTTAGCAGTCCTGGTTTTATCTAGGTTATCCTTTTTTATTGTTTTTCATGCACGATGCCTAACAAGATTTCAATTCTTTTTATATCCTAAGTTCTCAAAATCAGATGGAGAGTTTGAGAAAGCAATGCAAGTGAGAAATCTATGATGTCTACTCGGTTAGAAGACTTACAACGTTTCACAGCTCTCTTCATGTGGGACGCTAAGCAGAATTGAAACATATACTTTATGCAAACGCAAAGCGATGAAAGCACCCTAATAAAGAAATTACTATTATCGTGAAGAACCAATGCTACTACTTAGAAATAGAACCCAAAAGATCCGTTCTTGGAGGCTCCTCGGTGCCCACCACAGTAGGTCCAGCAAGCACTGTATGGAGACCTCTTGCAGCACGTGGTTCTAAGTCCAAGTGAGAAGCTATTAAGTTTGACTAAGTCCAAGCGAGTATCTATAGGCACATACAATATCTAGGGCTTGGGACTTAATCTATCATATAAGCAATCCTATGCTAGGTCTCAATCACACAAAATAAGGAAAAATAAAAGCACAAAACAATGAAAAATAAAAAATGATAAAACCATGAAAACAGACGAGTCCCCCAAGTAAACAATCACTCGCTTAGCGGATCTCATGAAGTGTGAAGAGTCTGAATTATTACAAATAAAAGTCTCTCTCTCACTTCAAATTACAAAATAAAATACAACTAAGATCACAATTGGAATTGTCTTCAAAATCCTCAAGTTGTCTCCTGCTGCTCTCTCCTGTTGGCTAGGTTAGAAAGCCGACTCCTCGTCTTGGGGGATGCACTGAATCTCTTAGGAAATCCACCCTCTATCCGCAGTCTCTCACAACAAGGTCAATCAAGAAGAGGGTTAAATAGTTCACAATAAAATCAAATGAAAAACTAATAAATAAAAAATGGACAAGAGGAACACAAAACCAATATATGCATTGTTGCTCCCCAGCAACGACATCATTTGTTGAAACAGATTTTGCAAGGGTCAAACGTTGATTACGCAAGGCGAGAACTACATTGTCGTTGAAGCAACCGCCCACAATATCCAATTCGAACAAAAATTAACCCACAAAATAAATCAAGCAAAGTGAAGCAAAAAAGTGGAGTTAAAATTTATTATAACTCTACAAAATGTGTGTATAGGTGCAAGGGCGAACACAAGGAACACACATAAAAGATCAGGAAAATTAGTTCCAAAAATGTCCTCTTAGTCTCTTTTTATTATATTTTTCGTGGGTTTTTAATTATATATTTTTTAAGGATTTTTATTTTTACATTTTTTATTTGTTTAAATTTTATAATTTTTATATTCTTTTTAAATTTCTTGAATTTGGTATATTTATTTTTCTTTTTAATATAGAATAAAGATATATTGTTTTATACAATATATAATATATAATAAATGTAACTAAAACTAATAAAAATTAACAAAATAAAATATTTTTTTGCTTTTTTATATTTTTCTAATTCTTTTGTAAATTTTCAGGGATTTTTATTAATTTTAAGTATTTTTATGTCCAAAGTATTCCAAAACATGGAATAAATAAATGAGGTGAATGTTTGAAGGTATTAAAAATATATAACGAGTTAAATTTTTCTTAAAACTATCTTTTATATTGATAATATATGATATAAAGAAAAGTTAGAGATGCAAATTAATATTTTTGGACATTAAAAAGATTTTTTATGTTTGTAAGGATTTTGGATCTTTTTAATTTTTAATGTTTTTCTTTTATTATTTTTAGTGGTTTTTTTCAACAGTTGTAAAATAAATAAAAAACATAATTTTTATATGGAATTTATCTAAAAGGATTATTACTTTATACTTATTTTTAAAAGCAAACGTAGACAAAATGCACTATTTTTGTATTTTTACAAACATAGTAAAATTAATTTAAATATCCCATGAAAAATATATGTGATTTGTAATATTACAGGGTACTTGAAATAATTATACTACAAAATTTAGATACAATTTAAATATTTTGACAAAGAAAATAAAATTAATTACATAGCAGGGACCTAACGTAATTTATAACAACTATATTTTGTTTCCCAAACCCCTAGAGAAATATAGGGTCGATACTGTAAATTCCCATAATATTTAACTCAATATATGTTGGCAGGGGTATAAATGCAAGTAATAAAAAGAGAGAGGTCACACATGTAATTTAACCACAAAGTATTATACTGAAATTCAAATTTAATGGACTAAAAATAAATCAAAGAACATGCAAGGCCCCCTGCAAATAGCCAACACCTCATGCGCATAGGCACGTGAGGTGACTTGGAGAGGGACATAAATATAAATCAAAGAAAAATGGAGGTCCAAAGTATAAATAATACAAATGATTTTGAACTACATAGGAATGTTTATAAATTAAAAACTAAATACAAAAAGTTATGGGGCAAAAAATGCAGAATACCCTCAAAGACACCTGACCCAGCATTTCTGATCATCTCACTTTGACATGTGTCAAAATCTGTTTGGGGGGTACTGCTTCAGTTGTGATGGCAGAGATTAGATCCCAGATGGGGATCAAATGATGTAGGTACTACAGATCCGACAACTCCTGTACACCTGGGTGTCTGGCCTCGATCAAGTGGCTAAGGGGTCATCTGGAAGAACATGTCATGAACTAGGTGTTGCATCGCTTCGTCAACTCTATCCTCCACCTCTAGCCACTAAATGCATTGTTGAGATGCTCAGGAGCAATCTAAAGGTGTTCTGCATCAAATGGTGGCCTCAAAAGTGTTTGGGCCCCATCGAGAGGGGCTTAGAGTGCATCATCGCATGGAGGTACTTGTGGACTTCAAATGGGGCTCAGATGCCCCCTTCCATACCTTCAAATAGACTCAAAAGCATGATGGTGGTTGGGCAAGCAGGTTTGGGCTTTTATTTGGTGGAAAATGATGAGGAGATGGAAGGGGCAGAGAGGTCTAGTGATGGGCGGTGGGGAGGACCTATCTTGATTCGAGAGGTGTTGAGAGTCTCCAGGTGGCTCGGAAGGTGGAGAAAAGAAGGGGCGGAGTGGTGAGGTACTTAGGTGCGCCAGAATAGTGAGGGACACAATAATGATGGTGGTCGGAGCTCAAGAGCTCCGACGAAGCTAATCAAACTACACCTCAGCTAAGGCGATAGTTAAATCGTGAAATAAAATGCATAAATTAGGGATGATAAATAAATCTACCTAGAAAAGCGAGGAAGTAATGAGCTCCTACCTACCGGAATAGGGAGCTCGAAGCTCACGATCGTGGAGATTTGCAGAGCTTGGATCCACCAATCTAGTGCCTACAACACGCAACAAATCGGTTGTGGAGGTTGCTATCACCATTGTCAACATGACTGGGCCAAGATCTGAGAGTTTCGATGCCAAAAGAGGGATCAAGGAAGAGAGGAAGGCGGTGGTGGGGCTTATGTACATGGGGGAGAAGAACGAGGTGAATGACTCCATACAGAGCTCCTCAAATAGAAGCAAGTTGTTGGTGTGAAAGATCTTGGATCAAGGAAGAAAGGCAATGAAGGAATCATTCCAAATCAATGAGGTATCGATGGGAGAAAGAGGGAGAAGAATGGTCAAATCCTATGACGTACTCTAGGCCAATGCCGAGGGTTCAGTTAACCTGAGGGAAACGGATCCTTGGACCTCAATGGTCCACATCACGTAAGAAGATAAAAACATGGGGAAATGATAAATACATAAAAACAAAATAATAATATAATTACTTAAAAATTATACATTTTTACAATATTTTAATATGATTTTTATTTATTTTTACAAGTTAATTTATTACGTGTTTATTTTTATAGGTTTATTTATAGGTATATTTTACTATATTATAGGTATTTTATTTTTATTTTTTATTATGTATTTTATTATTTTATACACTTAATTTAAATATTTATAACTTATTTATATATAAACAAATGCATTTTTATTGTATTTTTCTTAAGTCATTTGCATACTTAAATAAAAATATGTTTGTTTTATATATTTATACATATAGGTAATTCACCTATATATTTTAATATACTATTTTATTTTCTTATACTTTTTATAGTTTTAATTTATTCTAATTTTGTATATATACTACAAATAATTTATACAAAATTTTAAAAAATGAAACATGTAAGGAATAAATAAAATTATTATTTTATTAAGTATATGACATAATAGGGGACCAAAAGCTAACTTTTGCATCTTAACTCCAAGATAAATGAAATCACCTTTATTAAATAGTTAATAAAAACTTGTATACAATTAAAGGAGTTCATATGGAAAAGATATGGGTTTGAGAAGTTTGGGTTTTGGAATTTAATTTTTGAGGTTGAATTACAATGTATATTTTTAATGTGAAATCAATTTTGTATTTTACTATTTATTTATATATATAACTTTCACGTAAAAATTTATTGATTTGAGGTATAAAAATTATTAATAAAATAGATCCCAAAACAATATTATTTGGAAAAATAAATTGGGAATTTCATTATTTTTTTGCCTTTATCTCCCCCTACTTTATTTCTTTTGGACCCAGTCATCATGATACATAGGTCTCTTGATTTAGGGTCATAAAATACCTTTGATATTTTATTTAATTTTCTTTTCTTTATTATTTTATTTTAGCATTAAATATAGTATTTTATATAATATTTACATAATAAATATTGAATGTTAATTTATGCAAAATAATGTTATTTACATGCATTTAGCTAGGGTTTAAAGGCCAAGATGAATGAATAAAGGTGATGAAATGGAGATCTATAACTTATACATTTGGACTTAGAATAAATTAATTGTTTAATACTTGACTTGAAACTGTGCACCATGAGAGGTCTCCATACAGAGCTTGCAGAACCCATTGTAGTGGGCACCGAGGAGCCTCCAAGATTGGATCGTAGGTTTCTCTTCTCATATTTAGTTTTTAGTTACTGTCGTTAATAGCAATTCCTTTTTTGGACAATTTATTCGTGTGCATATTGGCATATAGATTAGGTTTATAAATTCATGTATTGCATCCCACATGGAGAGAGTTGGGAAGCGTTGAAAGTCTTCTATCTTAACACACATCATTTAATATGATGGGCAGATTTCCATCCCCATATCCACTCGCATTCCTTTAAAGCTATCTCCCTTTGTTTTTGGATCACATAGGAATTAAAGAAAATCCAAAAAATAGTTAGGCATTGTGATATAAAAAAAGTGAAAATCAAAAATTAAAACAAGAGGACTGTTAATTACACTTTCACCTAAAATACAATTCGTAACGAACATCATTGTTTGGAGTTCACACAGCACATATTGTATTTCGGTACACTCTAAAATGAGTGAGGCATGACCCTTAAGGAATAGAACCAAAACCCCGATTTGTGGCTGCTTGAACTACCACATGGGATCAACGAAGTATTGGCACTTCTATCATACGTGACCGAGTAGGGCCTCGATGAATCTACGATTCTCATTCTTTATTCATTTATTTTAGATATTTCAATTAGCAAAACCATAGATAAATACCTCTAAATATAATAAATTAACATTTTGCATGTCAATATTAATATCTCATAATTAACACATATTTTTCAAAAATAAAATAATAAAGAGAAAAGAAAAAGAAGGATGCATTTATAATAAATACAGAGTGATCCAAACCCCAAGAGAAGGTCAAGACTTGACCTGATTGTAAAAAAATAAGTAGAGAAAGACAAGGGTGCACTATGTATTGTACATACACCTATACTTGAACAAATAATTATTCATATTTAATTTTGAAAAAAAAATTATCTTACTATTTTTAAATACTTGTATATAATCCTACTAGTAATATAAAAATAAAATAAAAATTTAAAAAACAAAATAAAAATAAAATAAAATCCAACAACTCATTGTACAAAAGATACTTGTGTGAATATTCTACCAATTTATTTAATACCCTTATATAAATTACAAAAACAATATAAAAATCATTTTACACTTCTAAATTTAATGTGTAAATAAATAAAATATAAAATAAAAAGAATTTTTGTAAAAATAATAAAATAGAAATACTTTTACATAATACATAGGTATAGTATACCTGCAAATAACACTAAATATTGCAAATACCCTATTTATATTTTTTATAAAATAATTAAAAATCAAAGGAAAATAGTTTATAAAATAATAAACATTTTTTTTATTTTATACACTTTTTATTTTCAAATCATTTACTATTTTATATTTAATATTCTTTCATTTTTGAACATTTTGAATTCTCATTGGCCCACATTTGATTATTGACTTCGGTCAACCATCTCTCCTAGCCGGGTCAGATCTGCATTCACCTCACCGGAACTTCTTCTCCCTTTTTAGCACCCGACTCCAATGCTCTTTCACCTTGATTTCACCTCATGACTGCGCTCCAAGGATCCATGATCCTCGGGGATCCCTTGGTGCAGCCGGATCTGCCTAGGGTTTCACATTCCTCTCTGATCTTTCTAAACCCTTGAGCTTTCCTATAAATATTCTCTCCTCCTCCCGAGCTCTGCAACTCGTTCCTCGTGCCACCATAGACCCCTAGACACCTTCATGAGAGTGATAGCTCCTCAGAGGGCTCATCAAAGTGTCGTTTGGTGGTCCGATTGAGTGCAACTCATCGCATCGCCGGAAAGCTGCCGCGAGAAGCCTCTTCTGCCTGTCGCAGTAGGATCGAGGCCATAACCACTCCGTTCACCTCTCCTGGAGTTCTTGAGTTTGTTACAACCTTCAGGTATCACTCACCTTACTCGCACTTTCCATTTCATTTCAATCTTTCCCTTTCCGCCACCGCTCATTCCTTTGCTTCGACCACCGGGTCGGGAGCCCTGCCATTCACGCCTCGCCACACAGATCGATACTATAACTCATGTCCATCTTCCTCCGCAACTTGACCATTCTCAGCCTCAATCATCGGAGTGAGATTAAGGTTGGATTTCCTCCCTCCATAATGCCGAAAGTCGACACCCATCCCCCCATCGCTTCTTTTCTGTATTCCCTGCAATAACGGAACCAGAGCAACGCCCCCGAGTCTTGCTATCCTTTGAAGGTATTGATCCGTGTAGGAAGACATGTTTGGTACCCCAGCAGCTCCGGCGGAGCAGCTCCAGGAGGAGCATCGACACGATGCCAATCCGACCGTCCTCCCTTTCATCAGAGCAGCCCACTAGATGCGGAGTGCTTCTACGACTGTGCCAGACTTCTCAGCAGCTTCATCGAAGCCGTGGATCACTCTCCACGCTCATGCAAAGTTCGCCAGACCTGAGCTTATCCAGGATCTTCTTCTGTCATTCGATCTGGAGCCGTCTCCCAGGATCTGATCCAGGACACCCGATACCATCTTATTCTAATGCTTGAATCATGATTGGGCCCCCATCTACGCTGCCCGACCGATGCAGTCTGCAAGCCGTTGGATTAGACACCTGTGTCAGATCTGAACGCTCATCTACGCCACTACCTCGACCATTAGATCAACTTTGCAAACGAATCTGACAAGCATGCGCACCTGGCAATAGAGTCGTCATATCCCCCTCGAGTGATCATTAGGGTCGTACGTTAGAGGTCCTCCACACGCCTGCCATGTTCCTTGCTGGGTATATTTCACTTTTTCCCCTACTCTTTTATGTTATTTTCAATAAATACAATAAATGTAATAATTAGTTAAGAACATTTGTAGTTAGACCCTTATGCTTTTTCTATTTGCATTTTAGTCAAGTTCAGTTGAGTCCACGTACGTCCCCACATGATTGTCTGGGTTATTTGCATTATCTGCGTTAAACTTTATAGTTGTTATCGAATGAATGAAATATTTTTGATATTTGCAAATATGCCCCTATTTATCTGATTCACGTGCGACACATGCCTTTGTTGGATAAATTGCATTTCTGGTCCCTAAGCTCTTACTACGTGTTACGCATTGACCCCAGAACTTAACTTATTTGCAAAAAGGTCTCTGTAAACTGTTTTAACTTGCTTGTCTTTTACTTGATGCAATAAATATTAAATCGACCCTAAAAACTATCTAAAAATTACCTGTAGCTCATGCTAGCTTGTTTTCATTGTGTTAATTTTTAGGTATCGATTTGCATGCATTTTATATTATTAAAAATTCAAAAAACCCTAAAAAGTGTCTTGTTTGTCTTACAAAATTTATAAAAATTTGAAAAATCATTTAAAAATTCCACCAAATTTTTTGTCGTTCTATTTTGTTGTGTTTTACCTCCAGTACCATTTTTATTTGAAAATTCCTTATCAAAACCCTAAAATTACTAAACAACCAAAAACTTATAAAAATTGTATGAAATTAAAGATAAATCCAAAAATAGTATTTGCAATCTCCATTTGTAGATTTATATATATTTTTTCTCATAAAAATACCAGCCATGAATTTTGAGCATTTTAAATATTTTTAATTTGCAAAATTTTCCTGGTTGTGCACTGTTTTGTATAATTATTACTGTTTGATTTTTAGGAAATCACAAAAACATCTGAAAAAGTCACAAAAATGATCAAAAACATGTTAAAACTTATAAAATCTAAAAAAATTATTATAAGTTTTTGATCATTTTTACTATTTTGAAAAATACAAGAAGAGTGTGGTGTGTGTCTTTTATTTGTTGGCTTGTTTGCCTTTGTTTCAAAACTAAAAATTTGAAAAATTAAAACCACCAAAGATATTTGTTTTCTTGAAATACGACTGCTTAGTTTTTTAATCATGCTCCTTTATTTCGACCAAATCGCAATACGAGGTAAATAAAATAGCGAAGTCGCTTACATTACTTGTTGATTATTAAAAGTGGTTTATTTTGGGGACAACGTCCGTCTGATTATTTATTCCACCTTATCCGATCATGATCCTCGATCATTAGAATGGCACCGTTATCGGGGAGCATGGCTTAGTAGTTAGATTTCAGCTTTTTATTATTTTTATATCTATCCATTGTATCTATTTTCTGACCATCGTCCGTTTCACTTTTTGTGCGAAGAACCACCGAGGGACGATTCGGATCGTTTTCGGAGGAGCCCGCATCTGAGTTGGAGCAAAGGAGTAGAGGAGGTAGCTATAGTAGATAGACATATTTTATTTTTGCAAAACATTATTCTAATAACTTAGACTTTTTGAGACACTTGTTTATTCGGAGTTTGTTTTGCCGAGTACTAGTGCACTCGAGGGACCTCACCGTGGTTTTCCAAGGTTTTCGCATTTATTTTCTATTTGATTCCCGAGGATTTGGCACCTATATTTAGGATTTCTATTTGCTTGAGATCGTAACTAGCTAGGTCCAAACACCTTAATATATGATATGCTCCTATAAAACTTAATTGGACTTAGTAAAATAAAAATAAAAAGGTTAACTTAATTAGTTAAGAGACCACACGTCGAGAGAGACCATATACATGCTTGCAGGACCCACTATGGTGGGCACGGATCGGCTTCTAAGATCGGACTCAGGTCTCTTTTCTAATTAGTTAACTACCAGCTCTTCCCGCTAATAGAAGTTCCTCATCTTAGGGACGATTTGCTCGTGCATCATATAGGTAGCTTTATTTCTATCTTTTAATTTATGTGCGGATACCCTGCATGTAGAGTGCTAGAGTAAGATACACATTTCTATCTTTGCATGCATTATCGTGTTTGATCGCGCATTAGCTTTTCTGTTTTCCTCCCACAATTTTATTGGACTTAAATAAACATGGAATTTGGAAATTTTGTTAGGCATTGTATTCTTTCAGAAAAATAAATAAAAAGGGCTAAACAATATAATCTGGGAATGATAAAGAAAGCTTGACCTAAATTAAACCTCACTTAAAATCTTTGTTCTGGGGAGAGTCACCCCCTTCTTGTTTGATTTATTTGCAGGGAGAGAGCGACCCACACACTAGGATAGAGCCACGCTTGAACTCTCTTCAGACTACCGGTTCAGATGATTAATTATTTCCAATGAGGATTTCACTGGGTAGCCAGTAATCAGTCTGGACATCCTTAGCATATTGGGTCAGATACGGTAACTGCTAAATGGTCCACATCCCATAATGGCTGGAGGTAATTAGTTATAGGAACTTGGTCCAGTCTCCTTGGAGTATCGGGCTCCTAATAACTCACTTAATTACTCTGATAGATTTAATTATCACATAAATAAAAGTTGACAAGATAAAAGATCGAGCTTTCACAATCATCACATTGCATTGAGGAGATGAAGTGGGTGTTTTATGTCTCATCTTGTTTGCATCCCATATCCACTCTTCATAAATCCCCACATCACGATGATGGGAAGGAGGTCTCTTAGGCTACCTTTGATAGCACCGCTTTCCAGCACACCTTCCCATCTTGTTTGTGTCCCATATCCACTCTTCATAAATCCCCACCTCACAATGATGGGAAGGATGGTCTAGGGCGGCTTCAGTGAGCTTAGACCTTCTTTCTAAACCTGAATTCTCCTCCACCCCGTTCCCCCTCGACCATCCTTCTTTCACTCATGAGGTACCAATATAGAGTCCAGAACAATTATATGTTCACTTGACAACACCTGAGCTAGGGTCATTTGCCTTTGTAGAGTCTAGTAATATGGCCAGCAGCGAGGGAAGGATTGATAAGCAACCACAAGGATCTGCGTTCGTATTGGACCATGCTGCCATCAACAACACATTACTAGCCTCCTTATAGACCATGCAGAGACAGATCAGGGACCAAGGAGAATTCATGGCAGAGGTGAGGAGAAAGCTCACGTAGATGAGAGCTGGTAGAGATGAGATGCAGAGACCAGCTGGTGGAGACATACCCCGATCTGAGGGAGGAGACGGATGCTAGGACGAGCCGCAGGAGCCAACGAGACCAGCATGTATGATGAGGAAGTTGTACAATCCTGGTGCAATCTTCACCCACAGATGAATCCAGCTTCTCGAGATCCTTAGCAACTTCAAGATTCGCCCCTAGACCATTCAGTTACTGACCAGATTCCATGGGCTAGCTACCTAGGAGTCCCATTTCCATCTCTAGGAGTTTGAGATGATATGCAGTACCATCCACAATAGACTTGTGTATGAGGACACAATCAAGTTGATCGCCTTCCTGTTCTCCTTGGTCAATAGAGCAACATACTGGCTGAAGCACCTAGGGATGGTAGTCACTATTTGGGAGCAGCTCCGGACCGAGTACTTGAACAAGTACTATCCACTCGTCTGAACCAATACAATGAGATATAGAATAAGAAACTTCACGATGATCCCAAATGAACAATTCCATGAAGCTTGGGATCGATTTAAACAGATCATCGATAGGTATCCCCACCACGAGATCAACAAGACCAACCTCATCCATTCTTTTGTGGGCTGACACCTGAGCTGTAGGATCTTGTCAACGCCTCATGCGGTGGTTCCTACGTCGCCAAGGACGAAGTCTAGGTCTGGGCCATCTATGAGGAGATGGCAGAAAACTACAATGTGATGTCCCAGACCTGAGTATACACTCAGGGGAAGCCTCTCCCGTAGGCAATTTAATATCAGAGTATTGCACGCATTGATGTTGGTCCCTCCATATCTTCATCAACAGCAACACTCGTAGTGTCTTCAGCTGTCGACATGGGTATTACCAGCCAAAAGTTGGACCGAATAGAGATTGTAGAGAATAAGCAGTGCCACGACCAGGATAAGCTCAATAAGATTGATGAGATGGCCCAAACTTTAATTGACCTGAAGACCCAGATCATGTGTCTCCATGAGGCACAGACGACATCTCAGCCCTGTCTCAGGTCACAAACTAATCCAAGGAGCAGCTCTTACCAGCTTTCTGCCTCATACCGCCAGTTTCACCACATCAAGGCAGAGCCGGTCCAGCAGCTCCACCAATACCAACCACAGCCTAGGATTCATTGTGACGATCCCGGCTTTCAATGGTCTCTTGGAGGCACCTCTTCCCAACAGCAGCCTCCAGCTTAGGAAGGGTAGGGCAACGAGCCCCAACAACCCTAGTACTCCCATCAACAACAACAACATCGTGGTCCTCATCCCCAGTACATGGATAGTAGTGGAGGTAGCAGCAACAACCCCAATAGTACTCCCAACCCCCTCCTCACAACCAGCAGCAGCGTCAGCCTCATTTTCAGCCAGGCAACCCATCTGATTCTCATACACTAGTTTATGAGAACCCAACACTTTATGATCTCGCCCGCTTGATCTATGATCAGCAGGCCTCCTTCCGGTGAGAAATGGATGAGTTCTGGTAGGCGATGAGGGAGATAATAAAGGGAAAGCCTCCATACCTGCTTAGATCGAACCCAATCCAAATAACCTGAAGAGAAATCTGAGCAGTTACAATTTACAGAGACCACCACTCCTAGTGATATTATGGATGATCTTCTTCGTCTATATTTAATGCTAATCTTGTATCACTTAGGAGCGATAGGAAGACAGTCGGCGATGACTCGTCTAAGCGACATCCCGATGCATATTCGAGGGCATCAGACGAGGATGGAAGTGTTGCTGATGCCGAGTATCATTATGATGATGACGGTGGTACTGACGACACCAAGGATGTTGATCCAGACAACGGTACTAAGGCCGTCGTATTTTCAGTTGCAGACGGTGGTGCTAATGCTGCCTAGATTCCAACTGGCAGACCAGAGTGCGGTATTGATGCTACGAGTTCAGAATTCGTGGGTGGTACTAATGTCACTAAGTTTCCTTCTATTGTGTTGACTCACCTTCTACCTAAGGATACTTTTAGAAAATACAAAAAATGAAAAAACAACAAAAATAAAAAATATGAATAAAGGAAAGGTTTCTGTATCTCCTGTGAGTCTATCTATTATGCATGATGATCTTTGCATGGATTCTAGCCTATTGAATGCATAGGAACCTACTCCTAATCCTAATCTCTCTAGAGAGGATCCTTCCATCCCATTCCCTCAAGCACTCCGCTTTGGAAGGGGGACCAAAACAGAAAATCCTAAAAAGAAGCACCAGTTAAAGTTCAACGAGCAGGTGATAGACAGATTCCAGATACAGCTGACTCTTAAGGAGGCTCCTGAGCACATTCCTCTATTCCTAAAGATATTGAGAGAGAATACCGCTATCCACAGGAAAAAGAAGAACCACAATGCAGGGATCCATGTGCTCACTCGTGCCACATACTTTTCTATTCAGAACTGATTGCCAGCCAAGAGACCAGATGCAGGAGCTCCTTATGTCAGATTCCACATCCATGAGCAGCGGTTTTATCGTACTCTACTAGACAATGGTTCTTTTATTAACCACCTCCCAGCTTCCTAACTTGATCTATTCAAGTTTGGCCCTCTTAGACAGAGCAGGAAAATCCTTCAGTTTGTTGATCGATCTTTTAACAGGAAGAAGGGGTTTTTAAAGGACATTGTCGTCACAATTCAGGGCCTGAAATTTCCCGTGGACTTTGTTGTACTAGACATGGAAATTGTAGAATACGTGACTAATACCCCCATCATCTTAGGACAACCTTTCTTGGTCATAGCCAAGGAAATATCCGATCATGATAGCGGGAAAGTATACTTACATGTCAAGGGTGAAAGTGTACAAATAGAGATGGTTGAGGAGACTAGAGCCAGAGATTCAACTTGCTCAAAGCAGACTACCGATTCAAAGCAGATGACAAATGGAGAGCTAGACGTCCACCAAGAGTGTGATTTTTTTATTACAGATGATGAAGCAGTTTGGGCATATCTGACATCATGATCTCTTGTCACACCTTCAGATACTGTTGAGTTACATTTGGCAGCTGATGAGAGCTCGGAGAGCACACTCACAACACATGACACCGTAGAGGTTGGTGAGTGCGATTAGGGTAGCGAAGCAGATTTGTTTCATGTTATTTAGGTTCAAATCCCTGAGATTCAGACAATGATTTCGATTGGCAGGACTTTGATGACTATTTACTGTGTCTGATTACCACAAAACTGACAACTAGGGCAGAGTGCGAGCAAGTATACTCGACAGATACACCATCAGGGCCTTCTTCATCCGATTCACAAATTCAGCGAGAGTTCTCACATGTAGATCCGGTAGCCTTCACACAGACATTTCTGAGGCCAGATTTTCCAGCTCCCACTTGTCCTTAATTGAAGACCTTATCGTAGAGCATGATGTATAGATTCCTTGTGGGTGAGCCAGATATGTTGCAGTCATTATCTCAACAGATTTGAGTGAAGACCAAGAATCTCGTTAGATGGAGGTTCATGAAAGAAACCGCAAGGCAATAGGATGGAGTGTAGATGATCTCCATGGGATAAGTCCAGCCCTGTTCTCTCACCACATCTATCTTGAAGAGCATGCCAAGCTATCGTGTGAGTTCCAACGAAGGCTGAACCCGAATCTTTGAGATGTGTTCATGAAGGAAATATCGAAGTGGTAGAGCGTTGATTTTATCAACCTCATCTCTGACTCCAAATGTGTTAGTTCATTGCACTCGGTACCCAAGAAGATGGATATCACAACAGTTATGAGCGAGTCTGGAGAGGAGATAGCTACCCGAATACCCACTTCTTGGAGAGCCTGTGTGGACTACAGACAATTGAATCAGGTCACCAAGAAGGATCATTTCCCACTGCCATTTATTGGTTAGATCATTGGGAGGCTAACTAGGAAGAGTCACTACTACTTTCTTGGCGGTTACTTGCGATGCAACCATGTGGCCATAGCGCCCGAAGACCTGGAGAAAAGGACATTCACACATTTGTTTGGAATTTATGCTTTTAGATGGATGCCCTTTGGATTATGTAATGCCCCAGCTACATTCCAAAGTTGCATACTTTCATATTCTCAGATATGGTGGGCGAATGTTTAGAGGTCTTCATGACTGACTTTTCAGTCTATGGCGATGGATTTGATGCTTGTCTTGACTGCCTAGATCAAGTACTACAACGTTGCATCTAGATCAACCTTGTTATATCTTGGGAGAAGAGTCATTTCATGATGACTCACGGGACGATCCTTGGACACATCATCTCCAATAGGGGCATGGAGGTTGATCCAACCATGATGGATATCATGAAAAAACTCAATCCACCATCCAATTTATGGCAATAGTAGTCTTTTCTGGGGCATGTCAGTTTCTACCGACGGTTCATACATGACTTCAGTCGTATTGCCCGATCGCTCACTTATATGCTGACAAAAAACAATGAGTTCATTGTAGAAGATAAGTGTCATGCATCATTTGAGACTCTCAAGGGATTAGTTGTTCTAGCTCCTGTCCTTCGACCACTAGATTGGTCTCTCCCATTCGAGATGGTGGATGTTTCTGATTTTGCCATAGGGGTTGTGCTTGGACAGAGGAGGGATGGATTGTCGTTTGACATTCACTATGCTCGCCGGACTTTGGATGTCACTCAATGGAACTACACCGTAATTGAGAAGGAGATGCTAGCCATGGTCTTTTCTTTGGATAAGTTTTGATCTTGCATTCTTGGATCTAGAGTGACTATCTATACAGATCACACTGTCATCTGATACCTCGTGACAAAGAAGGATGCCAAAGCCAGACTGACCAGATGGATCCTTCTACTTCAGGAGTTTGATATAGAGATTAATGATAAACCATGAGTCAAGAATATGGTGGTGGATCACCTCTACCGATTAGAGTATCTTGAGGTTTTAGAGCAAACCACACCTATCACAGAGACTTTCTCAGATGAGGCGATTCTTGCTATCACCTCTCTTCTGTGGTTCGTTGTTATTGTGAACTCTCTTGTTGCCATGAAAGTTCCACAAGGTTGGCCCAGGAAGCGACTTGAGACCATCCTAGAGAAGGCTAGGTCATACCATTGGGAGGATCCCACCATTTATCATGAAGGAAGGGATATTGTCTAGCGTCGGTGTATTACTCAGAAGGAGCACCATAGCCTCCTCACCTACTACCACAAGCTTGAGGCATGGGGACATCACTCTGGGAGATGGACAACACAACGAGTTCTCCAATCTGGCTTTTGGTGGCCTAACCTCTTCAAGGATTCAGACAAATTCGTGAAGAGGTGCACTGACTGTCAGAGGATGGGCAATTGTGGACAGCGTGATATGATGCCGATGCAACCCATTCACTTCTGTGAGGTCTTTCATGCATGGGGAATCGATTTCATGGGTCCATTCCATAAAAGTCAGGGGTTTGAGTAATTCTGCTTGCTATGGATTATGTTAATCATTGGGTTGAGGCCATCCCCTCCTGAGCTGCAGATGCTAAGACTGTTTGCAAATTTTTTAGGAAAAATATCATTTCTTGGTTTGGGGTACCTAGAGTCTTGATTTCAAACAGGGGAACTCATTTTATCAACGACAAGGTAAGGGCCTTTACTAACGAGTTCAACATTAACCATAGAGTTGCCACTCCATATCACCCTCAGACTAATGGTCTTGCTGAAGTTTCGAACAAGGAGATCAAGACTATTTTGCAAAAGGTTGTCTTCCCAGACCGAAAGGATTGGTCACAGCTTTTGGACTCGATCTTGTGGGCCGATAGGACTTCCTTCAAGACACTTTTGGGCACATCTCCTTTTCGGCTCGTTTATGGCAAGCCATTCCACCTACTAATGGAGATCTAGAACAAGTCACTTTGGGTAGTTACAGAGCTACTATTGGATCCCAAGAGTGTAGGAGATCAAAGGAAAGTAGAATTGGCAGTCCTAGAGGAGTTGAGAGATATAACCTTCTCAAATAGCCTAAAGTATAATTATAGAGTGAAGATATAGCACGATTCACACATCAACCATAAACAGTTTGAGTTGAGCCAGAGAGTGTGGATATTTGACGCTAGATTGATATTATTTCCATAGAAATTACAAAGCAAATGGAAGGGACCATACTTAGTCAGAAAGGTGTATAACAATGGAATCATTGATATATCCGAGTTATCATCTGATTCCACCTTTGGAGTTAACAATCAGCGCCTAAAGCCATATCTTGATCATGATCTGTTGAACGTTGATGTTGCCACTATTCATTTTTGTATGACATGTGATCTTTCACTCACATCATTTGCATCTTATACTCGATTATCACTTCTTCTCGTAGCTGTATAGATCAATATTGTCCATATCATTCATTCTTTTTATCTGACACCCCGTCTTCATCTTATGATTATGATGTACTTAAGGGGCACTTTGTGGGGGGGGGGGGGTATCAGACCTGTGATTATTCATTTGATTCGATTTACTTCTATTTTGTTGCCTATACTTAGGGATATTTTACCATAAGTATAGGGGAAGTAATTCCTGTACATCCTATTCGTCTGTTTTCCCCTTTTGCACAGTTTTCTATACTCAAGATTACTTGATCCTAAGTAAAAGGGGATCACCGATCTCCATTCATTATATTCCTTCATTCGTCATTGTAGTATAGCATTCTTTTCACTTCCCCATACACAACACGGGTTATGTCTTCTTTCATCGCTCTTTGATCACTCTGACGACATCGTTAGAGCTAAGTAAAGGGGGGTGTCGTATATATTGTATGTATACTTTAGCCATAACTTGTACATTGTGTGTTTTAATAATATGGCTAAAAAACATAAAAAATTTAAAATTTTCTCTCACACAAAAGTTTTTAAAAGCCTTTTGTAAAAATTATTTTTGTAACAAAATTGATTTTGGTTGTAAATATTTTTGTATCAAAATTATGTATATAGTACAATTTTTTTGAAATTTTGAAAATAAATGTTTTTTTAAATATTTTGCAAAACTTTTCCCTTCTTGCATTCAAAAATTTCCAAAAAAATTTGCATATTTCTGAAAATGTGCACAAAAAGAATTTTTTATATATTTGCATGTGTGTTCTTCTATATCATGGTTGAAATTAAATTAGTTTGGAATTAAATTAAAAAATGGAGCTTGGTTAGGACCTTAATCTACTTAACTTTAGAGGAACCTTATAGGATTTTGGGTTAAGACTTTTCAGGTCCTTAGTGACTTAATTCCTTGAGTCCACTAGGCTATGTTCACATGTCATCTTGATGAGACTATGTAGAACACTTAACAATGCACGCATGACTCTCAGAGACAATGGATTGACTTGGACATGCACCTTACATGTAGCTCAACACGAATGAGATGGTGAGGAAGCAGAATCCTTTGGCTTGGGATAGCATACAAGGGTAGTACTGCTAGCCGGAACCTCTTGTCTTCCTCTAGAGAGGGATGTGCGCCTCAACTCGGTCGAGTGGCATTGAGGACTACAGAGAGGAGTCTATGGGTAGCAATAATGCTTAAAAAGAGAGATAGTCTACTGGCTCAAGAATAAAAACTCCTTATGTACATGTTGCACCATATAGATAAATTGTACATATGCATTAAAAATGCAAAATTATAAAAAAACTCCAAAAAAGGGGAGATGCCTGATTGAAAAAAAATGCATGCTGGAGTGTATATAACGAATAAGCAAAGCTTATGTATTTCACCGTCCCATCTTATGGAAGCTTGCAGTTGAAGACTTAGCTGCACTGGTTAAGCTCCTAAGGATACGTGGCTACACTGGTTATGGTCCATTCTCTTCTTTCCCCTTCTTCTTGAGCTAGTTGTACTTGATCTTAGAAGGGAATACCCTGCTCCTCGAGGAAAGAGTTGCTACACTAGAGAATTAGAGTTACCTTGTTGAGGGATGTTGTTTCTTTTCAATTTCTGAGGTAGGGAGCTACAAATCACTTACACAATACAAGGAAAGATGCATAGTCATTAGAGTTTGTGTATGTAGACTTGTTTTGACCTGGTTATTAAGGAGTCCTGACTATAGAAATGTGGAACTTGGAGGTTGTTGAGTCTTAAACATATTTCCCAATAAGGTTCCGCCAAGCTAATAATCCAAAGGTCAGATTGAGGTCCATACACCAATTTAATGAAGATAAGTTTAAGAATCAACTTTGGTTTTTTTCTTTTATTCTCTTCTTTTTTACTTCTGTTTCAAATAAGTGTTTGCTAAGGGACTAACAAAGGTAAAGTATAGGGGGATGATGAATCTACAATTCTCACTCTTTATTCTTTTATTTTAGCTCTTTCTTTTAGCAAAACCATCTATAAATACCTATAAATATCATAAATTAACATTGTGCATGTCAATATTAATATCTCATAATTAACACCTATTTTTCAAAAATAAAAGAATAAAGAGAAAAGAAAAAAAAGAATGTATTTACAATAAATATAGAGTGACCCAAACCCCAAGAGAAGGTCAAGACTTAACTGGTCGTAAAAGAATAAGTAGAGGAAGATAAGGGTGCACTATGTATTGTATATGTCGCCTATACTTGTACAAATAATTATTCATATTTAATTTTGATAAAAAATAAATATCTTACAATTTTTAAATACTTGTATACAACCCTACTAATAATATAAAAATAAAATAAAAATCGGAAAAACAAAATAAAAATAAAATAAAATCCAACAACTCATTGTACAAAAGACACTTGTATGGATACTCTACATATTTATTTAATACCCTTATATAAATTATAAAAATAAGATAAAAATCATTTTAACTCCTAAAATTATTATGTAAATAAATAAAATATAAAATAAAAAGAAATTTTTTGTAAAAATATTAAAATAAAAATACTTGCACATAATACATAGGTACAATATACATGCATATAACACTTAATACTATATATATACCCTATTTATATTTTTTATAAAAATAATTAAAAATAAAAAAAATAGTTTATAAAAAAATAAATATTTTTTATTTTATACTTTATTTAAAAAATAATATACTATTTTATATTTAATATTCTTTCATTTATGTGCATTATGAATTTTGATTGGTCCACGTTTGATTGTTGACTCTGGTCAACCGTCTCTCCTAGCCAGGTCGGGTCTGCATTCACCTCGCTGGAGCTTCTTCTCCCGTTAGCACCCGACTCCGATGCCCTTCCGCCTTTATTTCACCTCCCGACTGCACTCCTAGGATCCGTGATCCTCGTTGATCCCTAGGCGCAACCGGATCTGCCTCGGGTTTCGCATTCCTCCCCGATCTTTCTAGACCCTTGAGCACTCCTATAAATGTGATCTTCCTCCTACTAAGCTCCATAGCTCATTTCTCGCACCACCCTAGACACCTTCAGGAGAGTGACAACTCCTCAAAGGGCCTTTCGGAGTGTCGTTTGGTGTTACGATTGAGCGCAGATAATCACGTCACCGGAGAGCCACCACGAGAAGCCTCTTATGCCCGTCGCAGTAGGATTGAGGCCATAAACCACTCCGTTCACCTCGCCTATAGCTCCTGATTTTGTCAGCACCTTCAGGTATCACTCACCTCACTCGCACTTTCCATTTCATTTCAATCTTTCCCTTTCCACCATCGCCCATTCCTTTGCTCCGACCACCGGGTCGGGAGCCCCTCCGTTCACGCCTCTCTACACCGATCGATACCCCAACTCATCGTCCATCCTCCTACGCAACCTGACCCCTCTTAGCCTCGCTCATTGGAGCAAGATTAAGGTTGGACTTCCTCCCTCCACGATGCAAGAGGTCAACAACAATCTACTTCTTTTTTATATTCCCTACAATAACTAGACCGGAGCAACGTCCCTGAGTCTTTTATCCACTGCAAGTACTGATTCGTGCGAGAAGACCCGTTTGGTACCCCAACTGCTCCAGCGAAGCATCTCCAGGAGGAGCATCTCCACGATGCCAATCCGACCGTCCTCCCTTTCATTGGACCAGCCCACTCGACACGGAGTGCTTCTGCGACCGTACTGGACATCTCAGTAGCATCATCGGAGCTGTGGATCGTTCTCCATGCTCAAGCAAAGTTCTCCGTACCCAAGTTCGTCTAGGACCTTCTTCTATCGTTCGATCTGGAGAGGTATCCTCATATCTGATCCAAGCCACCCGATACCATCTTATTCCGACGCTTGGATCATGTCTGGTCCCCCATCTATGATGCCCGACCGACACATTCTGCAAGCTGTTGGATCAGACACCTATATCAGATCTGACTGCTCACCTGCGCCACCACCTCGACCATTAGATTAGCTTTGCAGGCGAATCTGACATGTATGCTCACCTGGAATCAGAGCTGTCAGATCCACCTCGAGCGGTCATTAGGGTCATACATTAGAGGTCCTCCACGCACCTACCACGTGCCCTGCTCGGTATATTTCACTTTTCTCATGCTCTTTTATGTCATTTTCATTAAAAACAATAAATGTAATAATTAGTTAAGAACATTTACAGTTAGACCCTTATGCTTTTTCTATTTGCATTTTAGTCCAGTCCGGTTTAGTCCATGTGTGTCCCCACGTAATTGTCTGAGTTATTTGCGTTATTTTCTCAAAACTTTTTAGATGTTATCGAATGAATGAAATATTTTGGATATTTTCCAATGTGCCCATGTTTATCTAATTTACGTGCGACACATGCCTTTGCTGGATAAATTGCATCTATAGTCATCGAGCTTTTACTGTGTGTTACACTTTGACCCCTGAACTTAACGTATTTGCAAAAAGGACCCTGTAAAATATTTTTAACTTGCTTATCTTTTATTTGATGCAATAATTATTAAATCAACTGTAAAAATTGTCTAAAAATTACTTGTATCTCCTGCTAGCTTGTTTTCTTTGTGATAATTTTTAAGTATTGATTTGCATGCATTTTATATTAATAAAAATTAAAAACCCCTAAAAGGTGTCTTGTTTGTATTACAAATTTTATAAAAAAATTAAAAAATCATATAAAAATTCCATAAAAATTTCTGTAGTTGTCTTTTGTTGTGTTTTACCTCCACAACAATTTTTGTTTGAAAATTCCTTATGAAAACCATAAAAATTACAAAACAATTAAAAATATACAAAAATTTTATAAATTAAAGAAAAAAATCCAAAAATAGTGTTTTCAGTCTCTGTTTGTAGATTTTTTTTATTTTTCTCATAAAAATACTATAAAGGAATTTTGAGCATTCTAAATATTTTTGATTTGCAAATTGTTCCTAGTTGTGCACTGTTTTTTATTTTATCACTATTTGATTTTAGAAAATCACAAAAACATATGAAAAACCCAAAAGAATTCCAAAAATAAGTTAAAACTTATGAAATACAAAAATATTTTTATTACAATTTTCTGAGCATTTTTTACCATTTTGAAAAATACAAGAAGAATGTGGTGCGTGTGTTTTATTTGTTGAGCTTGGCATCCTTTATTTGAAAATTAAAAATTTGGAAAAATAAAAACCACCAAAAATATTTTTTTCTCGAAATCCGACTACTTAGTTTTTCAATCATGCTCCTTTTGTTCGATCATGATTGCTATTCCAGGTAAATAAAATAATGAAGCCGCTTACATTCCTTGTTGATTTTTTAAAGTGGTTTATTTTTCTTGGGACCGGTTGATTGATTGGGGACAATGAACCTTTGATTATTTATTCGACATTAGTCGATTGTGAACCTCGGTCATCAGGCCTTGTCGATAATGGTGCTCCCACCTTGTATAGAGCATCTGACATGGTATGAAGTACTGAGCCTAGGCCACACCCTCACGGGTGTGTCTATGTCATCAATTTGCATCCGAGTACCTTGCTTGCGAGGGAAGTGGTGGTTTCTCCTATTGGCTTCCTCTTTTTTCTTTAACTGATTAGCTTTCTGGGACCATTATTGAGGATCTCAAAAAGTGAACAACTTAAAATTGAAAAGATAAAAGTAACCGACCTCTTACGGCTTCTCATTGAGTTGAGTTGGTTTATCCAATTTTGTTTGGTGTTTGCTTAGAATAGGTTCAAAGATTAATTCTCGCGTACTTACATATTGTTTTCTCTTCTTTTATTGCTTCCTCTTTGACCCCTACTCATCGTGATCCTTCTACTATTTTACACTCCTCTTATTTCTTGTTCATTATCGTATCCTTCATCCTTCATCGATCTTCTTCTTTTATCTCAATGTCGACCCCTGGATGGTTTAATCGGGACTCCACCTATGGCTACATCAATTCCTTGGGTTTGACTTCTGCCGAAATAAGGGGTGATCTCCAAGAAGTTAGGATAAACCCTAAGGAATTCTCCTTGGACTTCCCTATCTTCACTTGCTTAAAAAACTGAGAAGAGTCTTGTCTCGATCTCCTTCCTTCTACCACATTTCTTTCACCAAAAAATCCCTTATCTGAAAATGACTCCCATCTCAAACTTGCTCCATCATTTCTGAGGATTGATCGAGTATTATTTACCAATGCAGATTCACAACCTGATCTTGAGCCCGTACAATCATAGTCAACATCAGAGATGGCTGCAACAGGAAGAGGAAAGGGACCTCGGCAACAGAATACAAAGTACGATATAGAGTAGGGCAATGGCCCAAGTTAGAATGAAGTCAACAGTCAACTCTTGGCCTCTATCCAGGCTATTCAGCAGTAGCATACTAACCAAGCTCTTGATCAGGTTGCCTTCCAAGACATGTTGAACGTCCAAAGGTGGAGATCGGAAGAGAGGGAAACACTTCAAGGAGGAGGTGATGAAGAAGATAGAGATGATCGCTCTGTAGATGGACCTCATGGAGTTGGGGAAGAAGGAGGGAGAGGCTGACCCAAGCCAACCCTTAAGCAATCCTACAACACATGGGTCGTCGTATCAATGAGTGGATCCAGATTCCACCAGTCCATGAAAATTTTGAACTGAAGCCACAAAACCTTTCGCTCCTCCCTAGCTACCATGGGCATTCAAAGGAGGAGCCTTACGTTCATCTACAGCAGTTTGACCGCATCTGTAGCATGACAAGCTAGACCAACATCCCATTGGGTATAGTCAAGGTGATCACCTTCCCATCCCACCTTCAGATAAAGCATTGTACTGGATCAACCATATGGGGAAGTTGGTGATGACCTCGGAGGACTTTAAGTTTGCATTCTTGCACCAGTACTAGCCTCTTGGTTGTCTCAATATCATACAGTCGAAGATCGCTAGCATCTCTCAAGGACCCCAAGAATCCTTTCATAACATAGGAGACAACTTGGTTCAACACTTTTTTGGAGGTTTGACATAAGCTAGTCAACGTATGGTTGGTGTTGTTTGCGGAGGATCCCACTTCAACAAGGACGAGGATGCAGTTTGGCAGATTTTTTAGGAGATGACTGAAGGAGAGGATTTGTTATCCTCCTCTCTTACCTTTCAAATCCTGCTTCTACCACAGGTCCTACACAAGAATGTAAACATGGAGGATACGCATGGAGTTGACAGGTGTGACAACTTCGACTTGACTATCATTGGGAAACACTTGTTGAAGGTAGATATCACTGAGAAAAGGTCGCATCACCTATAGAAGCTCACCAGAATCGAGCACAGAATAAATGGCTTAGATATGCTCGATATTATCACCAAGCAGTTGGAGCTACTAATGAAGACCATCAGCCCCTATAACACAATAACCGCCACCACTGAGCCTTTAAATGAGAAGAAGGAGCATACACACCCACAACCACCTCAATCGAGTGCCACTTAACCTCCAATCGAACACAATACTATGTGCATGCCCTGGAGCAGCAACCGCCACAACCGCATACTCAGACAGTTGTATACCAGCCACCAGAGTTCCATCATCAGTACCTCATGTCTTGTTCTCCACCTCCCTTTCTCTTCCAAGAGATGAATGGCATCTACAGCAATGATCACCAACTGACCCATACTCCGGGACAACCCTAGGGTCAGTCCAATGCCAGTCGACCATTTCATCAGCAATAAGGAGGGTGGAATTTCCAGCCCAACCTGACCCATCACCAGCATCCTTCGTAGTAAAGTTACAACTGGAGACAGAACAATTATCAACAGCAGCCCAGATACTGCAACCAACAATACCAGCAGTTGGCTGCTTAGTACCATCACCACTACTCCTAGCCACAGTACCAACAATACCGTTCTCTTCATCCTCCTCCTCCTCCTCACTATTCTCAGGCTTACCAACAACAACCTCTCTCCTACCAATAAAATCAATAGCCTCATTAGTACGAACATTCTAAGGTTGCCCTGATTAACCCATCCTTAGATTATCTAGCTCAACTTGTAAAGAACATGGCTGATATGAGCCAGAAGATAGATGGCCTGGTGGCCACTAAGATTGTCATTCTGGCTCAGATAGAAGCAAATGCAAACAACTTCCGTTGCAAGGAGCAGGCCATCTGTAGTTCTCTGCCCAATTCAGGTGAAAATAATGTATGTTTATCTAATGTTGTATATCTCAGGAGCGGTAGGTTCCAAACATCTGCGATAATGAAAGGGAAGAACAAAGCATTCGATGTGCAATCGTCATCCATGCCAACATCAGGGCCATCATAATTTTTGAATGGAGCATGATCATCTACACCAAAAAGACAAAAATATGTAGAAAATACAAAAATACAAAAAGAAAGAAGCTGTCCTGATGAAGACACAGCTGCATTGGAGATTCCAACACCCGCAGTAGCACTAGAGCCAGCCGATGGAGCTGAGCTTATCATTTTTGGTTCACTAGTTACAGATGATTGTATTGCATTTTTCCACCTACCTATAAAGAAAGATATGGACAAAATTTTGAATGAAAATATTTTTGATGATGTACATTTTCGTTTCCTTCTACAATTAAATTAGAAATAATAAAAAATTGAAAAAGGCATTGTCTGAACCTGAAATAGTCCAAATCTTACAAAACATGACCCTTGAAATGCCATTATTGAAAACCATGGAGTACATGCCTGTTGTGAAATGAGGACTTAAAGAGGCTTGTATAACAAAGCGTCCAAGTTGAAAGAAGAAGAAACCAAAGACATACATCTTGGCCAAGGCAATGGTGAGCACCATCAACAATCTCCCACACAAACATAAAGACAAGAGAGCACCACTCATCAGATACACCATTTTCAATCAGGAGTTTGAGGGCTTTTTTCATGACATTGGGTATTCTATAAACATTTTGCCAACGTCACTACTCATATATATTGGGTTAGGTCCGCTCAAGCCAACCAAGATGATTCTGCAATTTGTGGATCGATCATTTAAGTGACGTAAGGGCATGTTGGAGGATGCAATCATCACTATTCAAGAAATGCAATTCCCTGTTTATTTCATTGTCCTAGATATGGACACCTCCACACCTCTGCTCCATACCCCTATCATCCTCAGTCGGCCATTCCTTTGAATGACCGAGGTAGTAGTTAACTATGGCACTGGAAAGATCACATTCCGCTCTAGCATCTACAAGATCCAGATAGAGATCGTGCCTAAACCAAAGCCGACTGAGGTTGTGTTTGAAATGCGAGTGTTTGAATCTCAATGTTCCAAGGACTATGATTTTTTAGTAGAGATCAGAGATATTAATCTATTTTTGGATGACAAAGAAACCCTGTAATTCCTCTCCAATAAGGATAAATGGGAAAGCACTGTCTTACTAACCAATGTCTTTGAGGATGTGATTTTCGTTTATATGCCATTAGAAGAATTTGAGGAATCCCTCTCGTCTGAGCATTAAGATTTCATTGCTGGTCTATGTGACGTATTAATTAATGAAGCTGAATTACCGAAGGTGGACATACACCAGTTGAATGAGATTACACCTACAGTTGTCATTGTAGTCACCATTGAAGTTGCTCCCACACCACCAGAGCTCAAACCTTTGCCCTCCAATATTAAGTACACCTTCGTTGTAGAAGAACCAAACATGTACCCTGCTATTGTAAATGATCATTTGACCGAAGACCAAGAATCTTATCTGATGGAGGTTCTTGAATGAAGCCACAAGGCGATAGGCTGGAAGATATCAGATCTCCATGGGATCAATCTTGTGATGAAAGAATTTCAGAAATGGTGTGATGCATGATTCATATATCCCATCTCCGACACCAAGTGAGTGAGTCCCATGCATGTATTGCCCAAGAAGTCTAGGATCACCATTGTAACTAATGACAAAGGAGAAGAGAATCCGACAAGAGTACCAACATCTTGGCGAGTCTTTTTAGATTACAAACATCTCAATCTTGCGACCAAGAAGGATCATTTCTCATTGCCTTTCATCGACCATATTCTCAAGATGCTAGCCGCAAAGGAATACTTATGCTTCTTGGATGGGTATTTTAGATATAACCAAGTTGCAATCGCGCTTGAAGACCAAGAGAAGACGATGTTCACCTGTCCTTTTGGGATATACGCCTTCCAACAGATGTCGTTCGTACTGTATAACTCCCTCTCTATATTTCAGAGATGTATGTTGGCCGTATTTGCAGACATGGTGGAAGTTTTCTTGAGGTTATAATGGATGATTTTTTGATCTACAGATATTCATTTGATCAATGTCTTGATTATCTAGACCGAGTTCGAAGAGGTGTTGTGAAGTGAACCTTGTGCTATCGTGGGAAAGAGCATTTTCATGGTGACTGAAGGATCATTGGATCACCTTGTATCTAAACATGACATGGAAGTGGACCCATCAAAGGTTGATATAATTTTTAAACTCTCGCCAACCAATCTAAAGTAGGTCAGGTTGTTTTTGGGGCACATCGATTTTCTACTGATGGTCTATCATACACTTCAGCAAGCTCGCCCGACCGTTGACCGAATTACTAGGTAAGGATATTGATTTCATTGTGGATGATCAAGTTCTCCAAATCTTTAATCAGTTGAAAGACTTTATCACACATGCTCTTGTCCTACAACCAATTGATTGGTCTCAATCCTTTGAGATCATGACGGATGCTTCTGATTTCGCAATTGGTTCTATCCTAGGACAAAGGTGAGATGGGATTCCATTTGCTATTCATTACGCTATCCAAACATTGGATGAAGCTCAAAAAAATTACATAGTTACAGAGAAAGAGCTGTGAGACGTAGTGTTTGCCTTTGAAAAGTTCAGATCACATCTCCTCAGATCAAGGGTGATTACTACCACTAACCACTCTACCATCAAGTATCTCCATAGCAAGAAATACACCAAGCCTCGTCTTATTCATTGGATTCTTATACCCCAAGAATTTTACTTGGAAAGTCGTGATAAATCATGCGTTAAAAATGTGGTGGGAGACCATCTTTCTATAATTGTCAATGTAGAGCCTCCTGAGCAAAATTCTATTCCAATTATAGAGACCTTTCCAGATGAGACAGTCTTGTCTATATCCTCTCTCCCCTGGTATGCATACATTGTGAATTATCTCGTCTCAATGAAAACTCTGCCAGACTTATTGAAGATAAAATGAAACTAGTTCTTGGCTGACATCCATTTATACTAGTGTGAGGAACCACATCTATTGGTGCAGACAGCATCTAGAGGATGTGTATACCTCAAATGGAGATTATGGGTGTCCTAGATCATTATCATAAGTTCAAAGTAGGTAGACACCATTCTGGAATGATGATGGAAGCAAAAGTGCTTCAATGTGGCCTTTGGTGGCCAACTCTATTCAAGGATGCATACGATTATGTAAAGAAGTGCACTAACTGTCAGAGTATGGTCAAGAACATCAACATGTGCAATACAATGCCTCAGAAGTACATTTAGGTATCCAACGTCTTCGACGCCTAGGGCATTTACTTCATTGGTCATTCCCTAACAAGTAGGGTTTTGAGTGCATTCTACATGTCGTCGATTATGTCAGTAGATGGGTGGAGGCAATCTCCTCCCAAATCGCAATTTTTCGTACAGTTTGTCGCTTCTTGAAAGATAACATCATCTCATGGTTTGAATACCAGAGATTCTCATTTCTAATAAGAGGAGCCATTTTATCAATAAGGAGGTGAAGAAGTTGACAAAAGAATATGGTATTGAACATTGTGTGGTTGTGCCGTACAATCAAATGGGTTGGCTGAATGTACTAACATGGAGATTAATATAATATTATATAAACTTGTACATTCGGATCGCAAGAATTGACCTCAATTACTGGACTTAGTTCTTTGGGCTTATCGCACGGCATACATATCTTCACTTGTCTTATCTCAATACCGCCTTGTCCAAGGCAAGCCTTTCCACATGTGCGTGGAATTAATTTACAAATCCTTGTGAGCATTAAACATGTGCAACCATGATTCTGAGCAAGGAGGAATGAACAAAAAAATTGATGTGAACCAACTGCTTCAATTTCATGACTCGCATATGATAACAACTGGTGTACAAAGAGAAAGTGAAGATATGGCATGACCAACACATATGTAGGAAGTCTTTCGAACGTGGACAGATTGTGTAATTATTTGATGCGAAGTTGAAAATTTTCCTAAACAAACCAAAGATAAAGTGGACAGGACCATTCATTATAAAAACTGTGCGTGACAACGAGAGCCTACTCATATCAGAATTGTCACCTAACGCACAACCCTCTGTAGTAAACGGATAGTTGCTGAAGCCATATCTCTAGCACGACACATTGTTGTCCATGGTTGATTCGATCAAAGTTGCATTTTAAGATTATTTCTTAGAGACAAAAGGAACATACATAAAATGCTAAAAAATCAAAAAATGATTTCGTTTTCTTCTTTTCTTCTTTTTGTTTTCATTTGTCTATTTCTTCTGAAAAAGTGTTCACCCCTTTCATCATTGTTATATTTAGGATGTACTTTGTCCGATGTATGGGGGGGGGGGGGGGCTAATCACCCCGAGTTGCTCATTTCTTGATCCCTCACCTGTCCCCTCAATTCTTGATATTTTGTCTGTACTTAGGGATATTTTACCCTAAGTATAGGTGGGGATAAGTCGAGCTGATAATTTTCTATATTCACACCCTTGACCCTCACAACATTTTATGCAATCTTCTATACTTAGGACTATTTCATCATAAGTAAAGCGGGGATGGTCAATTTCTTATTCGTTCGTTCTTTATTCATTGTAGTCTAGACTGTTCTATACTTGGTATGAGTTATGTCTTTTCTTTTTCTCTCTAATCTATGACGACATAGCTCAAGCTAAGTATAGGGGATTTTATATATGATGTATATACTTTAGCCATAACTCGTACTTTCGTATTTTCAATAATATGGGTAATTAATAAAACATACAATAATTCTTTGAAAACACTTGTAATAAACAAGTTAAAAATGTTTTGCAAAATGCTTAGAAAATGGTTGAAAAATCTCTTTGAAAATTTTTTCAAAATTGCTTCAAAAATGTTTGTAAATTTTTTCAAACCTTTGTAAGAATACTTTGTTTGCAAAAATTTCTTTTATTTGTTTGAATAAAATATTTTTAAAATCTATTTGCAAATTTTTTGAAAAAAATGGTTGAAAAATCTCTTTGAAAAAACTTTTCAAAAATGTTTGTAAAATGTTTTGTAAAATGTTTTCAATCCTTTGTAAGAATATTTTGTTTATAAAAACTTCTTTTATTTTTTTTGAATAAAATATTTTAAAAATTTATTTGCAAATGATTTGAAAAATGGTTGCAAAATTATTTGAAAAATCTATATATACTCTTTAGAAGATATTTGCAAAATAATCTTAAAAGCTTGTAAATACTTGGAAAAATTATTTGTAAAATTGTTTTTTGAAATTAGTTTCAAAATATTTGTAAAAATCTTTTCAAATTATTTTGAGAACCATGTATATAATCCAAAGAAATAAATTTCTCTACAAACTCTTTATGGAAACTTGTAAACAATTGACTTGTGTAGATTCTTAACTGAAACTCTTGTAAATAATAAAAAACAATCCCTTGTAAATATACACACATAGTTATTTGACAAAACTTTTTATTTTCAAAATCCCTAAAATTTTGCAAAATTCAAAAAACTCAAAAACGTTCGCAAAATCGTTTTAAAAACCTGTATAAAAGTTTATAAATATTTTTCGAAAATCCATAAAAACTTTAAAACCAGAAAATTGCATTACAAAAATATTCTCCATGCATTGTACAAAAAATTTGCATATTTCGGATTGATGTTGGTAATTGAACTAGTCTAAGTAAAAGACGGAGACTGCAGTTTGGTTGGACCTTAATCCACGTAAACATAGGAATCTTATACGAATTGGAATTGAGGCACTTCATGTCTGCTAGACGTAATTGTTTGAGACCACGAGACTTACTTTAGTGTCATCTTGACTGCTTGAGTAGAATATTTCAGAACACACGCATGACTCTTGTCAACAGTGACGTAGCTTGCACACATGCACCTTACACTCTGTTAATCTCATTTGAAGTGGTAGAGGGTTGGATTTGCTAGAATGAGACACATGCCAATGGAAACATCGAAAGTCACACATTTGTGGTCATTGTACACCAACTCGATCTAGTAGCCATGAGGTCTAATGATAGAAGTTGTGGGTTGCAATAATGCTTCAAAAGAAGGATAGTCTACTAGATAATGAGGGAAACGTCCATATGTAAATGATGTTGTATATAGTATTGAAAAAATGCACATTCAAAAACTCCAAAAAGTAGATGGGAAAAAATCAAAGAAAAATCAATTCTCGTTGGAGTATGTATATAGTCTATAAGCAAGCTTAAGCTTCTGAAGTCAAATCCATGTGAGCTTGCAGTCGGATGACTTGGCTACACTGGTCAAGCATCCTAGGATATGTAGCTACACTAGCTACCGTCCATTCTTCTCTCTACCTCCTCTTCTTGATCTGGTTGCCCTTGACATAGAAGGGAATACCCCGCTTTTCAAGGAAAGAGTTGCTGGATTGGGGAATTTGGGTCACCATATTTTAGAAGACTGACTTTTACCGCTTCAGCCAAAAGGATCTACATATCACTAACACTGTATAAGGTAGACTCATGTTCATAAGGGACTGCTATGACATCGACTTGTTCTGGCCTAACTTTTGATGAGACCCGGGCAGAGTCTTGTGGATCATAGAGGTTGTTGTGTTTTATTTCTGCTTCCCAAAATGGTCCCGACCAAACCTAACTTCCATGGCTCCGACTGAGCTTCGAACTTTAATTTTATGAAGACAAATTTGTAAGTTAAAATCAATCCAATTCTTTCTTTTTCTATTCTTTATTTTCTTTTCCGCACTTATTGGTATAAGTGTTTGTAAGAGACTACCAAAGGCTAGTATAAGGGGTTGATGAATCTCCATTCATCATCATTATTCTTCTATTTTGGCAGTTACACCATAGTTAAATGCATGTAAATAACATTAAAATTGCATAAAATAATATCTATCATTTATTGTGTAAATAGTGTATGAAATGCTTTGTTTAATGCCAAAATAAAAGAATTTAAAAACGAAAAGACAAAGAAATGATATACCTAAGGTATTGAATGACACTAAACCCCTAGACGTAGGCATCATGATGATTGGGTCGACATGGAATAAAATGAGGGAGATATTGGGCAATGATACAATAAAATTCCTAATTTATTTTGCCCAATAATTGAGATTTGTGACCTATTTTACTCTTTATTATTTATTCTCAAATGAATAAATGTTGTACACGAACGTTATGGGTAAAAAAATGTAGAAAAATACAAATTTTATTTCACATAAAAATAATGTAAATTGTGTTTTCTACACTTAGAATAAAAATCCAAAATCCAAACTTCTCATACCTATATCTCCTCCATATGAACTCAAAATTGACCAAAATAACCTTTGATTTATATAACTTATTATTTGCTATTTAATGTAATAGTTTCAATTAATTTGGAGTCAAGATGTAAAAGTTAGATTTTGGACCCATATTGTACACTATACATGGATAAAATAATCATTTTATCTATTTTTTATATTTTTCATTAATTTATACTTTTAGAATTTTGTAAATATTATTTATAACATATGTACGTAATTAGAATAAATAAAACCATTACAAAACATACTAAAGAAAATAAGGGTACAAAATACATAGATGAATTATATAGACGTATACAAAAATAACCATACATATTTAATTAAGTGTACATATTACACCAGGAAAATACAATAAAAATATATTCATATGTATTTAATTAAGTAATAATTATGTAAATTATTTATTTAAAATAATCAAAAGTAAAATACGAAATAAATTAAAATACATAATAGATAGGTAAATATACCTATAAACATACCCGTAAAAAGTAAAATACAATAAATAAACTTGTAAAATAAATAAAAAATAGATTAAGTTACTACTTAAAAGAATAAAAAATTTCCATGTTTTAAGAAAAAATAATAAAATCATTTAATGTTTACTTTGAATTATTTCCATTTTTATTTTCAGTTTTTGTCATCTTATGGCCGACGTAGCCTAATCAAGAGGCAAGGCAGGTTGACCAAGGTCAACTCCCTAGTCTCCTTGATTATGTGGTTGTCTTAGTGTTTGACCTGACTTCCTCAATTTTCCCTCATCTTATTTAATTTTTTCACATCTATTCCTTCTTGGCTTTTGACCCTCGATCTCAAGACTTTTACGCCTCCATCTTATCTTGATTTGAAGGATGCTGAATCGAGTGTTCTGCCCAAGCCAACATCACCAGTATATAGTATCACCTCCTCCTTCAATCACTTCTTGATCTCCCTTAGCCCATCAAAATCCTCGAATCTCTGGTCTTGAAGCATATTGGTGATAACATGAATGTCGAGGACCCCTTTGGCATGGAAGAATAGGAGTATAGGTTGAAGATCCAAACTCCACCGGCAAGCTCTGCCGGGAGCTCGACTCCGAGCTCCTCTAAGTAGGTGAGCTTTTACTTTCTGCATTTTTCTATTCCTAGGATTAGCATTAGAGTAGATTAGGTTTTATTTCATGCTAATTTCACCTTTATTTCGTTTAAAATCAAAATTGTATCTCGTTGAAGCTGAGCTTCTACGAACGTCCTCACCATGTTCCAACTATCCCTCGACCCATCCAGCACCTTCATCTCCTTTCCCCATTGCTGATCCAGGCTCCCTGAACCTCCACTCCCCTTGATCTTGCTCAGATCAGTAGAATCATTCTTCTCCTCTGCTGCAACATCGGAGAACGCCACCCCGATCCATTTACACTCCATTCCTCTCACCAAGACCCACAATACCTTCATTTTTCTTTGCCGGTCCTAACCGTGCAGGAACCTGAAGATAAGACCCCATGGGGGTCGATTTTGTCCAAGAAATAAGGTCCTAGATCTCTCCTGCTTCTCCTACCTCGCTGGACCTTGCCAGAGCTCATTGGACCTTGTTGAAGAAGCCAGTAGACAACATTGACCTAACGATCATTTTGAGCCATCAAGGACTGCTAGAGTTCGCTGGAGGAGGGAGGAGGAGATTGAAGTTCACCAACGTTGCCGTTCTTCCCTGTTTTTCAGATCGAACCTTGGCTCCAGTTTTGATCGTAGTTGTCCAATCACTTTCAAATTCACATGTTCGATGATGTCCCATATCCGATCCTGACTGTTGGTCGATGAAGGGTCATTGGTTGTCGTTCGCCCGTCACGTGGATAAGTGATTCCATCTATGACGTTTGATCGTGCCAAGGGGCTAATTTTGCCATATACCCCCCTTTTAATATTTATATTTTCGTGTATGGTATAATTTTTTTTAGATATTTTGTAGTTATCCCCCTCTACTTTTTATATTGGCATTTAGGTCCAATCTACGTCAACTCACATGCCTATACGCGTGATGGGACTAGGGATTTTGCACCTAGGCCCTCGAATTTTTTGTATTTCTTTTTATTCAACATAGTAGGAATATTAGCGTAATATTTTCCAGATATTTTCATATGGTCCCCCGATCTTTGTAATAATTTCAAAAATACCACTCCGGGTACATATTTTTGGAAATATTTAGGAAATTTGCATATTTGACCCTGAGCTTCTCCAAGGTGTTCGAGTATAGTGCCAGAACTTTAGATATTTATAGAAATACCCCTACTAGGCTGTATTTTCTTTTTGTAGATTTTATTTTTGTTAAAAATACTTCCTATGCTCTAAAAATTTGTAGAAAATCAACATAAATACCTTATATATTATTTTATCGCATATATTTTTATTAAGATATTTTACCCAATATTTATACTTACTAAAAAAACTGAGCTATTTTCCATGTCTACTTATAAAAATACGAAAATTATAAAAATATTTGTTAAATTTCCAAAAAATTATATTTTGTTTATTACCATTTTTGCATCTACCTATCGAATTCCCAAAAAATAGAAAGACAAAATCACTAAAAATATAAAATTCTAAAATATTTATTAAAAATATAAAAAATCTATAAAAATCCAAAAATATGTGTTTTTGCTCTTAAATTTTGAAAATCTATTAAAACTAGTTTTGGAAAAGTTTGAGGCTTTTAGCTATTTTTAAATTTTAAAACAATTCAACCTATTTCTTTTAGTCATTGTTTTACTTTTTAATTCAATTGAAAAATAAAAAATAGCAAATATTTAAACAAAAATATCAAAAATAGAGAAAAAAACTAAAAACAAAAAATATTTTATTTTTTAATTTTTGTGTATTGATAGTTATATTCAAAAATATCAAACCCCTATCCTCTATATATAGCTATACTTACTTCTACTCTTATTTATAATTATTTCAGTCATTAAAATTTCAAAAATATTTTCTAAAACATTAAAAAATAAAGAGGACAATACCTTAGGGTATTTGCCTAATTTTGTTTTCATTTTATATTTTTATTATCTATATTACTTATGTTATATCCCTATACTATCTATACTTATATTATAACTTATTATAAAGAATAAAGAAATGTGGAAATTAGAAATAATAAAAAATAATTATAAAATTATAAATTAGCAAGAAATAAAAATATATAAAATAAATATACAAAAGAAATAATAAATAATTAAAAACCCACAAAAATAATAAAATTCTAAAAAAACCAAAAACACTTGTTGTCTCTTTTTGCCATTTTTTGTTGTCTATCCCCTTTTCTCCATGTGTTCGGCACACTACCATACTTGTCACTATACACATTTCGTTGTAGGATTATAATATATTTTCATTCACACTTGATTGCATTGCTTCATCTTTGTATTGTGTAGGTTTATTGTTGTCTTAATTTATTTTCATGAGTGGTCGCCTCGGTGACAATATATCTTTGTTTTCTATGTGGATATTATATTAGACCCTCACAAAAGTTAATTAAACACAAAGCCTACTAAAGGGAATATAAATATTACATAACACCGAAGAGCTATAAACATGATAGAGAAACACCATATTTGCAATTATGACATTTATTCTTCATAGGAGCACATAAACTTTACAAAGGAAAATACCTATTTTACTTACAAATATTACATGAGAAAGTAAAGAATAGTGTATTAATGAATTTACAAAGCTGAATATGGATTTGTCATAAACTCATTGGAGCTTACAAATATATGCATGAAATCAATTTCATGAGATCTTAATTAAAATTCTATAAACAAAGGTATTAACAAAAAACGTCAAATCTAGATCATCCTAAGATAGTAAATTGATCTAGAAGATGAAAATATCCTTTTTCGAAAAGGTTTCCAATTACAACCATCAGATTCAGATCCAATGGATCTCGTTGATGGCTCACCACAAATGTGGGGAGACACCACTTCATTCGAAAGGGTCCTTACATACATACATACATAATATATATATATATATATATATATATATATATATATATCTGTGTGTGTGTGTGTGTGAGGTTGGGGAGCTTTCACAAAGGCGCATGTTACTTTACATGCACCGGTTCCACAAACACTTATTTTTTTAAATTAAACCTTAGAGGATTTACTTATAATTATTATTGGGCACATGTTTCAAATTTCAAATAAAATATACATTCCTAACATGTCCATTTGGAACAGTTTAATTTCAGCAATTCCGAGACAACAAAAATTTTGCAGTTTTGATGAATGAGTTAGAAGTCTCGAATAAAGTTGAATTTTAAATGACATCATGGTGATACATTTCAAAAAAAATATAAATGTTTTGGACACCACTGTGCATGTAAAGTTACATGCACCTTGGTGCAATCTCCCCAACCTCTCTCTCTCTCTCTCTATATATATATATATAGAGAGAGAGAGAGAGAAAGAGAGATCTCTTCTTATAGGATGTGTCCTTCTTAAGTTCAGGAAGGTCACCCTGTTTTTGTAGAAAACACGAGGACTTTAGTGGAATATGTATACAGTTTGTATGATAACTACACATTATAAAGACAAAACCACACATAAAACTACACATTATTATACAAACATTAAAACTGCACATTGTAATATAAACTGTAAATGTATTCTACTGAAGTCGACATGTTTTCTACAAAAATGAGGGTGGCCTTCCTAAACTCAAGAAGGACCACATCCTATTGGAAGGAGAATCTCTCTCTCTCTCTCTATATATATATATATATATATGGGGCACCCGAGGGTGTAGCCAACTAACTGCACCTAACCATTTTTTCATTGATCTTTGTGTTTTTGAAATGAAACCTAAGGAGATTTAAACACCATATATCACCATGGTCTGATGCCAAATTCAACTAAATTAGACACTTCTATCATATCCATCAAGACTATTACATTTTAACGTCCTCAAAATGGCTGAAATTGACCCTATCTAGATGGGCATGTTAGGAATGTTTGTTTTGCATGAATTTTGAAAAACTTATTCCACTCAATAAATTAAGTAAATTCCCATAGATTTCCTTCAAAAAAAAAATCAAAAACTAATTAGAAAAATGGCCGGGTGTAGCTAGATGGTTGCACCCCCTGGCATAGATTCCCTTTTCCCTATATATATAGGGTATAATGGGGTTGTACCCTAGAGGTAGACAACTAGCTGCCCGCGGGCCATTTTTGGTGAAAATTTTTGGTTTTTCTTAAATACCACCTTGTATTCTCTGCATTATATCCCTCTAATATGTCATTTAAATTTCATCAGAAACAATGTCTCCTATACCCTCCATCTAGAAAATGTAATTTTGATGGTCTTAGAATAGTTGTAATCGACTTGTTCTAGATGGAGGGCATAAGAGTTTTATTTCTGACGAAATTTGAATGACATATTATAGTGATCTAGTGATGAAATGCATGGTTGTATTTTTCAAAAAAATCAAAAAATTTCGCTAATAAACCTATATATATACACACACAAACATATATAAGGAAAAATGGGGTTGTCCACTAGGGGGAGCTAACATTGCCCCCCCTCGAAAATTTCCCTATATTTTTATTGTTATCTGAAAAAAGAATCCGTAGAAATTCATCACTATACCTCTTTATTATATCATTCAAGTTTTGTGTAAAACACATACTCCTATGATCTCTATCCAAACAGTCATTTTTAGCGGTCGTAGAATAGTTGAAATCGACATTGTCTAGATGGAGGCTATAGGAGTCTTTCTTTCGCACAAAATTTGAATGGCATAATATAAGGATGTAGTTATACAAATCCACAGAAGTATTTAAAAAAAACTAAAAAATAAAATTAGAGAAAATGGGTGGGGAGAGCTAAGTGATATCCCCCTAGGAGGGGAGCTCACTTCACTCCCTACCCTATTTTTTTATTTTTTATTTTTGAAAAATTAATCCATGAAAATTCATCACTATATCCCATATATTATTGATAACTGAAATCTTACACTCGATTATTTAATGAAGAGAGTTGTCGGTTGCAGAAAGAATCGTGGAGATCGGATTTCGGTTGATCAAACTGAAATCAATAAAATAGGAGAGAGAGAGAGAATAAGTGGCTTCCTATTTTATCTACATTTATATTTATCTAGGTAAGTGTGCTTGGGTCGAAATCGAGGAGGTAGAATAACCATAAAACGGTTCTCGATGAAAGAAAGAAATCTTGAAATATTTCTCCATCTTCTTGATTTTACAACTAACTCAAGAAAACACTAAAAAATAACACGACTTTACAAAAATCGATTCGAGAAAATTACATGATTAAAATCAATGAAAAAAATACAAGAAATGTCGCTAGGGTACTTGTGTAACTACCCTAGAAAAGTCAAAGAAAAATACAACAAGATAAAGGTCCAAAATATCCCTACAGAACCGGTGCAGAAATGCAAAGAAAAGATTTTAAGTTTGTTACATTTAGGTCCTTGGAAGGGACTAGTTTGCAAAGAAAATGAAATTTATTACATTTAGGTCCTTCCACGGGGACCTAAATGTAATTCTGGAAAACCTCTAGAGCAGGATGAAATTTCTGGAAGTCTGTTGGATTTATGTTGCAAAATTCCCACCGATTCATCTTTGACGGCCTGGATTAGATGATGCAGTGCGATCATATCCGTCCTTGTAGGACACGTGTCATGATTTTGCGCTTCGCGTGTTCTTGGGCAGTTCTTCTCCTTCCTTACGTAGATACTAGTGACGCCTTATTCCTCGACTTATCTCCGGCTATCTACAACGTTCTTTGGCCTCCGACAAGGCTAGAGGGGTGACTTCTTCACCCCTCAAGCTCTCCTGCAATGGGCTGGCTCTGAGGTTGTGAGATGCAGCGACAAAGAGTCCTCGAAGGTGGCAGAAGAGCTTCGATAGTCGGCTAGAAGAACGAGTGGTTGATTGAATCTTTCGTTGATAATTAAAGGCTCCAGTGATGATCGAGATCTGCAAATGGTGATTTATGTGCTCGATTCTCGATTGAATCGGCCAAAACAATTATGATATTATAAATAAAATAAAGTTTCTACAATACGTATAACAGTGAAAATAAATAAGATTGAAGGAAATTGAGGGGAAAGTCAGAGCGAATTTGGTTGTTGAATTAGATGTGTGTTTAAGGGGAATGATTAAGAATCTTAACTACGTACTTAGGAATGCTAAATGAGTCACGCGATTTGAGAAATAAAATGGAAAAGGATGGAGGAATACCTGTGGGTAGCAGGTGGTATGCTCCCGCTGGTAGTCGCTAGACGAGTTGGCTTCCCAGAGCTGAAGGTCATGGATGCGGTGGTACAAGGCGATGTTGAAACTTTGGAACTCTCCTCCGATCTTCCCCCTTCCACGCGGGCACCTCAGGGGGAGCTATCACCTCCGGAGTAAGGCTGGGCACGATAGTGAAGGTTAGGTGATCGCCAGTGGTTTTCTGGATGTTGTTAGCTTTGGAGCATTTAGATGGAGATGGAGATTTGGAGATGGTTTTATAGGGAGATCGAAGGGGGTTTGTTGGTGATCAATGGTCGGCGTGGGTGGTGGTAGTTGGAGGAAGAAGATGGAGGGTGTAAATTGGAGGTAGAGATGATGAGGTGGGTTGGAGAAATGGAAGAAAGAAGGTAGTTGGAACAGACCACCGGCCTGCCTTCTTGAAGAAGAAGGCACCAGGTGTTGACACGTGTCAACACTTAGTTGGCCAGTATCAATAAATACCTTAGAATATATATAATAGTAGATAAAGTTATTTTAAATAGTTACAAAAATGAAAATTATAAATAATTAATTTATCTATATTATGGTATAATTAATTTTAATAAACAATAAATATATTACGAAATATAAATATTATATTACTAAATAGGTATAAATAATACTTAATAAATAGGTTTTAGATTTTTAGTTTAAGTAATTACTAGATAATATATCATTTTTGTATTTTATTAATCATTAGGTTAATAAATAAAGTATGTACGATTTTTTTATAGATTTTAATCAATTAATTTAAGTATTTTAATAAATATAGATATAAATGATGCAGTTCAAATTTACCTATAAATTAGGGTTTTTGATTTATTTAAAATAATAAATAAGCTCCAAAAAATATCTAATAAATTAGGATTAAAATATAAGATCAAAAAAATAGTTGAACTTTTAAAATTATTAAAATGATAAATAGTGTGTTCTTAAATAAAATAAATAGCTCAGAAACCCCGTTGTGGTTAGGATAAAAAACCGATTTTTTGCAAACGGACTCTGATTTTAGTGAAACAACCTTCATTAATTAAAGAATATTATTTTATGAACTTTAAGATGAGTAGAGTAAAATTGGAGTTTTTATGAGAATGTTATGTTGTTCGGAAGTTCGGATTTTGACAATTTACAAATTGGATTTCTTGGTATATATATAAAGTAATATTTTTAACTTTTTTTTTATTTTTCTATATATTTTTTAAAAATATTTCGGAGAAGAGTTTGGTGAAAAATATATTAATATAAATTAACTAAAAATATTTAATGTTTTGGTTTTTATTGGATAATTAATAAGGAAGTGTAAGAGATGTGAAATTAATTATTTTTATTTGTTTTCTTCCTTATCTCCCCCTACTCATTTATTTGTCGACTAATCCTTGTTGACTTGGTCTCAGGGATTAGGTTATAAGTATGTCTTTCAGCTATATTTATTTTTACAATTCATATTGTACACATATACATATCTACAATTTGCCTTTAATTTTATTCTTTTATTAATTTACATGATTTTAATGCATAAAAGTGCATTGTTAGTCATGAATGGGATTTTGGAAAAAAAGTGGAAATTAATAGATTGTTACATGTATTTATTAAGGGTTTTAAGTCAAAATGCAGACAGAATATTAATGAATCATGAATTCATCAACCCCCTATACTTAAACTTTGCTAGTCCCTTAGCAAACACTTATTTGAAAAATAAAGGAAAAAAGATATAAAGTTAGAATGAATTTCTTTCCTAAACCAATTCATGAGAACAGACAAAGGATAGAGCTCGATCGGGTTTGAAATAAGCATTTTGTCGGATCCTTAACTAGAATTAGGATTTTGTCCTCAAGTTCTACAAATCCTTGTTTAAGTTCACCTCAACAGCTAGTTCAGATCCACTCATTAATGTCGCAAACTCTATCAACCTTGAAATCAATCTGTATTATGTGTGAATTGTTTTAGCTCTTCTCGCTTTAAAAGAAGTGAAAAAACGGCCCATCCTAGTTATAAACTCCCATTGGTTCCTCATCCAGGTACTCTTTCAGGGAGGGAGGTATTCCCTTATAAGGTCAGTTCATGATGTGTCCACAATCGAATATAGAGAGAAAGTAGAAGAATGAGAAAATAACTGGAGTGCAACCAGTGTAGTCACATCTCCTTGTGAAGCCCAGATGATGTAGCTAAGTCTCCACTAAGATGTGCAGGCTTTTTGGTCGAAGCTCAGACCATTGTGGTCGTATTTTTATTTGGTGGCTTCTTCTTTGAGTTGGCTTTGTAATGTTGCTTGCACTACATCCATCTCTTTGTGCGTAAACGGATATAGCGTCTTTTCATTCCGTCCCTTTTTTGAGGTCTTGGAAAAATTGCGCCAGAAGATCCTTCCCTTATCCGAAGCGATTATTCCAACCCCAATCTCTCCCGTCTTTAGACATCAATTCCGCCGGACAAGGATAGAAACACACTACCAAGATGGACTGCCATTCTCCGCCTCGTGCAAGTTGAGCTAAGTGCAAAGTGCATGTGTCCAAAATTGGTCCACTGATGAAGTGTTAAATGGAGGAAACCAAGTGTTCTACAATGGTACTTTTCGAGTTGACTTCCCAAACATTGTCTCATGGAACCCAAAGATTTAAGTCAAAGACCCGAAAAGTCTAAATCCAGTTCCTAACTAGGCTCTTTACAATGAAAGTTAAAGGCCATAATCAAGCTCTATCCTTTAGACTTTTCCCAATATTTAGTTCTAGAAATAAAACTTATTTTGTAAAATGCTAATGCAAATGCAACCATGTTTTTGTGAAGTGTATTTTCTGAATTTTACCCATTTGTATATATTTTAGTGATTTTGTAAATGAATTGTACACTTTACATTTTTTATGGATTTTGCGATTTTTATAAACAAGTTTATGTACAAGAATTTTACAAAATAAATTACCCATATTTTATTTGGATTAAATAAATAATGTATTTTTCAAATTCTATATACAAAAGATTTTACAAGGACCAAATCAATTTTATACATATTTTAATATATATGATTTTAAATAAGTGTTATATATATTTTAAATTAAGGATCTTAAATAAGGATTTGATACATATTTTACTTATTTATAAGGATTTTATTAATAATTTAAATAAATAAGTGTATTTTATATTACCCTCATTCACTTTTTATGGATTTTATAGATATAGAAAATATATAAAAGTACGAGTTATGGATAAAAGTATATATACAATATATACGCACCCCCTATACTTGGTTTGTGCTATGTCCTCATAGCGTCAAAAGAGAAAAAGAAGGACATATCTCGTGCTAAGTAAAAGTGGGTGAAAAAGAACGAAAGAATAGAAGTCTGTCGACCCCCCTATACTTACAATCAGGTCATCGAAAGTATAGCGGAACAAAAATGAGGTGACTGAGGAAGAGAATATATAACCGAAGGAACAAAAGAAAAAAAACGAAATCATCGAAATCACTCGGTTCCCCCTATAAATAGGATAAGGCATCCTAATTAGTATAGAAAAGAGTGTGGTCAAATTAGGGACTGATGATTAGAGTAAAAGAAATGATATACAAATGAAAAGTAAAAAGATCAAAAACCGAAAACGAGAATCAATGGGCAATCAGTTCCCCCTATACTTAGGATCTGGCATCCTAAGTATAGAAGACGAACAAAAAATGGGGACAATTGTGATTTACAGAGAATATACTGGTCTGTACTCCAGAAAATCGAGTGGCTTCGCAGGTCTCTATATAGGATGACATGATATGGAAGAGTAGTCATGCATCCTGTACAAAGTAGATCACTTCAACTCAGGCTAGATGATCAGTAGTCTCCACAAAGTGCTTCAGCATCTTCCCATTTACTTCAAACGATTTTGCACCAGGTGACACATCTAATATAGCAATACTACCGTTGTCGTGCACCGTTCTGACTATATACGATCTTTCCCACTTGCTTTTTAATTTGCCAGGAAAAATTCTCAATCATGCATTGAACAACCATACTTTCTGTCCAGGAACAAAGATCCTGTGCTGGATATGTCTATCCTGCCATTGCTGCACTTTGTCCTTGTAAACGTGGGTGTTCTCATATGCCTGATTTCGAATCTCTACCAGCTCATTCCTATCTAAATTTCTCTTGGCTCTTGCTCTCTGTATCTCTAATGAAATATCTCTGATAGCCCATTCGGATTTGTGCATGATCTCTATCGGTAAATGGCATGGTTTTCCGTAGACTAATATGAACGGTGAAATACCTAAGGGAGTCTTATATGCAGTACGATATGCCCAAAGAACTTGGTTTAGAAGTTGTGACCAGTTCTTTCTACCCAGTCGAACTAGTTTATGAAGAATGGATTTCACATCCTTATTTGAAACTTCAGCCATGTCATTTGTCTGCAGGTGGTAAGGAGAAGCTACTTTGTGATCAATGCCATAGCTCTTCACTAGCTTTTTCCCCTCCTTACTAATGAAATGGCTACCCCATCTGAAATGAGAATACGTGGAATAGCGAACCGTGAAATAATATGTTCCTTTGGGAACTTGCACACTATCTTTCTATCAGCGGTTCGTATGGGTATAGCCTCCACCCATCTGCTAACTTAATCTACAACGAGAAGGATGCACTCAAAGCCGTTGCTGGAGTGAAATGGTCCCATAAAATATATGCTCCATATGTCAAAGATCTCACAAATTATAACTGACAGCATATGCATTGCATCTCCAGCACCGATTGTCCCTACGACTCTCTGACAATCTGGACAACTCTTTATGAATGTACAAGCATCTCTAGTAAGAGTCGGCCACCAAAATATGCTATGAAGTACCTTCTACGCTATCCTCTTCCATGAATGATGCCCTCCTGCCTCTATGGAGTGGCACATAATAAGGACACTATTATATTCCTCCTGAGGAATACATCGTTTGTACACGCAATCTGGTCCCTCAAGAAAAATATCGTATCCTCCCAGTGGTAATATCATGCCTCGGACACTAGCTTGTCGACTCGGTCTTTTCACCAACCTTGTGGACTCTTCTGTGTATCCAGAAAGTTCACTTTGTCTACATACCATGGAAGCTCTATAACTCTAAAGATGCTCTCATCTGGAAATCTCTCTGCAATCTCCAGCGTGTAATCATCTGAAGGCTGCTCTATTTGTAGTCAGGAGAGGTAATCATCTACCATGTTCTTTACCCCAGGCATGTCTCTAATGTCTAAATCAAACTCCTAGTGTAAGAGAATCCATCTGAGAAGTCGTGCCTTAGCATCCTTCTTTTCCATCAAAAATCAGAGAGTCGAGTGATCAGTGTACACTGTGATTTTCGATCTATGAAGATAAGATCTGAATTTATCTAAAGCAAACACCACTACCAACATCTCTTTCTCTGTCACTGTATAGTTACGTTGGGCATCATTTAAAGTGTGGTTGGCATAGCGGATAGCAACCGGAAGTCCGTTCCTCCTCTATCTTAATACAACCCCGACCGCAAAATGTAAAGCATCCATCATGATCTCCAAGGGTAGATACCAATCAGGCAACTGTAGGACATGAGCACTGATAATCATTTGTTTTAAAGTGAGAAGGCATTACGACATTTGTCATCTAACAGAAAATCGATGTATTTGCCTAAGAGTTCAGTTAACGGTCGGGAAATCTTAGAGAAGTCCTATATGAACCGTCGGTAAAAGCCGACATGCCCTAGAAAAGATCATAATTACTAGACGTTGGATGGTGGATTGAGACATTTGATGACATCAACCTTGGTAGGGTAAACCACCATGCCTTGCTTGGAGATGACATGCCCCAACACGATCCTGTTTGTAACCATAAAATGGTTCTTTTCCCAAAACATAATGAGATCTACCTCACAACATTTTTGAAGAACCTGGTCTAGGTGGGTTAAGCAATCATTAAAGGACTCATCGTAGACCAAAACAACATCCATAAAGACCTTGAGAGAATCACCGACCATGTCTGTAAAGATGGCATGCATGCACCTCTATAATGTAGCAGGGGCATTGCACAATCCAAAGGGCATCCGTCTAAAGGCATACGTGCCGAAAGGAGATGTGAAGGTGGTCTTCTCCTGATCTTCAGGGGCAATTGTAACCTGATTTCCGGAGTAGCCATCTTGGAAGAAAAAGTACTCCTTCCATGCCAACCTTTTTATCACTTGGTCTATAAAAACCAACGTGAAGTGATCCTTCTTCATCATGGCATTCAACTTTCTGTAATCAATGTGTACCTGCCACGACATGGTTACTCTCTTTGGAATCTCTTCTCCACTCTCATTCTTAACCATCTGAATTCCCGACTTCTTCGGGACAACATGTAATGGGCTAACCCATTCAGAGATGGAGATAGGATAAATAAAGCATGTGTCCCACCATTTCATAATTTCTTTCTGGACAACATCACGTAAGACGGGATTCAACCCCGCTGAAACTCTCTGGAGGGTCTGCTGTCATGATCAAGATAGATAAGATGAGAACACCAAGCAGGATTTATCCTGTAGAGATCGTGTATAGTCCACCCAATGTCCTTACAGTTTCTTTCAACAATCTCCATCAAACGGGATTCTTATTCTTCGGTCAAATATGCATTGATAATGATCAGAAACTATCAGTATGGACATGCAAGGAAAGCATATTTCATATTCGATGGTAAGGTCTTCATCTCAGGTAAGGTAAGATCTGTCTTTGCTTTATCTTCCTCTAATTGTGTAAGGGGATCTACGCAGGTGGTAGATGTGGCTGCTTTATGGTTATCCACCATCTCAATATGTTCTAAAGTAGGAGTACAAAAGATGTATAAAACATCATCTGACTCACTACCGTGCTCATCCTCAGAATGACTAGAGGAGAATTATTCGGCTAAGTAAAACTCGGTCTCTAAATCATCTGAGGTGGAAGAATTCTGTAAATTTTCTGAGTCTAAAATGTCTGCAAGATAATTCTCAGTTGTCTGCTCCATATGATCATCGCCATCAATGCTACAACAAAGAGTATCGTCGGAAGAGCTGCCAGCTCAAGTCTCAGACCCATCCTCTTCTAGGATATCTCGGGTCTCTACTTGATACCTTTCGAGGTCATCAAGGCGAACGTCATCCATGTAATCACAGGTGGCTAAGGAACTCAAAGCATCAGAACTGGTTGTAGATGCGGCACTAGATGCATGTGATTCTCTCGCCATCTATATATGTACCTTTTCACCATCGATGCCAAAAGATACCTTCCCTGTATCATAAACGAAGAGGGCCTTTGCGGTCTCCAAGAAAAGCCTCCCAAGAATGATTGGGGTAAGGTGTAACTGTGTGGGACATTCCATGTCTACGACAGTAATGTCCACTGGGAATTGCAAACCCTGCACGATTACGATAACGTTCCTTAAAATGCCCCTAGGTCTCTTTACAGATCTATCAGCAAACTGAAGGATTGAATAGGATTTTTAAAGAGGGCCTAACTCGAGCAAGTCGAGTAAGCATGATGGTAATATATTAATAAAGGAACCGTTATCTAGGAGAGTGCAATAGAATATGGCTTCTGAAATCTTGCATCTAACATAGCCTGCTCTTGAGTCCTTCTTCTTCTTTGGTAGTGTATTCTGAATAACACATTATTCAGCTGCTGCTTGAGCATAGAGAAGTAATCCAATGTATTATGGAGTGGGATTTTCAGAAAGATGTGATCTCTAAGTAATCTATCAGTCTCTGTAGTAACATCATTCTTTTGGATTTTTTAGTACCATTTGCATACAAATCATAGGGAAAAGGAACAATTTCAAGAAAAACAAAATTCTTTTTATTGAGTTCGGGATCAACTTCTACATCGAGAGTCTCAAAATTATCTACAAAACTCTCTAAAACAGGAAAAGACACCATCTTCAGAAGTGTCTGCATGGCCTAGCGTGGTGTCATCGTCTGATTCGCCTAAGTCCATATCGGCAATCTTGGCATCGCTTTCTTCTCCCTGATCTTCGAGTGGCTGATCCCTGTCATCCTTGCAGTTCTCCTCATAAGCATCAATATGTGTATCATGGCCTAGCTCTCGCTCTTCACCTTGTGCCATCTCCTCTTCCTAGTCAGGTGCTTTGGTGATCTACTTCTCCTGAGACGAATGAAGTTAGATAGAAATTCAAGAAAAGAGATCGTACATGTCATGGTGTCTACCTGAACTGGGTGCCTCCTCTTGTTATTTGGATTCATCTAAGCCTGGGCTGAAAGAGTTATATTGGGTGTGGTTAACTCATCCAGATGATGGTTAACCCGCTCCATTTCGATCTTGTGTGTGGTATGGAGCATGCTCAACATATCCATTACCTTATTCAACGACAGGGCTTTTGATGATATCTCAGGTTCAACGTGATAACCCTGACTCTCTACTCTCTCTTGCCTCAACATATGTTGTTGCGGAGCGTACAGTTGAGGAGATCGCTGGGGCATATATGGAGACTGCTGCTGCTGGTGGTAATGGTTTGGTTGTGATTATGAAGCAGGATGGTGAAAAGAATGTGGTCTCTGATAAACATTTTGTTGAGACTGCTGCTGCGTGTAGTGATGATGGTGCGGAAATTACGGGCGTCCAAGCTGGGGATGGTTGTAATGCTGCAGCTGCTACTGGTAGTGTACGTTTGTGGAGTAAACTGTGATGACGACTAAATCAGAGTGTACCATATCCCATTGAACTCAAGAGTTGCTTGAAGCTCAACATCAATGTCTCCATGGTTGGTGATTTGGTTGGGATTGGTATAAGACTGGTCCTCATGCCAATCAATCTGCGGAGTCTCTGTATGCTGACCCGGCTCGCTCTAGAAGAAGTGGATCTGTCATGTGGGAGGAGCGGGTAAAGATCTTTGAGCAAGTTGTGAGGTCAAAGAAGCGTGAGACTGCTGATACTAAAGCTGCAGATCCGCCACCTTCTTCGTCAGATCGCTCTGCTGCTGAGGAAGTGATAAGAGTTTCTCCAACTCTCGCGGCGGCTACAGGTTCTGAACTTGCTTCAGAATCACATCTATTAATGTTAACTTTTCACTAATATATCCCATGTTGTTATTGGATTCAGAATCCGAAATATTCTCTACCTTCTGATGCTCTTGGTGGAGTGGTGGCTGCGGGGCCTTCTGGAATGCCCGAGTAGAGTCGACAACTCTTGAGTTCTCTGCCATCCCCTCAAAGATGGACAAGACAAACTCGGCATCACGATTCAAATAAATACCGTCACATGCGATGCTTACAAGGCCCCGTACATCCAGCTAGAGTCCTCCAAAGTAATCATGCACTAGAACCTTCAATGGTATCTCATGATGAGGTCATCTCTCGCTAAGATCCTTGAACTGATGCCACTTCTCGTGGAATGATTCGTTCAACAGTTGTGTAAAACTGAAGATTTGGCTCCTCATCATGTTCGTCCATCCGAAAAGAAAGATTTTATGCAGGAACGTGGACTTAAGATTGGTCCACGTGGAGATCTCCCTCCCCAAATAAATGAGCTAGTAAAGTGCCTTATCTTTTAAGGCGAAGGGGAAGACTTGAGGCGAATGGCCTCTTGCATAACACCAGGATAATTAACCGTACCACAAAAATATATTAAACTATTGCAGAAAGGTAAACGACTCCTCTGCGGCATTCCCATAAAATTTGGGAAGCAATGAAATAATGGAAGGGCGTAACTCGTATGGCCCTTTATTTGGTGGTAACCGAATCTAGTGATGTAGCATCCTAGCACCAGGGTCATACTCGTCTCTAAGTGTTGTGGGAACCAAGGTAGGTTGTGGTGGGTTCCAAGCTCCTGCTCTAAGCACAATGATCTCGACTCGCAGCTCGTTCTGGACTCTAAACTGATCTCGGATATGTAGATTCATCTATTGAAGCGTGCCTAGAATCCCCGTCGAGATGTCTGCGGCTGGATCTAGTATTCCATCTGTGTGTTGTTCCCCAGTTTGTCGGTCCTCCGCTGCTCTATCCTCGACCGGTCCCTTTCTGCGAGCCATATCCCTTAAATCTTCTAGGAAGGAAAAAGTCTCGTAAGAACTCAGTGAAAATTGTGCCGGAGAAAGATACAATGATTTGAGATGGGAGTCTGCCTCAAAAAATAGGCTGGGAGGCGAGGGAGTCTGGGTGTGACTCTCCTCGAGATTAGATGGGACCGAATCGGGAAGAGGGTCATCCCGAGACTGTAAAGAAGTACGACGGACGGTGGATCGTCGAGAGCTCACGGAGTCTGAGCGGAAAAGCTGTCGAGTCGTCATCTTCAATCTAAAGAGAATAATCAGGCGAGCAAAGTAAAGCCTTGAACTTGGTCATCTCTTGGATCCTATATCACAATATCCGGCTCGCCAAGAGGAAACCAATGGTATTTGTTTCGTGTAAATCAGACTTCATTTCGATTTGTTATGATTTTCAGAAGAAAGAGAAGTAAGAAGGTTTAAGACATCATTAACTCCTAATGACTGTCACTAAGGCTAAATAAATACGATTAAATAAAATAATGATGGATTGAGGATCATTAATGACCATTAGTTAACATTAACCAATAGTTAACAAAAGTTAAGCGTAAGCTGCGAAGGTTAAATCGCGAATAGTAAAAGTTAATCACGATTAGTATAGCGAATCTAGATTCTTTTAGATAGTTCTAACTTAAGCCTTAAGTTTCGGATAAGTTTTGGCCAAAACCATGGGCCAAACCGATGGTCCACTAACCGCGGTTAAGATCTAAACCATGGTTTTCTAAACATGGTTAGCGGTTTTCCGGAGCCTATAAATATCCCGCACTACCCATTTATTCTCTACAATTTTCACTACCACCACCATCCCAAGGGCTAGGGTCTAGAGGTCGGGAGGAGGAGTCGGAGGTGAGGAAGGAGCATTAGAGAAGCGCTGCCGGGAGAACGAGGAGGAGGAAGATACGATCCTCTCTTAGATTGCTTCAGAAGCAAGGTTTTGATTCATGTTCTTTTTTCCATCTTTGTTTTTAATTCATCTTTGTTTCCGATTCGTTTTCTATTGTGGTTTGAGGAGAAATCTGTGTAACACCCTATTTAGGTGCGGGCGTCTATGCACGTCAGTGAACCCTGTGATTCGTCCCATCTTCACTCACCTAAGATGCATGGTGTCTACCGATTCTTCATTGCTTGTAGTTTGGTTATATTCTTTCATTTTCCTTGTTGTTTTCCTCTTGGTGATTCTATAGAGATAATGGTTTCTATTTTTCCTTTTAAAATATGTCCCGATATAAGGGAAAACTCTATCAAATTTTTTTATAGAAATATGTCCCAAGATAAGGGGAAACTCTGCCGAAACTTTCCTAGAAATATCACCCCGTATAAGGGAAAGCTTTGCTGAAATTTCAAGAGAAAATATGTTCTTCGCATTCTTCGTGTTCTTCGTGTGTTCTTCGCATTATCGTTCATTCTTTGAGTTCTTGGCACGTTCTTAGCGTTTTTAGTACGAAAATGAAATTTGATTGTTTTGGGATCTATAAATCATCCTTTTGTAAAAGAATCACGATAAAGCACTGCATACAAGAGAGAGAGCCTGATTAGGTAACAAAATCCTTCCTTTGCTGTTGGGTTTTCATATGAGATCGTTGAGATTTCTGCATTTGTGCTCCTTGCTACCAAGAACCCTAATTTGGTTACTTTTGAGAAAGTATGAAAGGTTGCTTTGTGATTTCAAGTAAAATAAGGTCTATGCATCGAATGGATGCAGTGGTTTGGAAAGTTGGGGTTTGGAAATTAAAATAAGCATAAATATGAGTATATAAATATATGAATTAATATATGTGTAAGTCTATACTCAATATTTATGTTCATGCAAATCTAAGGCTTAACGGAGGAAGTACACCATGGGAATTGATGTGTTTTGAGTTGGATCCTGAAAAGGATTGTGCCTTACGTTAAGAATGTCTGGTAGTAGAACTACATGTCGGGCATGCAAACTGTAGGTTTGTCGGAAGAAACACGTATTGACATTGCCCTACCTAGGTCATACACAGTTGCCCTATTATGATAAGTGCGCACGAAATGAATGATTTGCAACACGTGGTACCTGGAGCCAATATATTCAGGTTGAAGACGGAAGATGTGGTCGTGCCTTGTGGAGGCATGGGTGGTTCAATAGCAGTTGGGTCACTACAACATGTTTTAAAGCTGCTAGATTATGTAATTAAAGGTTAGCCCAAGGTTTTAAGAAATCGGATCCTCGAGGATGGTGTGCTTCTTTGTTTGCCAGGCTGAGGGTTTGAGACTTTGATTAATAAAAGAAAAAGAAATTGTCAGGGTAGTATTCAAGGATTGGTTGAGGCGATGTGTGCCGCCATAAGCTTACAAGATCAACGCAATCTCCAATCCCGAAGTATCCACAACTTCGGAGTCCATATATTGTTGAGGTAATACCCTGGACTAAACCCCGACGTAGAATAGAAAGGAATAGGACTCGAATTAATGTGAAGGGATGAAACTTTTTGGGATAACAAGTTTTGAAAAATTACACCATTTGTTTGCTTTTCTCTTCTTCGTTACTTAGCATTCGCTAATTGTTATCCTATGATTTATGGAAAATCCAATAGGTGTCAGTGAGCCATCGCAATTACTTTAGTAATCTAGCCAATTAACATAGTCATCCAGCCAGCCACAATAGCTTTACTCTACAAGGTAGTTAGTAATATTTTTGTGTGTTTCCTTCCAGCTGATGTACATGTAAATGGTTATAGTGGGACAATGTATAATGTGTTCTTTATTTTGTGAATGGAAAAGTGTTGAAATACTTCCTTCTTAATATTTTTAATTGTAGTTTGTTTCTGAATGGTAGTTGTGATTGCTGAATAAATTATTTCTGAGTAACCATATCCGGATATGGGAGGATCCGATGCCCCAGAATCGGGGTCGTGATAGTTTGGTATTAGAGCACGGTTACTCCAATAATTTAATCAGTAATTGATAAATATGAGCAGAATTCAGAAAATAAGTTTGTCTTAAGATCCTTTGATCTTAGTAAGTGACTGCAGTACCATTCACAAGTCATTGTACCTTATCTACATTATGCTAAACTGTATATGACCTAACCTTTGGCCTTGACTCATCCCAGGATCATGGCAGACCAAGACATGTCTAGGAAATTAGTGGCAATGATGGTGATGCCCCATGAGATGGGTCAAAGGTAATAGGCATTAGAGCGAAGACTCAATGACATAATAAGAGATCAAAGTCATCCATACTCGTGGATGCTGGAGTTGAGAGTTCTATTCACCCATATGAGAAAGAGTTTAGATACCGTCAGTCCATATAATTATTATTGCCCCTACTCCATTTGAAGGAGCAGTGGAGGAGGCGCTTCGTGGGCATACAAAAAAAGAAAAGAAGAAAAATAGTTGATTCTTATTGTAAGGATAAGATTTCGATAAAAGCACAAAACCATTATCTGAGTAAGGAACCAAGAGTTCAGTTATAATTCAAGAAGATGTTAGACAATTGTGTGGGACAGATTGTAGGACGTCAGTTACCTTCTTATCTGCTACTTATCAAAATGAATTATTTTAATCTCATCCTAGGGATGGACTGGATAGAAAGGCATCATGCATGCCTTGACTGTTTTCAGAAGAAAATAACTTTTCACCTTCCGAACTCGATAGAGTTCCAGTTGATTGGAAAGGCATCTAATGATAATATTGAATATATCTCTACTTTGAAGGCACAACAGTTGTTAGAGCAAGGGTGCCAAGGCTATTTAGCTTATGTAACCACTACATCAAGGTTAGATAGAATGATAGAAGATGTACCTATAGTGTGCGAGTTTCTTGATGTATTTTCAGAAGAACTACCTGGAGTACCACCTGAGCGAGAGATTGAATTTGAAATCTCTCTCTCACCTGATACTCAGCCTATCTCTATCCCTCCATATAGGATGGCCCCAAATGAGTTACGAGAGTTAAAAGTAAAGTTACAAGAACTATTAGATAAAGGACTCATTCATCCTAGTACTTCACCATAGGGTGCACCTGTCTTATTTGTGAGGAAAAAGGATGGGTCAATGCGGTTGTGCATTGACTATAGACAGTTAAACAAGAAGACATTAAAGAACAAGTATCCTCTACCAAGAATAAATGATCTCTTTGACCAATGCTATGGTACAAATATGTATTCCAAGATTGACTTAAGATCTGGATACTATCAGTTGAAGATTAAAAATGTGGATACCCCTGAGACATCCTTTCGAACTAGATATGGACATTATGAATTCTTAGTTATTCCTTTTGGACTGACAAATGCCCCAACAGCTTTCATGGATCTCATGAATAGAGTATTCAAGGAGTTCCTAGACCACTTTGTAGTAGTTTTTATTGATTATGTGCTTATTTACTCCAAGGATAAGTACCGACATGATCATCATCTCCGGCAATCACTTGAAATATTAAGGAAGAACAATCTATAGGCTAAATATAGAAAATGTGACTTCTGGTTATCAAAAGTATCTTTCTTAGGCCATGTTTCTTTTGGGGAAGGTATATCAGTTGATCCTACAATGGTTAGTGTGATGATGAGTTGGGAACGCCCGAATACTGTCATAGAAATACTATTTTTTTGGGTTTATCTCGGTATTATAGAAGATTTGTGAAGGACTTTTCACAAATAGCATTGCCAATGACTAGGCTGACTCAAAAGGAAGTTCCATTCATATGGTCTGATGCATGCGAAGCTAGTTTTCAGACACTGAAAGAATGTCTAACATCTGCACCTATCCTTACTCTACCCTCTTGGAGTGAAGGGTTTACTGTCACTGACGCATCTAAAGAAGGACTTGGGGCAGTTCTAATGCAACTTGGTAAGGTAGTTGCGTACGCATCGTGACAGCTCAAGACACATGAGAAGAACTACCCGATACATGACCTTGAATTAGATGTCGTAGTTTTCGCTTTAAATATACTGAGACACTACCTCTATGGTATTACTTTTGAAATCTTCACCGATCAGAAAATCTTTAAATATCTGTTTGATCAGAAGCATCTCAATAAGAGACAGAGACGGTGGCTAGAGTTGTTGAAGGACTATGATTGGACCATCTCCTACCACCCCGGTAAGTGGAACGTCGTAGCAGATGCCCTTAGTAGAAGAACTTATTTTCATGGGTTGGTGAGTGCTATCCACATCTGGGGTGTACTATCAACGTTAAGTGAATGGAAACCATTTGATAGTAGTGTCGATAGCATAACTATTCCTCACCGATACAAACCAGAGATCTGGGATAGAATAAAGAGAGGATAGGAGGATGATCCAGTCCTTAAAAACTTGAGACAACAACTTGAGAAGAATGAGATAGAGGGATTACAGATACAAAATGGGTTACTATATAAACATCACAGAGTTTGTGTACCAAACACACCCGAGCTAAGGAAAGATATCTTGCATGAAGCGCATTGCTCTAGATTATCTATTCATCCAGGAATTACGGAGATGTACAAGGAACATCATCCATAATGATGTCCGGGAATGAAGAAGGATGTTGCTGAGTTTGTGAATTCATGTTTCACTTGCCAATAGGTAAAAGCTTCACACCAAAAGCTACCAGGATTGTCACAACCCCTCCCTATACATGAGTGGAAATGGGAAAGCATTTCCATGAACTTCGTTACTATCTTACCTCAGATGACTGGTGGTAAAGATAGTATATGGGTTATAATAGATCGCTTGACCAAGGTATCACACTTTATTATGATAAGTTTATCTTCCACTCCATATCAGTCTGCTGAGTTATATATCACACATGTGATCCGCCTCCATGGTATTCCAAAGGATGTAGTTTCCGATCGAGATTCACGATTCACCTCACACTATTGCGAGAACTTCATGAAAGCCTTATGCATATAGCTATGCCTGAGCACAACATATCATCCATAAATAAACGGTCAATCAGAACGAACGATTCAAACTTTAGAGATATGCTACGAGCATGTGCCTTAGAATGGAAAGGGTCATGGGTGAAACATTTGCCTCTTGCAAAATTCACCTACAACAATAGTTACCATGCAAGTATTGGCATGGCATCGTTTGAAGTACTATATGAGCGAAGGTATACTATACCTTTTTCTTGTCAAGAGGTTAGGATAAAGAACCTTTACAATTCAGATAGACTCCGGGAGACATGTGAAGCCGTAGAGCTTGCTCGAAAATGACTAATAACTGCTCAGAGTCGCCAGAAAAGCTATAGTGATACTAGGCAAAGAGACCTTGAGTTTGAGGTAGGTGAATTTGTATTCCTAGAAGTATCGCCTATGAAGGGAGTTCAGAGATTTGGATTGCATGGGAAGTTGGCACCCAGGTTTGTAGGTCCCTTGATATTATTAAGAGGATTGGGAAAGTCGCATATAGACTTGCACTTCCTCCTCATCGTTCGGCAATACATGGTATTTTTCATGTATCTGAGAAAGTATATTAAGGATACAGAACATAAGATAAACCATGATGATCTGTATGTTGAGCCAGACTTGACATACCTAGAAATACCTGTGCAAATACTATATATGGATATCAAGAAGTTAAAGAATAAAGAGGTACCTCTAGTTAAAGTGTTGTAGAGCAACCAAGAGTTTGAAGAAGCCGCATGGGAACCTGAGGTAGAAATGAGAGAAAAATATACCTACATGTTTGAATGATAACACTATGTACTGTGTATATCTTTATTATAAATGAAATGGCGTTCATTCTCTTCAAGGTTGTTATGTTTTCAATCCTCTTAAAGGTTGTTATGCATGCGTTTCTAGTCTCGAGGATGAGAATTCCTTTAAGGTTATTATAATTGTAAAGCCTTGAACTTGGTCGTCTCTTGGACCCTCTATCACAAGATCCAGCTCGTCAAGAGGAAACCAACGGAATTTGTTTCGTGTAAATCGGACTTTGTTTCGATTTTTTATGATTTTCGAAAGAAGGAGAAGTAAGAAGGTTTAAGACGTCATTAACTCTTAATGACCGTCATTAAGACTAATTAAATACGATTAAAGAAACTAATGATGGATTGAGGATTGTTAATGACCATTAACGAATGCTAACCAATGATAAACAAAAGTTGAGCGTAAGCTGCGAAAGTTAAATCACGACTAGTAAAAGTTAATCACGATTAGCGCTAATTAAGCGTCATTACTGAATCTAGAGTATTCTAGATAGTTCCAACTTAAGCCATAAGTTTCGGATAAGTTTTGGCCACAATCATGAGCCAAAATCATGGCTCACTAACCGCGGTTAAGATCTAAACCATGGTTTTCTAACCAAGGTTAGTGTTTTTCTGGAGCCTATAAATAGCCCCCCCATCCATTCATTCTCTACAATTTCCACTACATCCACCACCCCAAGGGCTAGGGTCGAGAGATCGGGAGGAGGAGTGAAAGGCGAGGAAGGTACGATAGCGAAGCGCTGCCAGGAGAACGAGGAGGAGGAAGATACAATCCTCTCTTAGTTTGCTTCGTAAGCAAGGTTTTGATTCATGTTCTTTTTTCCATCTTTGTTTTCGATTCATCTTTGTTTCCGATTCGTTTTCTGTTGTGGTTCGAGGAGAAATCTGTGTAACACCCTACTTAGGTACGGGCAGCTATGCACGTCAGTGAACCCTGTATTCGTCACACCTTCACTCACCTAAGATGCGTGGTGTTTATCGATTCTTAATTGCTTGTAGTTTGGTTATATTCTTTCAGTTTCCTTATTGTTTTCCTATCGGTGATTTTATAGAGGAAACTCTATCTATTTTTCTTTTAAATTATGTCCCGATATAAGGGGAAACTCTGCAGTAATTTTTACAGAAATATGTCCCAATATAAGGGGAAACTCTGCCAAATTTTTCCTAGAAATATCACCCCATATAAGAGGAAGCTCTACTAAAATTTCAATAGAAAATATGTTCTTTGCATTCTTCATGTTCTTCGTGTGTTCTTCGCGTTCTTCGTGTTCTTTGTTCGTTCTTCGTGTTCTTGGTACATTCTTAGCATTTTTAATACAAAAATGAAATTCAATTGTTTTAGGAGCTATAAATCATCCTTTGAAAAAGAATCACAATAAAGCACTGCATACGAGAGAGAGAGAGAGAGCTCGATTAGGTAACGAAATCCATCCTGTTGCTGTTGGATTTTCATATGAGATCGTTGAGATTTCTGTATTTATGCTCCTTGCTATGAAGAACCCTCATTTGGTTATTTTTGAGAAAGTATGAAAGGTTGCTTTGTGATTTCAACTAAAATACGGTCTAAGCATCGAATGGATGTAGTGGTTTGGAAAGCTAGGGTTTTGAAGATAAAATAAGAATACATATGAGTATATAAATATATGAATTAATATATGTGTAAGTCTATACTCAGTATTTATGTTTATGTGAATCTAAGGCTTAACGAAGGAATTACATCATGAGAATTGATTTGTTTTGAGTTGGATCCTGAAGAAGATTGTGTTTTATGTTAAGAATGTCTTGGAGTAGAACTACAAGTCGGCATGCAACCTGTAGGTTTGTCGGAAGGAACCCGTATTGGCGTTTCCCTACCTAGATGGTACACAGTTGTCCTACTATAATAAGTGCGCACGAAATGAATGACTTGCAACATGTGGTACCGAGAGCCAATATATTCAGGTTGAACGACGGAAGATGTGGTCGTTCCATGTGCAGGCATATGTGGTTCAATAGTGGCTGGGTCATGATAACATGTTTTTAAAGCTGCTAGGTTATGTGATTAAAGGTTAACCTGAGGTTTTAAGCAACCAGATCCTTTAGGACGGTGTGCTCCTTTGTTTGACAGGCTGAGGGTTTGAGACCTCGGTTAATAAAATAAAAGGAAATTGTTAGGGCAGTATCAGAGGATTGTTTGAGGTGACGTGCAGCGACATAAGCTTACAAGATAAATGTAATCTCCATCCCGAAGTGTCCACAGCTTCAGAGTCCATATAGTGGTGAGGTAATTCCCTAGACTAATCCCTCATGTGGAATAGAAAGAATTATGACTCAAATTAATGAGAAAGGATGAAATTTTTGTGATAACAAGTTTTGAATAATTACACCATTTGTTTGCTCTTCTCTTCTTCGTTACTTAGCATTCACTAATTGTTATCCTATGATTTATGGAAAACCCAACATGTATCGGTGAGCCATCACAAGGACTTTAGTAATCCAACCAACTAACATAGTCATCCAGCCAGCCACAATAGCTTTACTCTGTAAGGTAGTTAGTAATCTTTTTGTGCATTTCCTTCCAGCTGATGTACATGTAAATGGTTATAGTGGGACAATGTATCATGTGAACTTTATTTTTGGAATGGAAAAGTGTCGAAATACTTTCTTCTGAGTATTTTTATTGCATTTTGTTTCTGAATGTTAGTTGTGATTGCTGAATAAATTATTACTGAGTAACCAGATCCGGATTTGGGAGGATACGATGACCCGGAATCAGCGTTGTGAAAAGCACGATGTCAAGTCAAGAGATCAGAAGTAAAGGCGTTTAAGATGAAGTAACACACACCTCTCAAGCAATCACAAAATAACCCTAGATTCAATAACATAACACGGTAATGACCATAAAATTTCAGTCTTTTATCTTGTCGACTTTAGGATAATGTTATCATATAGATATTTTCATAAATTATCGTGAGCTGATAGGTTCCCGGAATTTCCTCGAAACACTCTCCCGAGTCCTTATAGAATACCTCTTATTCTCAGCCAGATTGGGAGCAAGTACGGACGGTTCCAGCTACCCATATTACTTGAGGACTATGCTACTATGGCGTCCTCTAAACCTCCCACTCTGCTTAGTAAACTCGGACCGTTGTCGGGTACCCGAAAGTACCCACTGAAGAACAATGATTAGGTGTATGGACTACGTAGTATTCCTAGTGAAACTCAGACTTTGGTTCAACCTTAAGTGTCGTCCCTCAGTCACAATGTCTGGAAAATGTACATGGAATCCATGTATGGGGGTTGCTCTCCTAAATCAAATGATCTTTAAGTTTATTTTTAGGTCAAGTAGTTAATCAGTCCCAGTTTTATTTTTGGCTATCTCTTTTTTTGGGTTTTTTTCAAGCAAGACATCTAACAATTTTTTTCTTTTTATTTATCCTAGAAAATAATGCACCTAGGTCGCAATCCTAGAACTAACTACGAAGGTGTGAGCAGAGAGGAAAAAAATTGAAAATAAACTCCTAAACAAGCACCTAGCCTCGTAAAAAGCCGCAGAAAAACTATCGATGCGAAGGAAAACCGTGGTGGGTGCCCTGCTCCCCAAATGCACGACACTCGGTGAAAAGGGCCCTAAGAAAAAGGGAGGGGAGATACAAGTTGGGATGACTTTATGGGGCCCATTCTTAGAAAACAGAAAAACGGGCAAGTGCCCTTATTTTTTAAAAATATAGTACAAATAAAAGAAAAATCCTAACTAATTATGTCCTCTGCAACCGATCCGTGAGAGAAGGGGTTTGTCTCTGCACTTTCAACTGTCTCGGCTTCCGAAGAAGACGACTGATCCTACAAGCATTGCAAAAATTAGTTAGAAAAAAACATAAAAAGCCATAGAAACTGAAGAGAATTGATAAAAGTCGTAAAACAAAATCAGACGAAAATCGAAAAAGAATCAGAAAACTGTAAAACAAAGAAGAGCGGAAAAATCTCGAAATTAGGTCAAAAATTGAGGTAAAGCTAATGGCTCCCCGGCAATGATGCCTTTTTGATAACTGAAATCTGGCACGCAGTTAATTAAAGAAGAGAGTTGTCGATTGTTGAAAGAATCACAGAGATCAGATTTCAGTTATCAAACCAAAATCAATTAAAAGGGAGAGAATAAGCAGCTTCTCTCCCCTGTTTTATCTACACTATAATATTTATCTAGTTAAGTGTGTCTGGGTTGAACTCAAGGAGGCAGAATAACCATACGACAGTTTTCAATGAAAGAAAGACATCTCGAGAAATTTCTCTATCTTCTTTATTTTACAACTATTCAAGAAATCACTCAAAAAAACAGGAACTTACAAAAAATGGTTCGAGAAAACAACATAATGAAAATCAACAAAAAATACAAGAAATGTCGCTAGGGTAATTGTGTAACTACCCTAGAAAAATCTAAGAAAATACAACAAGATAAAGTCCAAAATATCCCTACAGTACAGGGGCATAAATGCAAAGAAAAGATTTTACGCTTATTACATTTTGGTCCCTAGCAGGGTCTAGTTTGCAAAGAAAATGAAATTTATTTTATTTAGATCCCTACACAGGGACTTAAATGTAATTATGGAAAACCTCTAGAGCGGGATGAAATTTTTGGAAGTCTGTTGGATTTATGTTGTAAAATTCCCACCGATTCGTCTATAACGGATGAGATGATGCGGTGCTATCAGATCCGTCTGTGCGGGACACATGTCACAATTTTGCGCTTTGCGTGTTCTTGGGTAGTTCTTCTCCTTCCTTGCGCAGATACTAGCGACACCTTCTTCCTCGACTTAACTCCATCCATCTATGGCGTTCTTTGGCCTCTCGTAGGGCTAGCGGGGTGACTCCTTCACCCCACGAGCTCGCCTGCAATGGGCTGGCTCTAAGATTGTGAGATGCAGCGGCAAAGAGTCATTGAAGGTGGCGGAAGAGTTTCGACAGTCGGCTAGAAGAATGAGTGGTTGATTGAATCTTTAGTCGATAATTAAAGGCTCCAGACGACGATTAGATGCTTCAGTGATCATCAAGATCTAGAGATGGTGATATATGTGCTCGATTCACGATTGAATCAGCCAACAATATTATGATATTGCATATCAAATAAAGTATCCAGAATACGTGTAACAGTGAAAATATAAAAGATGGAAGGCGATTTGGGGGAAAGTCGGAGCGAATTTGGTTGGTGAATTAGATGTGCATTTAAGGGGAATGATTAAGAATCCTAACAACGTGCTTAGAAATGCTAAATAAGGCACGCCATTCGAGAAATAAAATTGCAAAGGATGGAGGAATACCTGTGGGTAGCAGGAGATATGCTCCCGTTGGTAGTCGCTCGACGGGTCGACTTCCCGAAGCTAAACGTCGCGACTGCGGTGGTGCAAGGCGATGCTGAAACATTGGAACTCTCCTCTGATCTTCCCCTTTCTACGCGAGCACCTCACATGGAGCTGTCACCGCCGGAGTAGGGCTGGGCATGGCGGTGAAGGTGAGGTGATGGCCATTGTTTTTCTGGAAGTTGTTAGCTTAGGAGTAGTTAGTTGGAGATGGAGATTGGGGGATGGTTTTATAGGCAGATCGAAGGGGATTAGTTGGTGATCGACGGCTGGCGTGGAAGGTGGTAGTTGGAGGAAGAAGATGGAGGGTGGAAATCAGAGGTAGAGGTGATGAGGTGGTGTGGAGAAATGGGAGAAAGGAGGTAGATGGAACAGATCACCGACCTGCCTTCTTGAAGAAGGCACCAGGTGTTGACACGTATCAACAACTGGTTGGCCAGTATCAATAAATACATTATAAAATATATATAAAATAGTAGATAAAGTTATTTTAAATAGTTATATAAATGAAAATTATAATAATTAATTTATTTAAATTATGGTATAATTAATTTTAATAAATAATAATTATTCTACGAAATATAAATATTATATTACTAAATAGGTATAAATTATACTTAATAAATAGGTTTAATTTAATAAATTACTAAATAATATATCATTTTTATATTTTATTAATTATTAGTTTAATAAATAAAGTATGATGAATTTTTATAGATTTTAATAAATTAATTTAAGTATTTTAATAAATACAGAAATAAATTATGTATTCAAATTTACCTAAAAATTAGGGTTTTTTATTTATTTATTATAATAAATAAGCTCCAAAAATTATGAAATAAATTATGATTAAAATACAAGATCAAGAAAATAATTAGAACGTATAATATTATTAAAATGATAGAATAATATGTTGTTAAATAAAATAAATAGCCCGGAAACCCAGTTGTTGTTAGGTCCCGAAACCGATTTTTTGCAAACGGACTCTCTGATTTTAGTGTGTAGAGTGAAATTGGAGTTCGTATGAGAAAACTACGATGTTCGAGTTGGGATTTTGATAATTTACAAGTTGGATTTCTTGGTATATATACAAGAAGTCCTCTGACAGGGAGTTAGACCACGGATGTGAGCTAAATAAATCAATTTATAGTCTTGACCCATTGGACATACAAATGAAAATGAAGACCCCATTATAAATGATAGAGATAAAAACATTTCCAGTTGGCATGATAGTGGGAGTTGCAATTCTAATAATGTTGAGCACTTATTTGATATTAGGGATATTTGGAGTTTGATTTCTGATGACACTTTTTTAGTTAGAGATAGTAATGGAGATAGTTAATCCATATATTTTTGCTATTGAAAATCAAATTTTGGAGATTAACAATGATAGTTCTTTTCTGAATGAACTAGAAAGTTCTTTTATATTTTTCAATACATTTTTTAAAAATAATTAGGAGAAGAGTTTGGTGTAAAATATATTAAATATGAATTAATTAAAATTCTTTAAAGTTTTGGTATTTATTGGATAATTACTAAGGAATGTGTAAGAGATGTGAAATTAATTATTTTTATTTGTTTTCTTCCTTATCTCTCCCTACTTATTTATTTGTCGACCAATCCATGCTGACTTGGTCTCGGGGATAGGCTATAAGTATATCTTTCAGCTATATTTATTTTTACAAGTCATATTGTACATATATACATATCTACAATTTTCCTTTATTTTTATTCTTTTATTTATTTACATAATTTTAATGCATAAAAGTGCATTTTTATTCATGAATGGGATTTTGCTAAAAAATATAAATTAATGGATATTTACATGTATATGTTAAGGGTTTTAAGACAAAATGCAAACAGAATGTTCATCAATCACGGATTCATCAACTATGTAGTTCAAGTTTCGTGAGAAAGAGAGACTCATATGGCCTCCATCTAAACATTCATTTTTTAACGATCGCGGAGTTGTTGAATTCGACCGTATCTGGATGGAGGTTGTAGGAGTATTTATTTAGCATGAAATTTTAATGATATAATCTAGGGATATAATTATAAAAATCCACAGAAGTATGTTTCAGAAAAAAAATTGGGAAAATGAAGCAGGAGAACCTAGCTAGCTCCCCCTTTGGAGCATGCCTATTTTACCATATATATATGATTGATCATGTGATAGCATGAGAGCAATGATTCTGGACCACTAAATTCTGTCATATCTCTCCTCATTGATTGCAGGAGGAGAGAGAAGAGTAGAATTTAGTGGTCTAGATTCACTGCTCTCATGATCTCAAAGATTTTGGCTCCCACAAGATCAACCCTCTCCCTCCCCCCTCTCTCTCTCTCTCTCTCTCTCTCTATATATATATATATATATATATGGGGGTGGTTGGTAAAATGGGGTTGTCCCAAGGTAGAGCTAACTTAGCTCCTCCCGTTCTATTTTCCCTATTATTTATTTTTTTTAAATAGTTCTATGGACTTTCATAATTATATCTCTATATTTTCCTCAATAAAGTTTAATGCGAAATAGATACTCCAATGCCCTCCATCCAGACGAGATCGATTTCAATAATTCTGCGACCGTTAAAAAATGAATGTCTATATGGAGGTCATAAGAGACTTTGTTTCTCACGAAACTCGAATGACATAATATAGTGGTATAATGATGAATTTCCACGAATTCATTTTTCAAAAAAAAAATGGGGAAAATGGGCGGAGCGATGTTAGCTCCCCAAAAGGGGCAATCCCATTTTCCTCATATATATATATATATATATATAGAGAGAGAGAGAGAGAGATAGGGCTGCTCCCACGGAGCATCCCTATTTTATTTTTCAAAAAATGAAAAATAGGGGGAAATAGGGTGGGAGCAACCCCACATTTCCCATGTATATGTAGGGAAAATGGGGTTGCTCCGTGGGGGCAGCCAATGGGCTGCTCCCATCCTATTTTCGCTTATTTTTTTATTTTTTTTAGAAAATAAAAAAATATATTCATCACTATATTCTCCTATTATGTCATTCTAATTTCATCAAAAATAAAGACTCCTATGCATTCCATCTAGAACAGGTCGATTACAACAATTTTAAGATCGTTAAAATTACCTGTTTTAGATGGAGGGCATAGGAGTCTCTTTTTCTGACCAAATTAGAATGACATATTAGAGGGATATAGTGAAGAATATACATGTTTTTATTTTCCAAAAAAACAAAAAAATAAGGTGAAAATAGGGCGACAACAGCTCATTGGCTGCCCCCACGGAGCAGCCACGTTTTCCCTATATAAACATGGGAAATGTGGGGATGCTCCCACCCTATTTCCATTCATTTTCCATTTTTTGAAAATAAAAATATCTATATTCATCAATATACCCCCCTAATATGTCATTCCGATTTCATCAGAAGCAAAGACTCCTATGCTTTCCATCTTAAACATGTAATTTTAACTATCTTAGAATTTTTGTAATCAACCTTTCTAGATGGAGGACAAAAGAGTCTCTATTTTTTTATGAAACTGGAATGCCATATTAGGGGGATATATTGATGAATATAAATATTTTTATTTTCCAAAGAATAAAAAACTGGAGGAAAATGGCCAAGGAGTAGCACCATTTTTCCCTATATGGGAAAAATGGGGGTGCTCCTTGGCGGCAACGAACGGCCTGCTCCCGCCCCATTTTTCCGCATTTTTTTGGAAAATAAAAATGTATATTCATAATTATATCCTCCTAATATGTCATTCCAATTTCATCAGAAACAAAGTCACTTATGTCCTCCATCTAAATCATGTGATTTTAATGGTCTCAATATTGTTGTAATCGACTTGTTCTAGATAGAGGGCATATAAGTCTCTATTTTTGATAGAATCGTAATAGCATATAATAGGGATATAGTGATGAATACACATGGTGAAATTTGTCAAAAAAACAAAATAAGTATGTTGAAAAATGGGGCGGGAGTTGTTAGCCATGTGAGCACAAAGTGAACCATTTCTACAATAAATGTTATTGTAATCACTGTTATATCAATAAAAGCTATTGATTTATTTTCACTCCTTATCTGAGATTAAATGAATGAATACACTATAAGGTCTCTAAGTACAATTAAGATTATGTACCATATCCATCTTGATCATCAAACAATTGTTGATTTAATGGTTGAATCATTGAGTTTGGCGCTTGGATGATATATATAGAGTTTGATTGAGGACTCATCAAGCACCGTCAAATGATTATTAATGATGATGTCAAAACTGAAAAGGAGATGGCAAACCTTCTCTAAAGGATGACATCTGACTGACCTGTCGATGTAGGTCCTCTACATAGAGAATAGAGATTCAGAGGTGTCAGATAAGTTAGGATAGAGTTGACTTAACGAGATCGAGATAACCAAGACCTATATCGTATGCTGTCATGATATAGGCATGCATCCTATGATCGGAAACAAATGTGTTACTATGTGATTGAGTATGTATATTTGGCAGACTGATGAATCCATAATTCTTACTCTTTATTCTTTTATTTTAGCTCTTCTTCTCGGCAAAATACCCTGTAAATACCTGTAAATATAATAACTTAGCTTTCTGCATGCTTCTGTTAATATTTCATATTTAGCTTACATTTAAAAAAAAATAAAAGAATAAAGGAAAAAAAAGAATGATGTATTTAGAATAAATTCATAGTGACCCAAACCCCAAGAGAAGGTCAAGACTTGACCTTATCGCAAAATAAAATAAGTAGAGAGAGATAGGGTCTACTATGTATTGTATATATCACATAAACTTGTACATATTAATTATTTATTTATTTTGATAAAACCAAGATTATTTTAGTCTTTTACACTCTTGTATATAGTGCTATTAATGTTATAAAAATAAAATAAAAAAATCAAGAAAACAAAAGAAAAATAAAAATAAAATCACCAAACCCTTGTACAAAAGACACATGTATATATCACATCCACTATTTATTATGTACCCTTAATACTTTATAAAAATAAAACACAAATTTTTTTATGCTCTTGATATTATTTTTGTAATTTAAAAAATATAAAATAAGGATATTTGTGTAAAAATAATAAAATAAATATTTGTACATAATACATAGGTTTAATATACCTATATATACTACTATATATTATATATACATTAATTTATTTTTCATAAAATAATTAAAAATCACATAAAAATACTTTAGAAAAAAAAAAGTTTTTATCTTATACACTTTTTATTTGAATTCATTTGCTATTTTTATTTGAATTTTCTTGTATTTTTATATTATGATTTTCCTATTGGTCCAACTGGGAACATTGACCTCGGTCAACGTCCCATTCCAGCCCAGATCGGGTCGAACCCCTCTCACCAGAGTCTCGTCTCCGCTTTTCCTCGCCTGACTTTGACCTCTTCTTGCCTTGATACTCAACCCAAGAATACCCGTACATCCGAGATTCTCACGGATACTTAGGATCACCCGGATCCCCTTAGGGTTGTGCGCCTCTTGCCGATCTTTCCAGACCCCTAGAGAACCCTATAAAGTCTCGATTCTACTCAACCAGAAGCTCAGCTCGTTCCTCGCCATCCTTTCGACCCCTAGACACCTCCAGCTGAGTGACAGCTACCTGGAGCGACCTTCGGAGTTCGGATTGGGGCTGCATCGACGCAACTCAAGCTACGTGGCCGGACCTCCTCTACGTTTAACCTCATTGGCTAGTCATAGCCCAGTAGAGGCCATCACCTCAACGCTCACCTTCTCCTGAAGCTCAGGAGTAAATCCGGACCTTCAAGTATAGCTTGCCACCCCCTCATTTCCATGTTTTATTCTACTTCCCATTTCGCTTCACCGTCTATTCCCTTGCTCTGACTAGATGATCGGAGCCTCGTTTCACCCACCTATCTGCTCCAATCGTCATGCCTAATCATCACCCATCTTCCCACACAACCTGATCATCCTGAATCTTGGTCCCCAGAGTTGGATTAGGCCAGATCTCCTTCCTCCCCATACGTCGGAGATCAACACATCACCCCCTTTCACTTCTCTTTTCCTTGAATGCAATAAACCCGATCGGAGCTACACTCCCAAATCGCCTCTCCTTTTGTAGGTGTTCTCGCACATGGAAGACCCCATCTGGTACCTCTACTGCTTTGACGGAGTAGCTCCAAGTCGATTGCCACCACCACGCTCATCAAGCCGTCCGAGGCCCCATCAAAACCCACCACTAGACGCGGAGGAGCTTCACGAATGATCTGAACATCTCAGCGATGTCCATAGGCAGGTGGATCTCCCTCCACGGTCGATTGAAGTTCACCCGAGCTGAGTTTTTCCATCATCTTTAGTCGTTGTCTGATTGGGTCGCCTGCTTCCAGATCGCATCTCAGCCGTCCATACATCCCCTTTTGTCAGAGGCGTCAGATCCACGATTAACGACCATCAGGGTCGACATTCCTTGTTCCTTCTGATCTCATTTGACATCATCAGAGTTGTACACCTGCTCCACGTGCCTGAACCGTCAGATCTTTAGCAGAGCAGATCACACGTCCCACATGCCCCGTACGTGCCTATAAGGGTATATTTCTTTTTAGCTCTACATGTTTCTTTATTTAGCTTTAGAGTAAATAAAAGTTGTATTCACGTACATTTTGTAGTTTGGACCTCAAAGTTTATAATATTTGCTTTTTAGTCCTTCTCAGTCAGTAGCATGTGCGTTACTACGTGTCTTTTGGGTTATTTGCATTTTGTATCCTGAACTTTGATGGTGTTATGCTTTGAATACTAAGCTTTCAAATTTGCAATTATACTCCTGTGAATCTGGATCACGTGTGCTGTATGTTTTGGTTGGACTATTTGCAAACTGGGCCCAGGGTTTTTATTAGATGTTATTGTTTAGCCCTGAAACTTAAAATATTTACAAAGAGGTCCCTGTGAACTATGACTAATTACATGTCTTTTATTGGACTTAATAAATAGCAAATTAGTTCGAAAAATCCCCTAAAAATTACCATTAATTCCTGTTGGTGTGTATTATTTATTGTGATTTTATTGGATTAACTGCTTTGCATTTTATATTTTTAAAAAATCAAAACCCTTAAAAAGTGCCATGTCTAAATTAGAAATATCATAAAAATTCGAAAAATGTTTTACAAATTCTATAAATATTCATGCTTGTGCCTTTTTGGTGTGTTTTATTTGCAGTATTAAATTTTTGTAGAACCCTTATAAAACCCTTAAAAAAAATACAAAACATCTAAAATCTTATAAAAAATCATATAAAATCATAAAAAAATCCATTTTTAGTTATATTTGTAGGTTTTAATTTGTAGTTTATGATAAAATTATCAGCCAAGACTTTAGGGCATTTTAAATAATTTTAACTTGCAATTTAATCCTGGTTGTGCACTATTTGCATTTTTTAGCATCTTTTGACTTTTATAAATCTATAAAAACATTTGCAAAACTCTAGAAAAGTACCAAAAACATCTTGAAAATTCAAAAATACAAAATATTTTTAACATAATTTATTGAGCATTTTTAGACTTAAAAAATACAATAATTTATTGAGCATTTTTAGACTTAAAAAATACAAAAAGGTTGTTGTGTTCCTTTTTCTTATTTTTGTGAATTTTATTTTGTATTAAAATTTAAAAATTTCCAAAAATAGAAATCACAAAAAATTTCTTTATTTTGAGAAATTTACTACATCGTAGTATTTTGATGCTCCTTTTTTTCGACCCTGGTGGCTATAACAGGTAAATAAAATAGTGAACCGCTTACATTTCACATGATTGTTTGATTTATTTTGAGGGGTTATTTTTTCTTGATTGAGCTCGTCTGATTGATTGGAGTCGCAATGTCCTTGGATATTTCTTGACACTTAACCCTAGTTGACCGGGCATGTCAACAAAATGGCACTGTTGTTAGGGAGCACAACTTAGTAGTCATTTTTCACTTGTGTTCATTTTCTTTTGTTTCTATTTGATATAACTATTTTCTAACACTCTTTTGTTTCACTTTTTGTGCGAGGAACTTCCTTAGGATGCCTCAGCTTTCTTTTGGAGGAGACCGCACCTGAGGAGGAGCCTATGAGTAGGAGAAAGTAGTTATATTTCATAGATTAGTATATTTTTGCAAACTATCCTCTTGGACACTTGTGTGGATACAAACATTTCGAGGTCTGTTTCACCGAGTACCGATCTACTGGGGAAACCTCACCGTGGCTTTTCGTGTTTTATTTTTATCAGTTTTTATTTTTCTTTTGATTCTCGAGGACTTCTCCCCTAGACTTAGTATTTTTGTTGATTGCGACGTAATTAGCTAAGGCCGACACCAAATTGCTTATCTGTTCCTATAGATCGTAATTGGACCTACCTAAAAATAAAATTAAAACGGTAACATATTGGGATTAGAGTCCACGTACCGGGAGAGGACATATACAAGGCTGGTTGGATCCATTGTGATGGACACCGATTGACATCAGAGATCGGACTTCGGACTCTCTTCCCAATAGTTAGTTATTTGTTCTTCACGATGAATAGAAATTGCTCGTCTAAGGTTGATTTCCTTGTTGCATCATATAGGTAGTTTTATTTATGTCTTTACTTTGATGTGCGGATCACCCTGCATGTAGAGTGCGGGAGTCATGTACGCATTTCTATCTCTACATGCATCATAGTATTTGATTGCGCATCTTCTTTTTCGACTTCCTTCCCCTTTTTTATTGGACTCAAAATAACCAAGGAAATCGAAAAATTCGTTAGGTGTTGTTTTTATTTCAGAAAATACCTAAAAGGTGAAAACAAAAAAATTGGGACTGTTAATGCAAACTTGACCCTAAATACACTTCACTCAAAAAATTTGTTTTGGGGAGAGTCACCCCTCATTGATTGATTTATCTACAGCGAGAGAGTGACCCACACACTAGGCTAGAGCCACATTCGAACTCCCTTCAGACTACTGGTCTTGTTGCTTATCGTTTTCTAGTGAGGATTTCACCGGACAACCGGTAATTGGTCTGGGACTTCCTTAGCAGATTGGGCAGATCAAGTAGCCGGTAAACAACCCGCACCTATACTGGTTGAGAAAAATTTGTTGTGATATTTGAACAAGTCTCCTTGGAGCATTGGATTCCCAACAACTCTCTTAATCGCTCTGATATCTTGATTTTTCACCTAAATAAAAATTTACCAGATTAACGATCGATCTTTTACGGTCATCAACTCGAGTGTTGAGTAGGTGAAAAAGGGGCTTGTCTTCTTATCTTGTTTGCATACAGATCTCATCTTCATAAATCTTCACATCACGATGATGGGAAAGAGGTCCCTTAGGATGCCTTTGACAACACCACTTTTGAGCACTCCTCTCCATTCATCTAGGGCAGCTTTAGTGAGCCCAAACCGACTCTCTGAACCTGAGTTTGCTACCACCCTGTTCCACCTCAACCACCCTTCCTCCAGTCCTGAGTGCCAGAGTAGAGGCCAACACAGTTATATGTCCATTTGATGGCACCTGAGTTGGGGACTTTTGCCTTTGCAGAGACCCGAGAGATGGCCATTAGTGAGGGACGCACCGATGACCAGCAACAGGGATCATCGTATGTACTTGACCAGGCCGCCATCAATAACACACTTTTTGCCTCCATGAAGATGATGCAACACCAGATTAGAGACCAAGGAGCATTCATGATAGAGGTTCAACGAGAGCTGACGGAGATGAGAGCTGGCATAGGAGAGCAGCAGAGACCAACCAGTGGATAGATACCAACACCTGGAGGAGGAGATGGATGACTCGAGGAGTCGCAGGAGCTAGCCAGACAACCACGAACGATGAGACAGTTGCACAAACCTGGTGCAACTCTCACCTACCGTTGGATTCAGCTTTTTGAGATCCTGGGTGACTTCGAGCTTCACCCCCATACTATTTAGTTACTGCCCAAGTTCCATGGGCTAGCCACCGAGGAGCTACACCTCCATCTCCAGGGGTTCGAGATGATATCCAGTACTCTCCACGACAGATTCGTGGGAGAGGACACGATCAAGATGATCGCCTTCCTATTCTCTTAGTTGACAGAGTAGCCTATCGGTTGAAGCATTTTGGGAGGTATGTCTCCACCTGGGAGCAGCTCGAGATCTAGTACTTGAACAAGTACTATCCACTTGGCCGGACCAATGCAACACGAGCTATGATCAACAACATCACCATGATCCCAAACGATCGGTTTCACGAGGCTTGTGATCAATTCATAGAGCTCATCGATAGGTGTCCACATCGCGAGAAATCCAAGCCCAACGTAGTCCAGATTTTCTTTTGTGGGATGACACCAGAGATGCAGGGGCTAGTGAACACCTCTTATGGAGGGTCCTATTTTGTCGAGGATGAGGACCAAGTCTAGGCCATCTACGAGGAGATGGCAGAGAACTACACGGTAATGTCCCAGACTAGAGTTTACACTAAGGGGAAGCCCACAAGCAATCTCATTCCCAAGGACTGCACGAGTCAATGCCGGTCCTTCTACTTCGTCAGCAGCAACACATGTCGAGTCCTCAACCGCTGACATGGAAATCATCAGTGACAAGCTGGACCGCATCGAGATTATTGAGAAGAAGCTGTTTCAGGGTCTTACACAGATCGACCAGTTGGCACAGACACTGAGTGACCTGAAAACTTAGATCATGTGTCTCCAGGAGGCATAGACAACTCCAAGGCCTCGTCTCAGGTCACGGGCCGATCCCAGAAGCATATCTGCCCAACCATCTGCCACATACCGCTAGGTTCATCATATCCGGCAGAGCCTGTCCAACAACTGCAACACTACCCAGCCACCACCATCTAAGGACACTCAGATGTAGTCTACCAGCCAGATCAACCACTGGAAGTTCTTCCCCTACATTCCTTCGAGCATGAATTGTTGATGGAAGTCAATGGGATTTGTACGACCAGTACCAGTAGTTGCATGGGATCTATCACGATCACTTGGGATTCTGATGGTCCACCGGAGGCACCTCATCCCAACAGCAGCCTCTAGCTCAGAGCAGACAAAGCATCCAGTAGCAGCAGCTACCCCATCACTCCCATCCAAACCAACAGCAGAACCAGTAGGGTCCTCGTCCCTCATACTAAGGACATCAGTGGAGGCAGCTGCAACAACCTCACAAGCAGTACTCTCAGCCTCCCCTCATTACCAACATTTCCAGCCTCATTTCTAGCAAGGCAACCCGTCCGATTCTCGTGGACATGTCTATGAGAACCAAGCCCTTGACGACAATGTCTGCCTACTTTCTGACCAGCATGCATCCTTCAGGCGAGAGATGGGCGAGTTCCAGCAAGAGATGAGGGATATTATCACGGGCAAGGCAGCCATACCAGCTCAGATCGAACCCAACCCGAACAATCTGAAGAGGAAATGTGAGCAGGTACAGTTTACAGAGACTACCACTCCTAGTGATACCTTGGGTCATATATCTTCATATGTTTTTGATGTTGATTTTGTGACACTTAGGAGTGGTAGGATGCTAGTCGATGGTGCCTCATCTGAACAACGACCACTTGGAGATTCAGGAGCGCTAGATGAGAAGGATAGCCGTGCTGACGTCACGCAAGATGATGATGATGATGATAGTGTCACTTAAGCCACTAAGGATGTTGACCTAGACGATGGTATTGAGGTCGTCGTGAGTCCAGATGCAGATGGTGGTACTGATACCACCTTATTGAGAGAGACTAGGCCAGAGAGCGGTGCTGATGCCGCTAGATCAGATGTTGGGGGTGGTACTGAGGCCACCATTTTTCCTTCAATTGTTTTACCTTCTCATGTATCTTAGGACAGTTCAAAAGAAATACAAAAAAATGGAAAAAATGAAAAGAAGAAAAACATAAGTAAAGGAAAGGTTTATGTGTCTCCTTTGAGTCCATATGTATTACATGATGATCTTGGTGTGGATTCTATGCCTTTACCTATAGATGAGCCTATTCCTGACCCTCATCTCTTTGGAGAGGTTCCGGCCGTCCCCTTCCCTCAAGTACTCTGCTTAGCGAACAGAAATAAACCCAAAAATTTAAAAAAGACACACCAGCTAGAGTTCATCCAGCAGATGATAGATCGATTTCAGATACAGCTGACTCTACAGGATACACTAGAGCACATCCCTCTCTTCTTGAAGAATTTGAGAGAGAAGATCACTATCCACAGGAAGAGAAGAAACCACAATGCAGAGATCCGTGTGCTTACACGTGCCACCTGCTTCGCCATTCAGAGCCGATTGCCAACCAAGAGACCTGATGCATGAGCTCCGTAAGTCAAATGCCATATCCATGAGCAGCGGTTCGATCATACCCTATTAGACAGCGGGTCTTCTATTAACCTTCTTCCGGCAGCCTTACTCGGCCGATTCGAGTTCAGCCCTCTTCGATAGAGTAGGACAGTCCTTCAGTTTGCTGATAGGTCTATCAAGAGGCCGAAGGGGTTATTGAAGGAATTGGTCATCACAATTCAGGGACTGAAATTCCCCGTGGACTTTGTTGTATTGGATATGCGGATCCCCAAGTCTGTGACAAATACCCCATCATACTAGGATGTCCATTCTTGGACAAATAGAGATGGTCGAGTGATACAAAGAAGCTAACAAATGCTGAACGAGACGTCCATCAGGAGTGCGACTTTGTGATTACAGATGATGAGGCAGTTTGGTCCGATCCCATATCACAAGCTTTTGTCACGTTATCAGACACTACAGATTTGCAGATTTTGGCAGATGAGAGTTTGGAGAGCACACTCTTGGCACCGGACACGTTTGAGGCTGATAATCATTGTGAGGATAGCGAAGTAGAATACGTTTCATGTTCTTATGATTCATATCCCTCTAATTCGGGCAGTGGTTGGGATGACTTTGATGATTATTTGTCATGCCTGATTCCCACAAAGCCGACAGCTAGGATGGAGAGTGAGCCAACACAGATTACAGACACACCAGTAGGGCCACCTTCATCAGATTTTTACATGCAGTGAGTTCTCCCATGCAGATTGGGTAGCCTTCACTCAGACATTCCGGAAGCCAGATTTGCCAGCTCCCAAATGTAAAGAACTGAATCCTTTACCACAGTTGATGAAGTACATATTCCTTGCGGGTGAGCCAGAAATGTTCCCAGTCATTATCTCAGCAGATTTAACTAGAGATCAAGAATCTTGTTTGATGGAGGTTCTTGAAAGGAACTGCAAGGCAATTGGATGGAGTGTAGCTAATCTCCAGGGGATATGTCCAGCCCTATGCTCCCACCATATTTATATTGAAGAGGATGCCAAGCCATCGCATGAGATCCAGCGATGGTTGAACCCGAATCTTCGAGATGTGGTCATGAAGGAGATATCAAAATGGTGGAGCGTTGATTTTATCTATCCCATCTCCGACTCCATGTGGGTTAGTCCATTACTTGTGGTTCCCAAGAAGATGGGTATCAATACAGTTGTAAGAGAGTATGGAGAGGAGATAGCCACCTGGGTACCCACTTCTTGGAGGGTATGTGTTGACTACAGATGATTGAATCAAGCCACCAAGAAAGATCATTTTCCATTGCCATTTATTTATTATATTATCAAGAGGCTAGCTCAGAAGAGTTATTACTGTTTCCTTGATGGGTACTCCGGCTACAACCAGGTGGCCATAGCCACTGAAGACCAGGAGAAAATGACATTCACCTGTCCTTTTGGGATATATCCTTTCAGACAGATGCCCTTTGTTTATGTAATGCCCCGGCTACATTCCAAAGGTGCATGTTGTCCATCTTTTCGGACATGGTGGGTGATTATTTAGAGGTCTTCATGGATGACTTTTCGGTCTATGGCGATGGGTTTGATGCTTTATTTGACTGCCTAGATCAGGTACTTCAACGCTTTTTTGAGGTCCATCTTATATTATATTTGGAGAAGAGTCACTTAATGGTGACTCAGGGGATGGTACTTGGCCATATCATCTCCAATAGGGCATGGAGGTTGATCCTGCCAAGGTGGATATCATTAAGAAACTCAATCCACCATCCAACTTGCGGCAGTTGCGGTCTTTTTTGGCTCATGCCGGTTTATACCAATGATTCATTCAAGATTTCAGTCGTATTGCCTGACCGCTTACTGATCTGCTGACAAAAGACACCGAGTTCATTGTAGATGATAAGTATCTAGCGTCATTCTAGACTATCAAGGGATTAGTTGTGGTGGCTCCTGTCCTTCAGCAACCCGTTTGTTCTCTCCCATTTGAGATCATGATGGATGTTTCTGATTTTTCCGTAGGGGTTGTGCTAGGACATAGTTGGGATTGATTAACATATGTCATGCACTATGCTAGCCGAACGTTAGATGCCGCTCAACAGAATTATACCATGACTGAGAAGGAGATGCTAGCTGTAGTTTTTGCTTTGGACAAGTTTAGATCGTATATTCTTGGATCCCGAGTGACTATATTTACAGATCACACCACCACCCGATACCTCATAGCAAAGAAGGATGCCAAAGCCAGTTTTACAAGATGGATCCTTCTACTCTAGGAGTTTGATATTGAGAGTAAGGATAAGCTTGGAGTCAAGAATGTGATGGTGGATCACATCTCTTGTTTAGAGAACCGTGAGGATTCATATCAAATTGCACCTATTACAGAGACCTTCCCAAACGAGGTGATCCTTGCTATTGCCATGCTCCCATGGTACGATGACATTGTGAACTATCTTTTCACCAAGAAAGTTCCACAAGGTTGGCCCAGGCAGCGACTTGAGACTTTCCTTGTGAAAGCCAATTCGTACCAATGGGAGGATCCCATCCTTTATCATGAAGGAGGGGATAGTGTCTGGCGTCAGTGCATTCCTCATGAGGAGCACCACATCATCCTTACATAATGCCACAAGCTTGAGGCAGGAGCACATCATTATGGGAGGAGGACATCACAGAAAGTGCTCCAATCTGGCCTATGGCGGCCTACTCTCTTCAAGGATTCTGATGAATTCGTGAAGGGGTATACTGACTGTCAGAGGATAGGTGGGCACTTGTGGACAACGTGATATGATGTTGATGCAGTCCATTCACTTCTGTGAGGTTTCTGATGCATGGGGCAGATTTCATGGGTCCATTCCCTAAGTGTCAGGGATTTGAGTACATTCTGCTTGCTGTGGATTATGTGAGTCGTTGGGTTAAGGCCATCCCCACCCGAACCACAGATTATAAGACTGTTTGTAGATTTTTGAGGAAGAATATCATTTCACATCTCGGGGTTCCTAGAGTTTCGATATCTAACGGGGGACTCATTTTATCAATGACAAGGTAAAGGCCTTTGCTAAGGAGTTCAATATTGACCACAGAGTTGCCACTCCATATCACCCTCAGACCAGTGATCTTGTTGAAGTACCGAACAGAGAGATAAAGACTATATTGCAGAAGGTCATCTGCCCAGAACGAAAGGATTGGTCATAGCTTTTGGACTCAGTCTTGTAGGCCAATAGGACCTCCTTCAAGACATCTTTGGTTACATCTCCCTTTCGTCTCGTTTATCGCAGGCCATGCCATTTACCCGTGGAGACCAAGCACAAGTCACTATGGGTAGTCAATGAGTTACTATTGGATCCCAAGAGTATAGGAGATTAGAGGAAAGTAGATTTGGCACCCCTAGAGGAGTTGAGAGGTACAGCCTTTTCGAGTAGCCTACAATATAAGGAGAGAGTGAAGATATGGCATGATTCTCATGTCAGCCATAAATAGTTTGAGCCGAACCAGAGAGTATGGTTATTAGATGCTAGGTTGAGATTATTTCCAGGGAAATTACAAAGCAAATGGAAGGGACCATACATGGTCCGAATGGTGCACGACAACGGAAGTATTAATATATCTGAAGTGTCATCTGAACCCAGCTTTCGAGTCAACGATCAGCGCCTGAAGCCATATCTTGATCATGATCTACTGATCGTTGATTTTACCCCTATTCATTTTTCGTGAGATGTGATCTTCGACTCACATCATTTGCATCTCATGCCCGATTATCACTTCTCTTCCGCAGTTGTATAGATCTAGTTGTCCATATCGCACATTCTTTTTGGTTTAATACCTCATTTTCATCTCATGATTATGCTATACTTAGGGTGTGCCTTACCCTATGTATAGGGGGGTATCAAACTTGTAATTAATCGTTTGATTCTTTTTATCTTTGTATAGTTGCCTATACTTAGGGATATTTTACCCTAAGTATAGGGGATGTAAACCATGTACATCATAACCCTCGGTTTTCCCCTTGTCTAGAGATTTCTACACTTAAGATTACTTTATCCTAAGTATAGGGGGTCACCGACTTTTATTAATTACATTCTTGTATTTGTCATTGTAGTATAGACTTTCTTTTCACTTCCCAACACTAAGCACGAGTTATGTCTTCCTTTGATCGCTCTTTGATCACTCTGAGGACATTGTTCAAGCTAAGTATAGGAGGGTGTCATATATGTGTATATACTTAAGCCATAACTTGTACTTTTTGTCAGTGTGTTAATAAAATAAAATGGCTAAGAACAATAAACCTAAAAATATCAAAAAAATTTAATTTTTTTCTTGTAAATGTTTGAAAATAGCTTTTTGTAAAAACTCTTTTTGTACAAATGCTTGTAAAAATTGTTTTGAGTGTAATGTTTGTAAATATTTTTGTATCAAAATTATGTATATAGTACAAAATTTTTGAAAAATGTTTTGAAAAATAAAATGCTTACAAAAATTTGTTTGTAAATGTTTGTAAAAATATTTTGCTAAGCTTTATTCCATCTCATGCATTTTGAAATGTAAAAAATTTCCATAAAAATTTGCATATTTTGAAAAATTACACAAAAAGAGTTTTGTACATATCTACTTGTATCTTCTGAATCATAGTTGACATTTAAACTAGTTTGGAATTAATTTGAAAGATGGAGCTTGGTTAAGACCATAATCCACCTAATTTTAGAGGAACCTTATAGGATTTGGGGTTATGAATTTTAAGGTCCATAGTGACTTAATTCTTTGAATCCACTTGGCTATGTTCACATGTCATCTTGACGAGCCTAAGTGGAACACTTAAAAACGCATGAATGACTCTTAGAGATAATGGCTTGACTTGAACACGCACCTTACACGTAGCTCAACACGTATGAGGTGGTGAGGAGGCATGATTCCTTGGCTTAAGGTAACATACGAGGGTAGTACTTCAAGGAGGAACCTCTTGTCTTCCTTTAAGAAGGGATGTTCAACTCAACCTGGCCTAGTAGCATTGAGGTCTAAAGATAGGAGTTTGTGGGATGCAATAATGCTTCAAAAGAGAGATAGTCTATTGGCTCAAGAAGAAAAACTCCTTATGTACATGATGCACCATGTAAATATTTTGTATATATGCACATTGAAAAAATGTGTAAAATATGAAAAAATCCAAAAAAGGGGACAAGCCTGATTGAAAATAAAATGACTATCGGAGTGTGTAGCAACTAAGCAAAGCTTATGTATTCCACCTTCTCATCTCATGGAAGCTTGCAACTGGAGACTTAGCTACACTATATTTTCTCTAAGGGATACGTGGTACCCTGGTCAAGGTCTATTCTCTTCTTTCCCCTCTTCTTGAGCTATTTGAACTTAAACTTAGAAGGGAATATCCCGCTCCTCGAGGAAAGAGCTGCTGGACTAGGGAATTACGGTTACCTAATTGTGGGAGGCTATTTCTTTGTCATTTCTGAGGTGGGGAGCTACAGATTACTTACACAATACAAGGAAAGATGCATAGTCATTATTGTTTGCGTATATAGACTTGTTATGACCTGCTTTATTAAGGAGTCTTGATCATAGAATTGTGGAACTTAGAGGTTGTTGAGTCTTAAACCTATTTCCCAATAAGGTTCCAACAAACTGATATCCAAAGTTTTGACCAAACTCCATACTCCAATTTAATGACAATAAGTTTAATAATCAATCTTGATTCTTTTTATTTTTACTTCTATTTGATTTTCACTTCTTTTCCAAAAAAGTGCTTGCTAAGTACTAGCAAAGGTAACGTATAGGGGGGTGATGAATCCATGATTCTCACTCTTTATTCTTTCATTTTAGTTCTTCTTCTTGGCAAAATATCCTATAAATACCTATAAAAATAATAACTTAGCTTTCTGCATGCTTCTGTTATTAGCGCATATTTAGCACATATTTTTGGAAAAAATAAAAGAATAAAGGAAAAGAAAAAGAATGATGTATTTATAATAAAACAAAGTGACCCAAACCCCAATAAATGGTCAAGACTAGACCTGATCGCAAAATAAAATAAGTAGAAAGAGATATGGTCTACTATGTATTGTATATATCACATACATTTTTGCATATTATTTATTTAACTATTTTTTTATAAAACCAAGATTATTTTATTCTTTTACACTATTGTATATAGTGTTGAGAATGTTATAAAAATAAAATAAAAAAATCTGGAAAACAAAAGAAAAATAAAAATAAAATCATCAAACCCCTGTACAAAAGACACATGTACATATCACATCCTCTATTTATTATGTACCCTTTATAATTTATAAAATGAAATACAAATTATTTTATTCTCTTGAAATTATTTTGTAACTAAATAAAATATCAAATGTGGATATTTGTGTAAAAATAATAAAATAAATATTTGTACATAATACATAGGTATAACATACCTATATATACTACTATATATTGTATACACATTAATTTGTTTTTGAGAAAAATAATTAAAAATCACTGAAAAATACTTTGGAAAATAATAAACATTTTTTTATCCTATACACTTTTTATTTTTAATTCATTTACTACTTTTATTTGAATTTTCTTGTATTTTGTATATTCTGATTTTCCTATTGGTATAGGTGGGAACGCTGACCTCTATCAACGTCCCCTTCTAGCCCAGGTCGGGTCGAACCCCTCTCGCCGGAATCTCTTCTCTGTGTTTTCTCGTTTGACTCTGACCTCCTCTTGCCTTGATATTTGGAACCGAGAATCTTCGTACATCTGAGATTCGTGCAGATCCCAAGGATCACCTAAATCCCCTTAGGGTTGTGTGCATCTTGCCGATCTTTCCAAACTCCTAGAGAACCCTATAAAGTCTCGCTTCCACACCACCAATATCTCAGCTCATTCCTCGCTAACCTTTCGACCCTAGCCACCTCCAGCTAAGTGGTAGCTGCTTGAAGCAACCTTCGGAGCTTGAATTGGTGCTGCATCGACGCAGCTCAAGCTTCGTGGCCGGACCTCTAATGCATTTATCCTTCTTGGCTAGTCATAGCCCGGTTGAGGCCATCACCCCGACGCTCTCCTTCGCCAGAAGCTCAGGAGTCGATCCGGACCTTTAGGTATAGCTTCCTACCCCCTCATTTCCATGTTTGATTCGACTTTCCCATTTCACGTCGTTGCCAGTTCCCTTGCTCCGACTAGATGTTCGGAGCCTCATTTCGCCCACCTATCTGCTGCGATCGTCATGCCTAATCAACGCTTATCTTCCCACACAACCTGATCATTCTGAATCTTGCTCACCAGAGTTGGATTACACCTGATTTCCTTCCTCCTCGTACGCTGGAGATCAATATATCACCCCATGTCGCTTCTCTTTTCCCTGTATGTAATAAATCCGACCGGAGCTACGCCCCCAAGTCGCCTCTCCTTTTACAGGTGTTCGCGTACATGGAAGACCCCATCTGGTACCTCTAATGCTCCTGTGGAGCAGCTCCAGGTCGGTCGGTGCCACCACGTTCATCAAGCCATCCGACGCCGCATCAGAACACACCACTAGACGCGGAGGAGCTTCACGACTGTTCTGGACCTCTTAGTAATGTCCGTAGGCCAGTGGATATCCCTCTACAGCCGATTGAAGTTCGGTCGATCGAGTATTTCCAGCATCTTCAGCCGATGTTTGATTGGGTCCCCCGCTTCCAGATCGCATCTCAGCCGTCCATACACCTCCTTTTGTCAGAGGCGTTAAATCCATGATTAACAGCCATCAAGGAAGACATTCCCTGTGTCGTATTATCTAATTAGACATCATCAGACTTGTACATGTGTTCGATGTGCATGAACCTTCATATCATTAGCAGAGCAGATCAGAACCGTCAGTTGCTGCCTTCACGAAAAACTGCCACATGTCCCACGTGCCCGCTCGCGCCTGCAAGGGTATTTTTCCTTTTAGCCCCTGCTTGTTTCTATATTTAGTTTTAGTCTAGTAAATAAAAGTTGTAGTCACGTACATTTTGCAGTTTGGACCTCAACGTTTTTAATATTTGCTTTTTAGTCCTTTCCAATCTATAGCACATGTGTTTTGGGATATTTGCATTTTGTATCCTGAACTTTTATGGTGTTATGCTTTGAATACCAAGTTTTTAAATTTGCAATTGTACCATTGTGAATCTGGATCACGTGTGGTGCACATTTGGCTTGGACTATTTGTGTAGTGGAACCCTGGGTTTTTATTGGATGTAATTGTTTAGCCTTGAAACTTAAAATATTTACAAAGAGGTCTTCTGAACTATGACTAATTACATGTTCTCTATTGGACATAATAAATAACTAATTAATTAGAAAAATCCTCTAAAAATTACCACTAACTATTGTTAGTGTGTATTATTTATTATGATTTTCTTAGATTAATTGCTTTGTATTTTATATTTATAGAAATTCAAAAACCCTTAAAAATTGTCTTATCTAAATTAGAAAAATCATAAAAATTAAAAAAATGTTTTAAAAATTCTATAAAAATTCATGTGTGTGCCTTTTTGTGTGTTTTATTGGCACTATTGATTTTGTTTAAGAACCCTTATAAAAACCCTAAAAATTACAAAACATCTAAAATCTTATAAAAGTCATTTAAAATCATAAAATTTTCAAAAATTATATTTTTAGTTTCTGTTTGTAGATTTAAAATTTGTAGTTTATCATAAAATTGCCATCCAGGACTATAGCTATTTTAAATAATTTTAACTTGCAATTTAGTCATGGATGTGCACTGTTTGCAGTTCTGAGCTCCTTTCGACTTTTATAAACCTATAAAAACCTTTGCAAAACTTCAGGAAAATTACCAAAAACATCTTGAAGATTCAAAAATCTAAAAATATTTTTATCTTAAGTTTCTGAGCATTTTTATCCTTAAAGAAAAATACTAAAAATTGTAGTGTTCCTTTTTCTTATTTTTGTTGATTTTTTTGTATTAAATTTTAAAAATTTGGAAAATTAAAAACCACTAAAAATTACTTTATTTTGAGAAATTTGACTACTTCGTAGTATTTTCGCGCTCCTTGTGTTCGACCCTGGTGGCTATACCAGGTAAATAAAATAGAGAACCTCTTACATTTCACATGATTGTTTGATTCATTTGGAGTGGTTTATTTCTTCTTAATTCAACTCGTCCGATTGATTGAGGTCACAACGACCTTGGATATTTCTTGACACTTAACCTTAGTTGATCAGACACATCAACACAGACCCATAGGTTGATGACCAATTCAAGATCTATACACCGATGGGCTAGTGTACATATGAGGCATACAAGTAATAGGATCACTTAAAGGGATCGTACATGTGCAGTACTGAACCAAGAGACATGTGCTCACTCATGAGGTATTGGGACCGATCAAACTCCATGCATGGTATTCTTTCTTTGGAAGCTTGACAAGAAATTATAGGTATGATATATGCTTTTGGAAAGCATATGATAGATACCAGCTCCCAATGACCGAATGACAAACTTAATGATAAAACCTTGAAGGAAACAGTCTAAAACAGATTTAAAACTCCTGGTTAATTCTAGGTTTTTTGGTATGCATGATGTAACGGTATCAAGAATACTCGAGGTTGATGTAATCATAAACGATTATATAACCATAACTCTTCCTGAAGGATATCGTATAATCCTCAAGCGCATCACGGAAGCGTGAGGATCGCATCGAATGTGATGAGGAATGACTAGCCGGATTAGTTGTTCTGTGCAGCGGAAAATAAATTTTTTCATATGACGAAACCAAATGATCTAAGAACACTTCTAGGATCGTTTTGTCTAAACCACAAACAAGTAATAGGATTACCTCTTGAAGCGTGGTTGCGATCGAGTCTCTAAACGAAGATACCTCATGTCTTAAGTCCGATCCGACGGAGGAGACGCTTGCGAGCTTGTTGATGAAACACGTGCTTCTCGTAATCCATGTTGATGATCCTAGGGGCGAATCTCCTGATCTCTACACACGAGATCCGACGTCTTCTTCACGAGAGAGGCACACCAAAGGAGACAGTGATCCTCGAGCAAACGATCGGGCAACATAACGATAATGCTGCGGCGATGGAGAACCTCTCTAGGGCATCCATGTTGGACGGCCACATGAGAGAAGAAGAGATGGCATGTAGAGAGAGAAAGAGACTTATGTTCTCATTGTGTAAAGAAGAGCAAAGGGGTGCCTCTCCTTTTATAATATTTTGGATCCATGGATCTCAATCCATGGACAACACAAATCCAATGGCTCTCATTGATTTGTGTTCCTTTTCATGGCTAAGATTTGTGTTGGGAAAAACCAACAACAATTAATTTAATTTGGATTAAAGATATATTGGTAAATCAACATAATTTAATCCTCAAATTAAATCACCAAATCTTGGAGATAATGGAGATGGAAATCTCCCTTCCATATGGGAGAGGTGGACGGCCACCCTTTCCATATTGGAATTGGTGGCCGTCCCTACTCCTAATTAGAGTAGGAGATTTCCAATGAAATCTTGGAAATCTCCAAGATTCCATGTATCTCCAATATTTACAACAACAATTGTTGTAAAACATTCTACAAAAATTATTTATAATTATTTTGAGAATATTGCAATCTTGCCATTGGAAATTTGTGAATCATATTCACAACCCAAAATAAAATGTAAGTTACATTTTCAATTTAATGTCCAATGTGAATCCAATTCACATCAACATTAAATCAACAAATGTAAATTACATATAGCTCTCTCTCTTATATTATAAATCACATTTATAATATATGTGATTAATATGGATAGTGCTATCCACAGTATTCAATATCCATGATAAATAAATCAAATTTAATCATATTGGATCTCTATTCTCTTGTGCCAAATAATATGAATCACATTCACATTATTTAAATCTTTGATAATAAAATCATATTTAATTATCTAAGATAACTCTCTTTATAATATGAATCGAATTCATGATAATTAAATCACATTTAATTATCCATTTTCTCAGTGCTTGGATACTTATATCATCATTGAAATTATCCTAAACTCTTTCAAGGATAACGCTTTCTATGCGAATACTTGGAGATACGGACATGGCGATTATATTGTTCCACATATAGTGACTTGAATATTGAGATCACATCTCAAATCCAGATCTCGGGCGTCCCAAAGATTCTTGATTAAATCAAGAGCGCAAATCTAATCTTCTCATTACATCTGAATCACATTCAGATGAATGTTCAATTTTTGGACCAAGATCAGATTACTTCTTTGCTGAGAGGAGTCACTAAAATCCAGACCCGTTTCATCACTCCCTAGGAATAGAAGCGTCATGGTTATACAATCGTTTATGGTCACATCACCCTCAGGTATTCCCAATACCTGTACATCCTGCATACTGGAAGACCCAGAATAAACCTGAAGTATAAGATCAATTTTACACTGTATACTTCAGAGTTTTATCATCAAGTTTCTCTTTCGATCATTGGGAGTTGGTATCGATCATATACTTTCCAAATGCATATATCATACCTAGGTCTTGATCATATACTTTCCAAAAGTATATATCAAACCTACAAATTCAGTCAAGCTTCCAAAGCGAGATGACAGTGCATGGAATTTGATTCTTCCCAATATCTCATGAGTGATCTCATGCCTTCTGGTTCAACAATGAACCTGTATGATCCCTTTCAGAGATCGTATCACTCATATGCCCTTATATGCACACCAGCGCATCGATATATAGACCTTGATTAGGTCATCAAACTATTGGTCTGCCAAATGTACATACTCAGACATATAGTAACACATCTGTCTCCGGTTAGAGGATGCATGCCTATATCATGACAGCATACGACATAGGAATTTGGTTATCTTGATCTCCTTAAGTCAACTCTTTGACCTAACTAATATGATACCTCTGAATCTCTATTCCCATGCAGAGAACCTTCATCAAGAGGTCGGTCAGATATCAACCTAAATGAGAAAGGATTTCCATCTCCTACTCATACTAGAGATCATCTCTCAACAATCATTTGACGGTGCTTGATGAGACTTCAATCTAACTCTTTAGATGTTTATTCAAGCACCAGCCTCTATGATTCAATATTTGAATCAACAGTCGTATGATCATCAAGATAGTCATGGTACATAACCCTAATTGTACTAAGGGGCCTATTAATTATCTATTCTTCATTTCAGATTAGGGAATGATATTTGCAATAACATTTATTGCATAATGGTTCGCCATCTAACAATCTCTCACTAGCCCAAAGAGCCATTAATGGGCTAATCATTTAAACCCACACTCATGTGACAATCATAGGCTATTTGGAAAATAACTAGGTAGGCTGATCAGTCACTATGTTCCAAAGAGACTATGCCAAGTCCTTTACGGCACTTGCATATCTCCTAGTGACATCGTCCGCATTCAATGCGAATGTTGCATCTCATGCAACCAATACTCAATCATATCAGTCATAGTCTCCTTGACACTACAACTCAATAATTATTTAACCAGTATTTAATTTCTATCATCCTTATTAGAACACCCTTAATCCTGGAGATCTCTATCTCCTAAGGTATCCGCAGTTAAGACCTTTTAGATCACTATCTATAAAGTCTTATTTCTTGAAGATAAGACTTTGAGATCACTATCTCAAAAGTTTTCACTCTATGAAAATGTTGTTATTACTGCAATCAAGTGTTTTATCACCATAGTAGGATTAGTAGCAGTTTACTACTCCCACTGCATGGTAGACATCTGGCTTTTGTACATATCTAACATACACCTGGCTTCTCGGAACTGATGAAGAGGGGCAAGCAGTTTTAGCATTCGCATCCTCAACTCTTTGAGTCGCTCTCCCTTTAGATAGGTGGCGAGTCGCTAAATACAATATTTAATTTGGTCACGTTGTAATACGTGTACTTAGCGATTCAGTCAGAACCGAGAGAAGGATCTCCGTGAAGAGTGTCTCGGCTTAATTTTTATCTCGGGCAAGTCCGGGGTCGAACTCAGGGAGGCAAAGGAACAACTTCAGTTTTAATTCAAAAACTTAGGTCTAGATTTCCAATGCGTATTTTTTTATATTTTTTTAATACAAAAAGAAATGCCAATGCAAGATGCGGTTGAATTACGACACTTAGAAAGCATACAAAAAGGCTAAATTAATTTTAATGTTAAATTAATCCAATTCAACCAAATTATATTTTTCCTAAAGTCCTAATCCAGTGGGGAACACAAAACACATTTTTTTGTATTTTTTTTGGTTTAAAATGCAACAACGAAAAATGCACACTTTTTATGGGTTTTTTCGTAATTTATCAAACAAACAGTAAGCAAAAATCATGAAAAAAATTATTGAAACTAAAACATGATGCAAGGAAGCTACAGTAATTTTTGTGGAATTTGTTGACAAGTTATGAATTTCTTATGGATTTTTTAGTGAAAATAGAGTGATAGTGAGTAAATAATTTCTAATAAATCCACATTGTCAAATTAATTTGAATGCGAATTACTTCAGAAAGGTATTTTCATGTGGCATATAGGAGACTTGAAATTTCGCAAAAAGGATATGCGTGGATTTAACTAAAAATCAAATACTGAAAACAATCTATGATTTATTTCAGGCACAAGTCAACTCCATTTTAGATGAAATTTGGACAGTAAATTAATCACATATCAAGGCATCACATATAATTTTTGTGGAATTTTTAGAGCAACCGTGTGTGAGATATAAATTTAAGTGCTCAAGATGGGTAAAATATGCAATAATTCATTTGTACATTTTTAATTAATTCTCCAGACATCATAAAAATATTAATAAATAACCATGTGGTAGAGAACTAGTTGCTCAACATAAAGGTATTTTTCTTTGAATCAAATGATGCATGAATGATGTCCAAATTAAAACACAAACACAGAGGTCTTTGTGCAAATTCTGAAAGCAAAATAAACAAACATTTATATACAGGGACGTAGTTGTAATTACAAAAACAAGGACAGAAAATATTGCAATATTTACAATAAAATAAAGAAAAAAAGGAAAAAGACATTTCTTGTTCGTGAAGCACGAAGAAGGAAGAACCCAATAAAATGGAAGTGGTCGGCGGTGGAAAGAAGGGGCGCCGGCGGTGGGAACTCCCCACCGCTGCTGCGGTTCTTTGTTTTTTTTTATTTTTTTATTTTTTTTATTTTGCTGCTTGTAATAAAAGACTTTTTTTAAATTGTATTTTTTTAGTTTTTTTAAAACAAGAAACAAATGTGAATATATACAAAATGGGAAGAAGACGAATTGGTGATGGTGATGATATGGAAAAAAACTATTGTGGTGATGATATGTGGAGTAGAACAAATGGAGGATGCTGGGTGGTGATATGATGGGCTAAAAAAATTACAAAGATAAAAATAAAGACAAGATGAACTAAAATTACCTACGATGAACGCGGGTGCCTATGGAGTGCTCTCGTGAGCACGGTCTTCGCTCAAATCGCCGGCGTGCGATGAGCTCGAGCAGCGCGCGGTTGCGGCTGCGATCTTGGCCAAAAAAACCAACGGATCTCACCGGAGAGAGGGCCGTCGTCGCTCGACCGCGGTTGCGTCGCTGTCACCGATTCAACTCAGGGAACTAGGCTCTCCTCACATAAAGATGGATCAAAGGCAAAAATGAGGAGAATGACGTGTATATAAAGATGATGGAATGAGAGGTTATTAAAGTGGTGGAGTTGAATGGGAGGTTGTATTATTAATGGAGTTGAATGGGAAGTTGGGAAAATGGTGGAATAATGGAGTTGAATTGGTGGTTATTGTAGAGAATAGAAATTAAATAATAAATAAATAAATAAATAAAGTTGTCTACTTTAAATACAATAAAATAAAAAGAGAAGAGAAATACTGGAGAATTTACAAGGGAAGACAGACAACATGTACACATTTTTTTACTTTTCAAATATGTAATTTTTTTGTCTTTTTAATAAGAGATATTTACAACGAAAAAATACAATAAAATAGTATACACAAGTATGATTTTTTTGTATTTTTACTAATTAAGAAAGATACAATAAAAATTAAAGAAAGAATGAATATATACATGGTATACAATGACATCTAGGTCCCAAAACCCAACTTTTGCAAACGAGCTCCGATTTTAATGAAACCACTTCCGTTGGATAGATAATTTTCTAACTTGAACTTTAAAAGTGAGTTTGGTGAATTTGGAGTTCAGATGGAGCGGGAATTTGGTTTGGAAGTTGGACTTTACGGCTTTTTCTCTTTGGGATCTTGGAGCATTTATTTGAGATGAAATTTATTTTGTATTTTTGTATTTTTATATACATTTTTATAAACATGTTAGAGAAGGAATTAGGCAAAAAGGAGTTGAAATGAAATTATTAAAAATACATAAAGTTTTGGGCTATTTACATGTATAAAACTCCTTTATTTTTGCGGCTTTTTATGTGTAATTTATTTTGTACAATCAAATATACAATAATTAGTGTGTTTTATTTACAAGAGTTATTTTGTTAATTTATTGATTTTATGGACATTTATCTGGGATTTTACTCGGGGATTTTGCTAAGATCAAGATATTGCGATGATGAATCGCGGATTCATCAATAGGTTAGTACCATATCTTGAGGGAGAGAAGCCTTTCTTGGAATTTTCCAGAAAATGGAATAAATCCAAGGTGTACCACTAATGTGATAGTCCCAATACCCTCTTCTCTTTGATTCTGAACAACTTCAGAACTAAGATCTTAGAGGTATTCTTGAGATCTTATCTCAAGGTATGGAACAACCAGTCTATAAAATACTTATTATTATCATCCTTATATCATTAACATGATTAGGATATTATCTACATTAAGCACGATGAAAACAATGGCACTCCCACTAAGCTTCACATGGTTTATCAAGATTCTATCTGAAATCATAAAATTTATAATTTCATCAAATCTTATGTTCCAACTACAAGAAGCTTATTTGAGTCCAAAGATGGAGTTCTTTAGCTTGCACACCTTGCTTTCCTCAACCATGAAGCCCAGGGGATACTTCATGTGAATATCCTCAGAGAGGTATTCATAGAGGAATACAATCTTGACTCACATCTTGAAGATGCCATAGTCAAGTTGTGTATCTAGGGTTAGCTATATTCTGACGGGTTTAAGCATGGTCAGTAAATAGAAAGTCTCATCGCAAGCGATGTCTTCTCTTTGGTGTGTAGCTCATGGCTACGGACCGTGCTTTGAAGGTCTCTACCTTCTCATCAGGTTCCCTCTTTCTCTTGATGATCCATTTACACCTTAATAGGTTTAACCCTTATAGGTGGATCCTCGAGGGTCCATATACAACACTTGTATATGAAGTCTACATTAAACTTTTATTGCTAACCTCCATCTTTCCATGTCATGATCCTTAGGAGCTTCATCACATGAAGTCCGATCATTTTCAGATTTAACTGACACAAAGAATACATCCTCAAACTTATTTGAAGAAGTATTAGTGTTTCATCTTTAATTATTCTTTTAGTTTCCGATTTCAGGAGCCTCATTATCTTCTCAAGATTAAATGAATTCCTTCACTTCATTTTCATCTTGATTCTCAATAGTCTCATCCTCTAAGAATCTTATTCTTATAGATGAGATCTTTTAAGAATCTCAAGGTCATAAAGTAGGTATCCGATAACATCCTCTATTTTCCTAATGAAGTAGCACTCTCTAGTGCCAGATTCCAAGTATGGAACCATATTAAGGATATATACTGTAGTCTTTACTACATATATACCTGGAAACTAAGAGGTAATTACGCTAAAATTCATCATTGATAAAATTATGCCACATATGATCCAATTGTATCTCCCTACAACTCTATTGAGTTAAGGTGCATTAGGAGAATTGAGATAGGAATGATATTCACATCTCCATAAGCTATTCCTTGAATTCATCTAATAGGTACAAGCTACCTTGGTTAGATCAAATTCATTTCATCTTCCTTCAAACTTTGGTTCTAAACTAAAATTGTGAAATCTTTGAACATTTCAAAGGTTTCTTAGGTGAAGAGAAGAAATCTCATATCATACATAATCATCAATAGATATCACATATCCATAATGTTTACTATGATATACATGATTCATAGACATCAATATGTATGAGATCTTGAATACCTTATCTTACACCTTTCCCAAAGAAGGGTGTATTGGACATTTTACTTTGAATACAATTTTCATAAGTATGCAAGTTTTGAAATTTTAGAAATTCTAAAGTTTCATCTCTCACCTGTCTATTGATCTCATCAACAGACATATGTCCAAAACATGATGCCAGATCATTGTCAAATGATCTTCATCCTCCTATTTCTCTTTAATGGAATAATTTTTGTATTAGAAATCCTAATGAACCACTCATTAATTTTCTAATTTAGTGGAGTCCACTAGATGTTAGATTACTATCTTAAATATATCCATCACAACTCTTTATGATAGGTCTATTACAGAATTCATGTTTATTTCCAACATATAGAAATAAACAATGAGTGTATAATAATATCCCGGTCATAGAGACATTCTCTAAGACTAAGGGCTCTCCCACTGAAATTATGAAGTCTATCAATCCAATAGAGATTGTTGCAACAATTGCATCAATGTCCATGTGGATGACTGTTAAACCTTAAAATCAAATTTCTAATATTCTAATACATATGCAACCAATTGCAAGTGTCATTAGAAGATTGAGATATTATTATTAGACTTTATCTTATCAAATAAGTAAGTCAATTTCAATGATTATATGTAGATTATTCTGATGTACTATCTGATTCCTTCACTAAGGATTATAGATCGATTTGATAGGCATACTATCAACACATCAACTTATTGCAGTATTGGCATTCATCCAACTCTTTGGATGTCATATGGAAGTCACAGAAGTACAGTCAACTCTTTGACTTTCCTTCTTACTTGGATCCAGCCCATGCTTCCACTAAGCTCCCTTTATCTATAAGCAACCTTTGCTCAAGACAAAGGTTTTCTCTTATGTTGAAATCAAAATTTCAATATAAGAGTATTTCAACATTTATACATGCTTCATTCAATTCATACAATATGAATAATATGAAGCATCATGAATGACCAGAGTATAGATAGCAGAATGATGACACTCATCATATCTACATCCATCTAAATTCATAAAAAACATAGATTCAAGCGGGTACTCAAACAATTTGAATACATCATCTCTTATAGAGCCACCATGTCATTCATGATTAAATATCGAGAGCACATATGTATTCTAGAACATCTTCTTAGATTTTGTAAGGATTAATTGACAATTGAGATTATCATCGTCATGTCACTTCCAAAGTACATTCGATGAGAGATCAAGACTGTAGATAAATACAAACCCTAGGGTTGTAGTCCTATTGTCTATTTAATTGTCATTCCTCATTATTATGAGGAAGACTTGCACATTGCAACCACATACATTATGACCAACTACAAGTACAATATCTTGATCATGGATCAAATCCTTGAGAATTTACTGGTTATTATTGAGTATAACATTGAGTGGGTTTAATGAAGAATTATCTGAAATAAGAAATTTGCATAAGTGTATATATTTATATATATACATATTTTACTTTGATTTAGGAAATTTTATATCAAAGTTGTCTTTCCATGTCAACAATGAAAGGTCATTCCCTTAATCCCTTTTAATGTAAGAGATATACTTACCATTATATCTCAAGCAAGATCTGGGATCTCCTCTTTACTTTGTCAGATCCCAATAATATGAGAATCTGTGACTCCAATAAAGAGAAGCGGGAACACATTCCGCCTTGCAAGTCCAACTTGGATTTCCTGATTCGGTCTTTAACTCCCGGACCCATCACCCCAAAGGTGATGTTGGGGTCACTATGCGCAACTTGAATAGTACTCGCTATGCGCAATCCAATATCGCCCCAATAATACGAGGATCCGATATTGGGGTCACTACCCATACGACCTTACTCTTTCGAGAAGCACAGAGCCCTATCCAGATGCGCATGCATGCAGGAGATGTCACTTCAGACAGGCGTCTCCTATATGCAATCCCTGGCGACGGAAACCCTTCGCCTTGGCGGGAGACCATGGATGTCACTTATGTGATCTTCCACCTCATATTCAAATTTTATTTAATTATCATGAATTATATTCATATAATTAATTCTTCCAAGGGAAATACACATATTTTCATAATAGAGTGTTTTAATTGGATATAATTAATTTAGTCTCATTAAATCAATTATCAATCCAATTTAATCAACAAAATTGATTGGTTTTACTTGAATATTTATATATATGGTATGATCTCAAAGTACATATTAATTCGAATTTTAATAATTAAAAAAATACACCTTGATTTCTCCGGCATTATCGAGTCCCTACCCGTTGTCAAGGCCAGTAGCGGCAGGAGTGGGACGTACCACAACCGTTGCGACCCGCTACCCCAACGCTCCCCGACAAGACACCATATCCACCTCAGGAAAGGATAATGACAAATAGATCAATGTGTACTTGAGATGATCATCGGTTCTTAATCAAAACAATTTTGATTATAAGGAAATTTGCTAGACAAATTCCCAATCCTATTCAAGCAGGTTGTTTGTTGATTGAGTTCCCAATTATGATCTAGATCAAATCTAATCAATTTATTGGTTGAGGCCAAGTAAATTAAGCATATTCATCATTAAATATTTATCAAATATTTTCCATAATTATTTCATGAAATTAACAATTAATTTCACTATTTGACACTCACATGGTTCTTGATTAGGAATGTAATTTCAGCAGTGACCCCTACTTACTAAAATTAACATATCTCAATCGATTGAAATCCAAATTAGATAAAATCAATTTCCAAATATTGATAATTTGATTTATGTCTGAACCTAAGTGGTATTCATGCATTTCTAGGCGGATCAAAATAGTAATTAACTCATTAATCATGTTAAGATTTGCAGTTCCCGCAACAGTGAATACATGTTCATTAAAACGACCATATCTCGAGCAAACGAAATCTAAATTACGTAAACTATATCCTACGGTTTTATTATTTAATGGGGAACAATTAAACATTTTAAACATGGCCGAATTTATTCACTAAACAGATGTGCAAAAATGTAATGCGACAAAAACTTCCGCAACCTTAATGAACCCAAGTCGTCCTTGGTTTACGGATCGTATCCAAAACCTTCGACCTAAGGCTATGAAACCACTTGAAGTATATCAGATAGCCCTCAAGCGCATCACGGAAGCAAGAGGGTCGCATCGAATGCGATGAGAAATGACTAGTCGGACTAGTTGTCTTATGCAACAGAAATTAAAAAATTTCATGTGACGAAACCACATGATCTAAGAACACTTCTCGGATTGTTTCATCTAAACTACAAACAAGTATTATCATTACCTATTGAAGCGTGGTTGCGATCGAGTCTCTAAATGACGAGACCTCCTGTCTCAAGTCCGATCCGACGGAGGAGACGCTTGCGAGCGTGTTGATGAAACACGTGCTTCTCGCAATCCGTGTTGATGATCCAAGCGGTGAATCTCCTGATCTCAACACATGATATCTGATGTCTTATTCACGAGCGAAGCGCACCGAAGGAGACAGAGATCCACGAGCAAACAATCGGGCTGAAGGATATGGAGAGATCCTCAAGCGCATCACGGAAGCGTGAGCGTCGTATCGGATACGACGAAGAACGACTAGTCGTACTAGTTGTTCGGTGCAGCTGAATTTAAAATTTTTTATTTGATGAAACCACATGATCCAAGAACCATTCTCGGATGGTTTCATCTATAACCACAGCAAGTATAATGCAATACCTCTTGAAGCGTGGTTGATCGAGTCTCTAAGAGAAGAGACCTCCTGTCTCAAGTCCGATCGTCGGAGAGATCGCTTGCGAGCGCGAGGATTAACCGCGGTGTCCTCGCAATCCAAGAAGTTGATCCAAGCGTAGTTGCTCCTGATCTCGTCGCACGAGATCGAACGTCTCCTTCGCGGGCGAAGCACTCGAAGTAGATGGAGAACCGCAGAGCGTCGAAGCGGTAGCACGAAGGCGAGGGCGACGACGATTCCCTCCACTAGGGTGGACGGCCACCAAGAGGAAGAGGGAGAGAGGGTTGTCGAGTATGAGAGAAAGAGAGAGAGAGATTTGCTACAATAGCATGTGTAAAGAGAGAGCTAAGAGTGCCTCTCTATTTATAGGGTTTTGGGATCCATGGATCTCAATCCATGTGTCATATAAAATCAATGGTTGAGATTGATTTATGACAATCCAATGGTCAAGATTGTTGTTGGTAAAAGCCAACAACTTGTGATTTAATTTTGATTAAATATATTTGATAAATCAAATATATATTAATACCAAATTAAACCAACTAAATAAGGAGTGAAAAAACAAATGAGAGCCTCCTTCCCTATTGGGAGGAGTGGACGGCCACCAATTCCATAAAGGAATTGGTGCCGCCCCCCTCTTCCCATATGGGGAGGGCAATCCCATGGATTCCCATGGGATTGCATATCTCCTTGTTTTTCTCTCAACTTATTTTCCATCAATAATTCACCAAAAAATAATTCTCAATTAATTTTGGGAATATTGCAATCTTGACATTGGAATATTGTGAATCACATTCACAACCCAAAACAAAATGTAATTTACATTTTCAATTAATTAGACAATGTGTATCCAATACACATTAATAATTAATCTACTAATATAAATTATATTTAACTCTCTCTAATACATTATAAATCACATTTATAATATATTAGGAATAATTGGATATTACTATCCACATTATTCATATCCATAATAATTAAACCACATTTAATTATATTGGATAATTTCTCATACATCATGATAATTAAATCACATTTAATTATCAACTTCTCTTTGCTTAGATCTCATGGAATTGTTCTCAAACCATTTAAGAACAATGCTATTTCTCCTCAGATACTTGGAGATAAAGACAGGGCGATTGTATTGTTCCACGTATAGTGACTTGGATATTGAGATCACATCTCAAATCCAGATCCCATGGACCTCTCATAGATGCTTGATTAAATCAAGACCGTAAACCTAATCTTCTCATTGCATCTGAATCTCATTCAGATCAATGTCCAGTACATGGACTAAGATTAGGTCACTTCTCTCATGAGAGGAGTCACTAAAATCCAGACCTGTTTCATCACTCCCTCGGAATGGAAGCGTCATGGTTATACAATCGTTTATGATCAAATCACCCTTCAGGTATTCCTAATACCTGCACGTCCTGCATACTGGAAGACTCATGATCATCATGAAGATAAAGATCACTTTTACACTGTCATCTTCATAGTCTGATCATTAAGTTTCTCAATCTTGGTCCTTGGGATATGGTACAGATCATATGCTTTCACAAAGCATATATCTTACCTTCAAATTCATATCATGCTTCTAAAGCATGATGAACATGCATGGAATTTGGTTAATCCCAATACCTCATGAGTGAGCTCATGTCTCCCGGTTCACAAGTGAACCTGTATGATCCCTTTGAGAGATCATATTACTCATATGCCCTTACATGCACACCAGCTCGCCGGTGTATAGACCTTGATTAGGTCATCAACCTATTGGTCTGCCTAATGTACATGCTCAGACATACAGTAATATATCTATCTCTGGTCAAAGGATGTTTGCCTGTGATGTGACAGTATTCATCATAGGTCTTTGGTTATCTCGATCTCGTTAAGTCAACTCATTGACTCAACTAATATGATACCTCCGAATCAATATTCCTATGCAGAGGACCTGCATCAAGAGGTCGATCAGATATCAGTCTAATGAGATGGGATTGCCATCTCCCACTCAGACTGGAGATCACTACTTGTTAATCATTGATGATGCTTGATGAGTCCTCTATCTAACTCTTTAGATATTCATCCAAGCATCAGTCTCTATGATTCAATCATTGAATCAACAGCTGTATGATTATCAAGTTGGCCATGGTACATAACCCTTATTGTACAGAGGGACCTTATAGTGCATTCATTCATTCAATATCAGAAAGGGAGTGAAAAAAAACATCAATAACTTTTATTGATAAATCATTTATTACAATAACATTTATTGTAGGAATGGTTCGCCTCGGGCTCACATTGCTAACAATCTCCCACTAGCCCTCAGAACCATTCAGGAACAAGCCTTAAACCCATACTCATTACATGATGGTCAAAAACCTTCTGTGTCAGAGGTTTGGTAAGAGGATCAGCAACGTTGTCGGCGGAGGCCACCTTGGTGATGATGATGTTACCACGCTTTTGAATCTCCCGAATGATGTGGTATTTCCTTTCTACGTGCATGCTCTTCTGATGCCATCTGGGTTCCTTCGCCTGGGCAATGGTTCTCGTGTTCTCACAGAGTAGCGGGATGGGAGTATCAGAGGAAACTACGCCAAGCTCCTGGACGAACTTGCGCAACCACACCGCCTCCTTTGCAGCATCCGATGCGGCAATGTATTCGGCTTCTGTTGTTGAATCTGTCGTAGTGTCCTGCTTCTTGCTTCTCCAGCTCACAGCACCACCGTTCAACAGGAACACAAACCCTAATGTCGACTTTCGATCATCAATATCTGATTGGAAGTCAGAATCTGTATATCCCAAGACTTGGAGATCACCATCTCCATAGACCAAGATGTAATCTTGCGTCCGTCTAAGATATTTGAATATGTTCTTTACTGCATTCCAATGTTGTTCACCATAGCAGGATTGGTAACGACTTACCACTCCCACTGCATGGCAGATATCTGGCCTAGTACACATCATGGCATACATTAAGCTTCCTACGGCTGATGCATAAGGACATCCAGCCATGGCCTTCTTTTCCTCAACAGTTTGAGGAGCCATTCCTTTAGACAAGTGGATACCATGTCTTAAGGGTAGGAATCCTTTCTTGGAACTATCCATACGGAATCGTTCAAGAATCTTCTTAATGTATCCTTGTTGTGACAATCCCAATATCCTCTTCTCTCGGTTTCTGAACAGCTTCAGACCCAAGATGTAAGAGGCTTCTCCAAGATCTTTCATCTCAAAGGTATGGGACAACCAAATCTTCACACTGGTCATCATCCCTGTATCATTCCCAATGATAAGGATGTCATCTACATAAAGCACGATGAACACAATGGCGCTCCCACTAAGCTTCTTGTACACACAAGGTTCATCAGGATTCTGCACAAAATCATAACTCTTTATGGTTTCGTCAAATCTGATGTTCCAACTACGAGAAGCTTGCTTGAGCCCATAGATGGATTTCTTCAGCTTGCATACTTTGCCATCCTCAGTCATAAAGCCCTGGGGCTGCTCCATGTAGATATCCTCCTCGAGGTATCCATTGAGGAAAGCCGTCTTGACGTCCATCTGCCAGATGTCGTAGTCAAGATATGCAGCTATAACTAGCAGTGCCCTGATGGATTTAAGCATAGCCACAGGAGAGAATGTCTCATCGTAGTCGATGCCTTCTCTCTGTGTGTAGCCCTCGGCTACGAGCCGTGCCTTGAAAGTCTCTACTTTCCCATCAGGTCCCCTCTTTCTCTTGAAGATTCATTTGCACCCAATGGGTTTTACCCCTTTAGGTGGATCCTCTAGGGTCCATACACCATTCTTATGCATGGAGTCAATTTCTGACTTCATTGCTAGCATCCATCTATCCATGTCATGATCCACGAGTGCTTCATCAAATGAAGTAGGATCACAGTCAGTTTCACCTGACACATGGAATCCATACCTTTCAGGTGGTGCAACCACCCTCGAACTCCTTCGAAGAGGTATGGGTGTATCATCTTTATTTACTTCTTCAGTTTCTGGTTCAGGAAGCTCAGAATCCTCAGGAGATTCAATGAGTTCCTTTACTTCATATTTATCTTGACCCTTAAGGAAATCATTCTCCAGAAATTTCACATCTCTAGAAATAAAAACCTTCCGAGTCTCAGGGTCATAGAGTTGGTATCCAATACCATCTCTAACATACCCTATGAAGTAACACTCACGAGAGCGAGATTCAAGCTTGCTTGCATCCACATTCTTTGCATGGACCAAGCAACCCCAAACCCTCAAGTGATTAACACTAGGATTGGTTCCATACCAGAGCTCATGAGGAGTCTTAGGTACATATTTGCTAGGAATCTTATTTAGGATATATATTGCAGTCTCTACTGCATATCCCCAGAAACTAAGTGGTAAATGTGCTTTACTCATCATTGAACGAACCATATCCATGATGGTTCTGTTGCGTCTTTCAGCAACACCATTAAGTTGGGGAGTTCCAGGAGGAGTGAGATTAGAAATAATTCCATTCTCTTTAAGGTATTCCTTAAATTCATCTGATAGGTACTCGCCACCTCGATCAGATCGAATTCGTTTAATCTTCCTATCAGTTTGGTTCTCAACCAAAGCCTTGAATTCTTTGAACTTTTCAAAGGTTTCAGACTTATGACGTAATAGGAAGATAAACCCGTATCGCGAATGGTCATCAATAAACGTCAAATAGTATCGATATCCATTTCGGGTCGCGGTACTAAAGGGACCGCATACATCAGTATGTATTAGGTCAATAATACCTTCACATCTTGTAACCTTGTTACGAAAAGGCATCCTGGTCATTTTTCCTTGAATGCAATTCTTGCAAGTAGGCAAAGGTTGAACCTGTAGAAAATCTAAAGGTCCATCCTTAATTAATCTATTGATCTTATCAACAGACAAATGACCAAGCCTTTGATGCCATATCTCATTTGAGAGATTTTCATTCTCCCTGGATCTCTTAGGGTTTTTATTAGTGCTTGTAACATTCATAACACATTTATCAATGCACAATTCATAGAGTCCTCCAGAAGTCAAAATACCATCTGCAATATATTTATCATAACGGTTATGACTAATTTATTACAGAACAGGAATGAATACCCACTTCTAACTAACTTAGATACAGATATTAGATTCCTTCTGACTTCAGGTACATAAAGACACTCTTTAATTACTAGGACTCTACCACTAGATAATGATAGTCTGCAGGTCCCGACGGCGACTGCTGCAACACTTGCATCAGATCCCATCTGGATGACTATCTCCCCTTCTTCAAGCTGTCTAGTTTCCTGAAACAAATGCAACAAATTGCATACATGAACAGAAGCACCAGAATCAACTACCCAACTTCCTTCTCGTCCAATGAGAAAGCTGGTTTCAATGATAAGAGTAGATTTCATACCTGCTGGGGCTTTACCTTTGTCGACCGACTTCAGGTAATCCGGGCAATTACGCCTCCAGTGCCCCGGCTTCTTGCAGTGGTGACAGACGTCGGTTTTCTTCGACGCCATTAAAGTGGATGCATTGGAAGATGAGGCAACACTTTGTCCCTTCTTTTTTCTCTTCTGGGCCGGGCCCTTCCGAGAACCTTGCTTCCGACCGTGCTTCCCTTTGACCTGTGCAACCATTGCAGTGCCAGAGGGACCATCTTTCTTCATTACGTCTTCTGCAGACTTTAATGCAGCAAGAAGCCCAGCATTTGTCAGTTCCAGCTTATTCATGTGGAATGACACTACAAAGTTATTGAAAGATTTGGGCAATGACAGCAGAATGAAATCAGATTGCATGTCTGCATCCATCGTCGCCCCCAGAGTCTCAAGCTCCGACAAGTACCCAAACATTTTGAGTACATGCTCGCGGACCGAGGTCCCTTCCTGCATCTTGCAGCGAATGAGATATTTCATAACATTGTACCGCTGGGTGCGGTTAATGTCACCAAACATATCCTTTAGATTCTGCATGATATCCTGGCAAGTGCTCATCTCCACATGTTGCTTCTGATGAACATTGGAGAGATAACCCAAGATATAGCACCTAGCCAAGATATGATCTTCATCATACTTGTCATTATAGGCTTTGTCTTCCTTAGATTTAAGGTTTTCAAGTTTGTTTTCAGAGAGCACATAACTGATGCGCTCTGCCGAAAGCACAAGCTCCAAATTACGGATCCAATCCGAGTAATTTGGTCCGGTCAATTGGTTGACCTCCAGAAGCCTGTTCAGTGGGTTCATGGCCTTCATTTTCTGAAATTGAGAATGCACTATATAAGAACATATAATCATATATTCAATTTAATTTTATTTGATTAAGGCATTTTAAATCAAATTAGTCTTGCTATGTCAACTATGAAAGTTTATTGCCTTATTCAATTTCAAAGTAGGAGATATACTTACCGATATATCTCAAGCAAGAACTGGGATCTCCTCTTTATCTTTGTTACATCCCAATAATATGAGAAACTGTAACTTCAATAAAGAGAAGCGGGAACACATTCCGCCTTGCAAGTCCAACTTGCATTCCCAATTCGGTCTTTAATACCCAGGCCCACCACCCCTAAGGTGATGTTGACCTGTCAATAATTGAACCAACCGTCAACAGGATTAGAACTCGCTATACGCAATCCAATATCGCCCCAATAATATGAGGACCCGATATTGGGGTCACTACGCATACGGCCTTACTCTTTCGAGAAGCAAAGAGTCCGATCCAGATGCACTTGTATATAGGAGCTGTCACTACGTACATGCGTCTCCTATATACAATCCCTGGCGACGGAAACCCTTCGCCTTGACGGGAGACCATGGATGTCACTTATGTGATCCTCCATCTCTTATTCAAATTTAATTAATTACTATGAATCTCATTCATATAATTAATTCTTCCAAGGGAATTATTAACTCTAATCATATTAGAGTATTCTCAATTGGATATAATTAACTTAATCATATTAAATTAATTATCAATCCAATTTAATCAATCAAACTTAATTTTATGCTTGAATATACATATATGATATTATTCTCAAAGTACGTATTAATTCGAATTTTAATATTTAGAAAAATACATCATAATCCCTCGGACATTATCGCGGCCCTACCCGCTGTCATGGCCAGTACAGGCGGGAGTGGGGCGGACCACATACGTTGCAACCCGCTGACCCAGCGATCCCCGACTAGACACCATATCCACCTCGGGAAACGATAATGCCAAATTGATTATTTTGTACTTGAGATGATCATCGGTTCTTCAATCGAAATTATACCATCTAGTAATCAAAACAATTTTGATTTTAAGGAAATTTGCTAGGCAAATTCCCAAGCCCTATTCAAGCAAGAAGTTTGATGATTGTAACTCCAATTAAGGTTTAGATCAAATCTAATCATCTAATTGGTTGGGGCCAAGTCAATTAGGCAAATAATCATGTTTCATTATTTCACTAATATTTTTCAAGATTATTTCACGAAATTAACAATTAATTTCACTAATTGACAATCACTTGGTTCTAGATTAGGAAAGCAATTTCAGCAGTGACCCCTACTTACTAAAATTGGCATATCTCAATCATATTAAATCCAAATTAAGCAAAGTCAATTTCTAAAGTTTGCTAATTGGATTTAGGACAGAACCTAAGTGATGTTTCACGCATTTCTAGGCAAGTCTAAACAGTAATTAACATTTTAATCACGTTCAGATTCACAGTTCCCGCAACAGTGCATACATGTTCATTAAAACGACCATATCTCGAGCATACGGAATCCGATTTACGCAAACTCAGATCCTATGGTTTCCTTATTTAATGGGGAACATAATCCAAGTATAAAATTCGTGTTTAAACAATTTAAACAGTGCCGAATTTATTTACTAAACAGATCTGCAAAATCAAATGCGATGAAAACTTTCGCGACCTTAGCGAACCCAAGTCGTCCTTGGTTAACGAATCACTATTCGAAACCGTCGACCTAAGGCTCTGATACCACTTGAAGGATATGGAGAGATCCTCAAGCGCATCACGAAAGCATGAGCGTCGTATCGGATACGACGAAGAACGACTAGTCGTACTAGTAGTTCGGTGCAGCGGAATTTAAAATTTTTTATTCGATGAAACCACATGATCCAAGAACCATTCTCGGATCGTTTCATCTATAACCACAGAAAGTATAATGCAATACCTCTTGAAGCGTAGTTGATCGAGTCTCTAAGAGAAGAGACCTCCTGTCTCAAGTCCGATCGTCGGAGAGATCGCTTGCGAGCGCGGGGATGAACCGCGGTGTCCTCGCAATCCAAGAAGTTGATCCAAGTGCAGTTGCTCCTGATCTCGTCGCACGAGATCGAACGTCTCCTTCGCGGGCGAAGTGATGAATCCACGATTCATCATCTCAATATCTTGATCTTAGCAAAATCCATGAGTAAAATCGCAAACAAATGTCCATAAAATCCATAAATTAACAAAATGACTCTTGTAAATAAAACACACTAATTATTGTATATTAGATTGTACAAAATAAATTACGCATAAAAAGCCGCAAAAATAAAGGAGTTTTATACTTGTAAATAGCCCAAAACTTCATGGATTTTTAATAATTTCATTTCAACTCCTTTTTGCCTAATTCTTTCTCTAACTTGTTTATAAAAATGTATATAAAATAAAAAATACAAAACAAATTTCATCTCAAATAAATGATCCTAGATCCCAAAGAGAAAAAAGCCATAAAGTCCAACTTCCAAGCTAAATTCCCGCTCCGTATGAACTCCAAATTCACCAAACTCTTTTAAAGTTCAAGTTAGAAAATTATCTATCCAACGGAAGTGGTTTCATTAAAATCAGAGCTCGTTTGCAAAAGTTGGGTTTTGGGACCTAGATGTACATTGTATACCTTGTATATATTCATTCTTTCTTTAATTTTTATTGTTTCTTTGTTAATTACTAAAAATACAAAAAAAATCATACTTGTGTTGTATTTTAATTGTAGTATTTTATTGTAATTTTTCCGTTGTAAATATCTCTTATTAAAAAGACAAAAAAAATTACATATTAGAAAAGTAAAAAAATGTGTACATGTTGTTTGTCTTCCATTGTAAATTCTCCACTATTTCTCTTCTCTTTTTATTTTATTGTATTTAAAGTAGACAACTTTATTTTATTTATTTGTTTATTATTTAATTTCTATTCTCTACAATAACCACCAATTCAACTCCATTATTCCACCATTTTTCCCAACTTCCCATTCAACTTCATTAATAAATCAACTTCCCATTCAACTCCACCACTTTAATAACCTCTCATTCCACTCTCTTTATATACCTCTCATTCTCCTCAATTTTGCCTTTGATCCATCTTTATGTGAGGAGAGCCTAGTTACCTGAGTTGAATCGGTGACAGCGACGCAACCGCGGTCGAGCGACGACGGCCCTCTCTCCGGTGTGATTCGTTGGCTTTTTGGCCAACATCGCAGCCGCAACCGCGCGCTGCTCGAGCTCATCGCGCGCCGGTGATTCGAGCGAAGACCGTGCTCACGAGAGCACATCATAGGCGATCGTCTCCATCGTAGGTAAATTGTCTTCTCATTTTACCATCTTGTTATTTTTTTTGCATTTTTATTAGCACATCATATCACCATCCACATGCCCCTATTTGTTTAGTTCTTATCAACTTCCTCCACCTTCATCGCCAATTGATCATTTGCATCATTTGTTATTTCTTGTTTAAAGAAAATAAAAAATTTAAAAAATTCTAAAACAAAAAAAAAGGTTCTTTACCACATCACTATCACCCCATCATTTTATTTCATCACTCATCTCCATCATCCTCATCATACACCACCGTCATCATTTTTTTTTCTTCTCTCATCATGTTCATTCCCTATTTTAAACAAAATTAAAAAAATTATAAAACAATTAAAACAAAAAAAAGGTCCCATGTTATTTAGTTATTTACAGCAGTAAAAAGAAATCAAAAAAAATAATAAAAAAATAAAAAAAATCGGAAGAGGCAGTAGGCAACCGCCCGCCGCCCCTCCCCCATCTCTCTACGGCCACCGTGCCGGTGGTCCTCCGCTGTGCCACTCGGCCGCGCGGCCCCTCCCACCACCGTCGCCGCCTTCCTCCGCAGCACAGAGCTGCGCGCCACCGCGCGCGAGCTCCTCTCCACCGCCGCCAGCCTCCACGAGCTCTCGACACCCCCGCGACCCCTTCGTCGCCGCCAACCTCCCGCCAGCTCGGCCGCCGACCCCTCTGCCGCACCTCCGCGCCTCCGCCGGCCGTGCGGCCCCTCCCACCACCGCCGCCGACTTCACCCTAGGTGGGTTCTTCCCATCGTATACCAAGAAGGAAGAAGAAGGTGAGTTTTCATTTTTTTTAATTGTAAAATTTGCAGAACTTACTTGTATAGTTTCTATAATTACGGAATGATCATTGTACATGTTTTTGTTGTAAATATTAGTTTCTGAGTTTGCATCGATACCCCTATGTTTGTATGTTAATTTGGACATCGATATTACATCTTTTTATTCAATGAAAAATGGCATTATGTTGAGCAACTAATTATCTACCATCAGAATATTTATTTATATTTTTGTGGTCCTAGGGTAATTAAATATAATTGTTTAACTGAAATATTGCATATTTTACCCAAACCGTGATCATAAATTGATATCTCACAAAAGGTTGCTCTAAAAAATCCACAAAAATTAGGAATGATGCCTTGAAGAGTGATAAAGTTACAATCCAAATTTCACATCCATTGGATTTGTATTGTGCCCGAAATAAATTGTAGAGTAAATTTAGTATTTGATTTTTAATAAAATCCACGAATATTCTTTTTGTGAAATTTCAACTCTACTAGATTGCTCATTTAAATAGCTTTCTAAGATAATTTGCACTCTTATTAACATGACAATGTGAATTTATTAAAAATTATTTACTCACTGTAACTCTGTTTTCACTAAAGAAATCATAAAAAATTCATACTTTGTCAGAAAATTCCAAAAAAATTACTGTAGTCTCCTTGCATCATGTTTTAGTTCCACTAAATTTTTCATAATTTTTGCTTACTGTATGTGTGATAAATTGCGAAAAAACCCATAAAAAGTGTGTATTTTTCATTGTTGCATTTTAACCCCTAAAATTCCAAAAAAAATGTGTTTTGTGTTCATCTCTGGATTAGTATTCTAAAAAAAATATAATTTGGCTAAACTGAACTGATTTGGCATTAAATTTAATTTGGCTAAGTTGTATGCTTTCTTAGTATATTAGTTCACCTACATTTTGTATTTGGCATTTCCTTTTGCATAAAAAAATATAAAAAAATACCGCATTGGAAATCTAAGACCTAATTTTCGAATTAAACCCAAGTTGTTCCTTTGCCTCCCTGAGTTCGGCCCCGGACTTGCCCGGGATATAAATTAAAGCCGAGACACTCTTCACGGAGATCCTTCTCTCGGTTCTGATCGAATCGCTAAGTACACGTGCTACAACGTGACCGGATTACACATCGTATCTAGCGACACGTCACCCATTTTTTCAAGAATCAGAGGACTTTGATTTTCACCCACCCTCATTCAACCCACCCGATCCTGGGATTTTGGAGTCACCTTTCATGATTTCCACACTTGGAAACTTAACCAGATGATGGAGCATATGAATTCGAGGATTAGCAATCTATTGGATATAAATACGAGCCAGAATGCTGCTTCGCTATTTGAGGATATGGATTCACTTGAGGATAATCATGAGTTGCAATCGCCCAAAATACAAAACAATGAGAAAATTTTTAAAAGCCAAAAAGATTCTGGGAGACACATTATCGATTCATTTTATGAGGAGGAGACCCAAATGCCCAATCATTTACCCACACAAATATCCACCACATATCCCAAACTAGACCCCAAGGATTCCATTATACAGACTGCTCTTGGCAATCCTCGTGTAAATGTTGATTCCGACCTCCTCCCTTGTATGGATGAGATCCAAAAATTCAAAAAAATGTTGAATGAACCCGAAGTGGTAGCCACCCTTCATGAGATCATTAAAGCTCCACTTCAACAGGCCATGACAGATTTATCTACTCCTCAACATAAGAAAAGAAAGCGAAGGAGAAGATCTGAGCGTCACATCTTGACCATGGCCACTGCCTATGCCATCTCTCACTGCCCGTATTTTTAGAAAGGGTACACTTCCACACCTCTGGTGAGTTGCTCTATATCTGATTATTCTTGTGATAACACTCTCCTTGATGACGGTTCGTCAATCAATATAATACCCTTCTCTATGGTACAGTCTCTTCATCTTGGGCCTCTCAAGAAAACCAGGATGATAGTTCAATTTGCTGATGGATCTATCAAGAGGCCGAAGGGTATTCTAGAAAACGTTGTCATTTCTATTCAGGGCATGAATTTTACTTTGGATTTTGTTGTAATGCCCATGGAGACCTCCGCCCCTGTGGAGCACCCTCCCATCATCCTGGGACGGCCTTTCCTCGCCTCTGCGGGAGCCGTTATTGATTATGGTTCAGGAGAGATTCGCTTCCGTTCTGATGTAGGGAGCGATGTGTTGATCACTACACCCAATACCGACCAGAGACCTGCATCCCATGAGGGCCCGCCTGTATTAGACAACCCCAAGGAATTTGACATCGATGATAATATCAGAGATTCTTGTTATATGTTGGATGATAATGAAACCCAAGAATTCCTCTTAAAGGAGGAAGACTTTGAAAGCATAGACCTTGGAGTTCCCCCTTTTGGTATATGGAGATGCATTGATGACATCCGCGGAATTTACACGATACTCACCCTAGAGCGGAAGGCAGAATCTGAGACTAGACAGGACAGACATGATTTGACTACTTTCACTAATGAGTCCGTTCCTATTCACCCTGATTCAGATGAGACCGATCAGGCCAAAATTGATTTAATTGCTTTTATAGAAGAATTTGGGCCTTTTGATAAAGATGATAATCCGGTAGAGGCTCGCCAGGCTGAAATTGATCCTACTTTTTCTAATAAAGATTTCGAGCCATTTTACTTTGATGTTTGCGAGACTTCTCAGGCAGGACATGACCATACTACTTCCAATAACCGGTTTAGTCCTGCACAATTTGAAACCACTGAGGATACATTCTTGGTCGATCCTGATCAGTTCATATCTAATGATAACCTGAATATCGACGTATACCTTGTCAGATCCATACCTCATCGGTCCTGCAAAAAGGTTCGCTTTCGACCTTCTTGACCTTTGTACATCCACTCCTTTTGTATATCCTTTCATTTTTCTCTTTCTTCTCATGTTTTATCATTCACCCCTTTTCTGTGTGTGCATATATACTATACTTAGGATGTGCTTCATCCTAAGTATAGTGGGTGAATTTGTGTTGTTCATATTTGTCATGTTCATCACTCTTGTTGTTGCCTATACTTAGGGATATTTTACCCTAAGTATAGGGGGGTGATGTTGTTCATATTGTGTCTTTTTATTTTTGAGTCTGTACATTCTCGCCATCGGTTTTCCCATTTTGTACACTCTACTATACTTAGGATTACTTGATCCTAAGTTTAGGGGGGGAACACCAACTTCTCTTCTTTTTATCTTTTCTTTGAGTCGTTGTAGCATAGGAGTCTTTTCACTTTCCTATACTTCGCACGAGTTTTGACTTCCTGTTTCGCTCTCTGATCACTATGAGGAGATAGTTCGAGCTAAGTATAGGGGGGTGTCGTATATATTATATATGTACTTTAGACTTAACTCGTACTTTTAAATATGTTTATTTTGGGGGTTATGTCTAATTTTGTAAAATCCACGTGTGTAAAAAAAGAAAAAAACAAAAAAAAAACAAAAACAAACAAAAACAAACAAAAACAAAAAAAACACAAAAAAACACAAAAAAAATTTGCAAAAATCACAAAAAAAATCACAAAAAAATCTTGTATATACTTGTATATATTTTACTAACCCTTTTTCCTAAAAAAATACAAAACTAAAAATCTATAAAAATTTACAAAATAAAAAAAAACCTTTCTTTCACATCTGCATTTTTCCTATAAAAAGTTCAAAATTAGAAAATTGTTTTAAAAAATTTGTTCTTTTTATATGTACGTCATTCCTTTAAAAAAATCTCTCTGAATTGTTCATATTTTGCATTTGCATGCGCATTTTTCAGGATAGTATTGACATTTAAACTATGTCTGGAATAAAATTGAAGAATGGAGCTTAGTTGGACCTTAATCCGCCTAATTGTCAAAGGAACTTCACTGAGAAATAGGATTTTAGAAGCTTCAGGTCTTTGACTTAATTCTTTGAGTTCCACATAACAATGTGCAGCGTTTGACTCTTAGTGTCTAACCTGGTCTCTTCATTCCGGGTATAACTCTGGAATAGGGAATCAATTTGTACTCTCGCACTATGAACTTAGCTCAACTCAGACGGGATCTTGGAAGACTGTGTGAGTTTCTTTTCTAGTAGCATGGAAATCTAAAGACAAGAGTACGGATTGAAATAAAGCTTCGGAAAAGGGATGGACTGCTGGGCACAATTTTTTCTAAGACCCCAAAAAATGTACGGAAATAAAAAGATTCCATATCCGTAGGGCACAACAAGATCTAAGCAGAACCACCAAAAATTCAAATACAAAGAAGCCACTACCAAATAAATATCTAACAAAAAAATGTCCAAGCTTCAAGAAAACCTGCATATCTTGGTGGAGACTTGGCTACACTGGCCAGCTTCACAAGGAGAGGTGACTACACTGGCCACCCTCCAGTTCTTTTCTCCTTCTTCTAACTTCTCCCCCAATTCGATTGTGAACATAGCGCGACATACCTTAGAAGGAAATACATGACTCCCCGAGGACAAGTTACTGGAGAGGGGATTTGCATGGTAGTCTGACATTCTGGATGGGAAGAGCTAACATCTTTCACACACATGAGTCGATTGTTCAATGTTCATAGGGTGTGCTTTGGGAAGAGGATTGATCTAAGTTGACTTCTGAGCCGAAACTGTGACAATGATGTGTAGGACTTGAAGGCTTCCTATTTTAAAATTCTAAGTCTCACAGAAGTTCCGACACACTAATAATCCAAAGGTCCGACAGAGCTCCAAACTACAATTTTATGAGGATAAGTTTAATACTCAATGCTGTCCTACTTTCTTTATTTTCCCTTTCTTTTTCTTTTTCTTCACTTATCCTTTCAAATAAGTGTTTGCTAAGGGACTAGCAAAGGTAAAGCATAGGGGGACGATGAATCCACAATTCATCATCTTTATTCATTTATTTTAGCTTAAAATCCCTTATAAAACACCTGCATAAAACACTAACTCCATATTCTTACTAATTTGCATCTGTGTAAATATTGTACACTTCTTACTAATTTTAACCTAAAATAGATAAATAAAGAAAGGAAGGAAAAATAAAGAAAAGAAAATAAAGAAATAAAAAATAAAGAAAAGAGAATAAAAAAATGAATACTGTATACAGGCTGACTCGAACCCCGAGAGAAGGTCAAGAATTGACCTGATCGATCAGGAATAAAGTAGGGGGAGATAGGGTCCTTAACTAGAAAATCCAAAAAAAAAGTGTTCACTCATTTTGTATATATCTGTATAAAACCGACACTAATTTATTTGTACCTTAATTGACCTCAAATATAAATAACATTCAAAACCAAAGTTGTAAATAAAAATGTGTTCTAATTACGAAAATAATTGCACAATTAAATCATGTACAGAATAAAAGTAGCCACACTTGGAAAAAGCCACGAAGCACCAATTGAAAGACCAATTCTGGCTCCATAAGAGCTCAAATTGAATAAATCTCACTTCCATTGGATTCGAAATTAAATTATCTTCAAAATGGCTATATTTCCATAATTTTTGGAGTTACGGATGAAAAATCAGTCTTCTTGTGTGGTTTGTGCAATTTTCCCATGTCTTTTGTGCATATTGTATTTGTATATATTTTTTAAATTAATCTTAATATTTTTTAAAAATAAAAAAATTAAAAAAAGGTAAAATTCTTTAAAAACAAAAAAGAGCTAATTTCGTCATTTACCCTTGTATATAGTATATGTATATAGTTGCTATCTTTAATTAACCTCCATACAAAAATAAAAAAAATTTATTAATTCAATTGAATAAGTGACAAAAATTCAAAAAAAATTAGATAATTTTGTAAATATGTTTATCTCTTTTAATTTTGTCTCTTTTCATCTCTCTTGTCTCTTTCTCCCAAAAAAATTCAAAAAATCATTTCAATTTCCATCTCTCTTTATCCAAAACAATTCAAAAATTCATTTCAATTTTCATCTCTCTTTATCCAAAAAAAGATGAAAATTCAAATTTTATTCTATCTTTTCTATTTATATGGCTCCTTCTCCCTCATTTCAACTGGATCAATCTTTAGAGAGAGGGGTCCGATCTCCGAGAGAAAATTTTGTCGAGAATTGTGCCTAGCCTCCGAGCCGTCCAGTGACAGCGAGTCGGCCTTATTGAGGCAATCACGGTCCTTTTCCGCTCCTAAGGTGAGATCCACATTTTTCTTATTTTTATCTAGGTTAATCGTAGTTTATTTCTCTCATTATTTTTTTATCTCATTGTCATTTTTTTTAACTAGATCTTAGTATCCGCCAGGATTTATTCCGCCACCGACTCGATTTTTCATATCATTTTCTCGATCTCCCCACGTTCTAATTCTATCATCCACGATCTTTCAACTCCGGCCGCGTACGCTGGCCGGAGATCGGATTCGAATCTCTCATTCCTGTCAGATCCTCACCCATTTTTCTTGTTTGTAAATATATAAAAAAATTAATAAAAAATTTGTTTCTTTATTTCTAAAATTTGTTTTGCAGGAACATTTATAAAAAAAAAATTCTTTATCCTTTTTATTTCCTTTTTTTCAGATTTACATAAAAAATAAAAAAAGTTTTTTTTATTTCCTGTCTACATAACAAAATAAAATTACAAAAAAATTAAACAAAACAAAAAAACCTGCTACAGGCTGTGGGGAGATCACCCCTCGCTGCCCTTCCTACTCCATGGACGAAGCCACTGGTCGGCCCCTCCGCAGCCGCGCGTCCCAACCGCGCTCCTGCCGACCGGCCCCCCTCGGCCCAGCGTTGTACCCCCGCGTTCCCCCTGCTGATTTGCGCAGCCGTGTGAGATCTGGCGGCTGCACTGCCGACCACCGACACCGACTTCAGACCCCCCGCTCGGACGCGCCTCCATCGATGCGAGGCGGTGCCGACCCTCTGCTGCGCCCGGCCGCACGCGCCACCCCCGACCTTCAGCCACGCCATGCGGCGCCGCGATTGTTCGACTGCGCATCCACCAAGAGTGCGGCGACACCTCCATATCCCTTGCCCGCGCCCGCGAAGTGTCCCCTTAGCCGGACCTCCTCCAACAGCCCAGTGCTCCCAGTCGCACCGACCGCCCGCGCGGCTCCGCCTTGGGAAGAAGAAGGGGTGGGCGGCGGCCCTGCTTTAGCCCCTTTGTTATTGCAACGAAGAAGAACCTAGGGTTTCCTTCTGAATAAAAAAGAATATATATTGGAAGAATTGCGTGAAGGGCTCCAAAACTTTCAAAAATTGCCAAAAGATCCGCGCCAACTCCTTAAGCACATGACATGCACATGACATATTGGTAAAATTGCACCTTCTCTCATGTGCTTTATTTTTTTATTTAGTGGATGCAAAAACAAAACTTATTTACATTTTGGTCCCTGAACTGCAGAACAATAATTTGCTTGTTCTTTTCATTGAAATATTTTTTTTTATTAGTTCAAAAATCTTGCGAAAATTGTGCTATGTTCCTAATGTGCATATATTCTTAGCATAAACTTTTCATTACATTTTGTCTTCATTTATTATTATTAAAAAATAAAAAACAATGTTATTTTGTCTTCCTAAAATTCAAAAATTCATAAATATTCCCAAAATTTTTTAAAAATTCCAAAAAAAGGTCTCTTTCATTGTTTTTGATTTCTGACCAATTTTCACGCATTAATTGTTATAAACCCAAAAATATTGAAAAATATCAAAAATCTTATAAAAATCATAAAAATTCTACAAAAATCCAAAAATTGTGATTTCAGTTCCTGTTTGTAGATATTTACCTGTAGTTTATAAAAAAAATAATTGTCAGGAGTTTTGGACACTGAAAATAATTTTAAGTTGCAAATTACTCCAGGCTGTGCACATTTTCTTCTTTTCTCACTGTTCGACTTTTAAAAAAATACAAAACATCTGAAAATTCCAGAAAAATTCTCAAAAACAAAAACTTTTAAAATCCAAAAAAAGTTTCTTTAGATTTTTCTAAGCATTTTTGTTAAATTGAAAAATTGCAAAAAGAGTTGGTGTGCATATTTTTTTTGACCTTGTTCATATTGTTCGTTATTTTTGAAAAAAATGCAAAATCAAAATAACTAAAAATTTGAAAATCAGAAAATACAAAAAAAATCAGAAAATACAAAAAAATCAGAAATAAAAAAATAAAAAAAGGATAAAAAATCATAAAAACCAAGGATAGTTATCTTTTGAGATTCTTGTTTTCTCTTAATTGATTTTCGATTAATTGAATAACCCTCGGGATTTGTAGCCTCCCTCAGTTCGACCCTGTCTGCTATACAGGTTAATAAGTAGAAAAAATAAAAAAATGTTTTTTGTTTGTCACGGGATTTTGGGGATAACAACGACCACAAAACTATTTTTTATCAACAATTTTTCCCATCCACCATTTTCACACGAACAACAGCCGTCCACCCCTTGTGCTAAGAGAGAATCACCATCATCTCTACGTTGTCGTGTCACTGCTTCAATCGTTCACAGATCTCCATCTTCTCTAGTGTTCCTTTCTTGTGAAGAAGATGTCTGATTTTGTGAGGTAAAATCAGGAGATTTTAGGATTGGATATTAGGAGATTTGAGGATTGGATATTCATCTCAGATTGTGAGAAGCTTGCGTATCATCAGCGTGCTCCCAAGCGACTCCTCCATCGAGTAAGACTTGATACAGGCGGTCTCTTAGCTTAGAGACTTCGATCACAACCATGCTTCAAAAGGTATTCCTTTATCTTGTTTGTGTTTTGATGAAATGATTCGAAAAGTGTTCTCAAATCACGTGGTTTCATTTCTTTATGTTTTTTAAAATTCCGCTTCCCCGAGCACTAATATGACTAGTCGCTCCTGGTCGCATTGGATGTGAACATCACACCTCTGTAATTTGCTTCAGGATTTTTCCCAGAGCCTTCAAGTTGACTCAGAGCCTTGGTCGAGGTCTTGTATATGATCCAAAACCCTAGCTGAACATGGTTTGTGTTTCAGATGCACGAGATTCATTTTTTTTTCCATTAGAAGCAAGATTCGAATTGGCTTTTCCGTAAAAAAACCTATTGTTTTGTGCATTGTTTGGGTGAATTTGATTATTAAAAAATATTTAAAATTTCTAAATATGTCCTGAAAATAAATAGCCAGTTGTTGGCACAAAAAGAGCATGAATAAAATTTGAAGAGTTCATGCTACGAAAATGTTTTTGTCTGTATTCACGATCTGTAAGAAAATATTTTATGCTTACTATTTTCTTGTCATGAAACATGAAATAAACATTTGGATTACTTTGTGGCTATCTATTTTACTTTATTTTAATTTATTTGCAAATTTCAGTTCTAAATTTCTTATAAAAACCCAAAAATTGAAAAACATTAAAAATACTACAAAATTAAAAAAAAACATAAAAAATCCAAAAAAATACATAAAATACCTTTTTGAAAATCTTGAAAAATAATATGTATTTCACTATATATTTTCTATATTTTTGATTTGTTTCTTATTTTAAAAACCCAAAAAAATTGCATTATTTCTTGTTTATTATTTTTTCTGTTTTTTATTGTTTTAAAAAGTCTAAAAAATCTAAAAAATGCCTAAAAATCATAAAAATAATAAAAAATTTTCAAAAAAAACCAAAAATGGTTTTATTTGAATTTTCTGTATATTTTCCCTATATTTTAAAAATCCAAAAGAGCTTGTTTACCTTTTTACTTTATTCCTTTTATTCTTTATTTTAACTTTGTGCTAAAAATTAAAATAAAAAATTACAAAATTCAAATAATCATTAGAAAATTAAATCAAAAGGCCATTAATAAATAAAAATTAAAACTTTCATAAAAATAATAAAAGGCTAAAAAAATCCATAAAAGCCAAGAGCAGTTCAAAAAAAAGAATCCTTTTTATTCCAGTGATTTCTTCTTTGATTTAAATAACGCTCGGCTTTTGTAGCCTCCCTAAGTTCGGTCATGTAGGCTATACATATAAATAAATAGCAAATTATGCTCTTGCTTGCATTCCTCTATTTCTTGGCTTATGTTTTGATTAATTAGAATAGTTTTTATTTGAGGGAGATTTATGGTGACATCGACATACTTCATTTTCCTAATAAAATTCCCTGAAATCCATGAAAAAACCGTTGTCAGGGAGGCAAGAAGAGGGTAGCTAGGTTCTTCTCTTTGCTTTCTATTCTTGATTTGTGTATATATTTTTTTTCTTTTCTTTTTCACTTATCTATATTTATCCTATTTTATTCTTTCTTTTATTGTTGCTAATTTTTTCACAATTGTTATATGATATTACTTGTCTTTCCGCTTTCTTATGAGGGCCCTATGAGCGAGAGCAGCATTCCTTGGAGTGTGGGTGCTCCCGAGCGAAGCAGAGGCAGCTCGATTCTTCATCAAGCAAGAGGGGAGCGTAGGAGAGGAGGAGTAGAAGACTTGGCAGAAGCTGCTTGGAGTATTTATTTTTTTATTTTATTTAAGTCTTTTATTTCCATTTTATTTTTGTAGAAATTTGTAATAATTTCTAGGCATTCACCTTTTTCCTTATTTTATTTAATCATTGGACATTTTGTGGATTGCAGGGTTTGTTTCACAAAGTGCTGGTGCACTTAGGGGACTCACCGATTTTTGTTTTGTCGATTTTATTTTTATTTGTTTTCTCGAGGTTTTCTTGTGGTTGACCCCTCAGAAGTAGGTTTTATTTTCTTGGTTGAGCTAGGTAATCGATTAGGCCCAAAGCCTTAAATAAGAATATTTCTTCCTATAGTGTAGAGTTTTGCATTGGAATTAGTTAAAATAATTGGTTCTTGCACATTAATAGAAGTTGCTGCTAGGATGCTTCTCGTGCATCATTTAGGTTAGTTTATATTTTCTATCTTTATTTTTATGCAAGGATCATTATGCATGTAGAATGTTGTCGAAAGGCACGTATCTTCAATTTCTTGTATGCATCATTAATTTTTGTCGTATTAGCTTTTCTAATCTCCTACCTTATTTTTCGCACTTAGGAAATAACGGAATTGGAAAATCATTAGATCATTTCTTTGTAAAAAATTAAAAAAATGATAACCAAATAAAAAAGGGACTGCAAATTCTACTCAAATGAAAACTAAATGTAAGGACAAAATCATTATTTTGGGGAGTGGAACACCCTCATTGTTTGCAGGTACTTACGTCTAGACAGAGTGGGAGAGGACGTTGCCTTAAGGAGATAGCCTAAATCCTTGGACTTGTGCCGTAAGTACGTGTACACTACTCTTCAGTGTATGGTCACAACTACAAGCACTTGCCTCATACCTTAGAAAATCGTTTTGGTGTGCCCTGCCTCTTATCTCCCTTTAGGCCTGATATAACCCAGCATCCTGAGTAGATGGTACCATTGTTTAGGGAGGTTTGAGGACATACATTGGGAAATAGGGCGTCACCACCCTGTATGTGTGGTAGTAAGTAATTTCTTGTAGATTCACTAAATTAAAATTGAAAAGATAATTGTCTGAACCTTCACGGTATTCACTTGTGTTCAGTTGGTGAATCAGGGGTTTGTATTGTGTTTGTTTTCTAATGCAGAGATCCATCTGCATACTTTGCACATTTCTCATTTTTTCTTATTATTTGGCTACGTGTTCTCGCATCTTACCTCTTGACATCGAAGATGTCGGATTGGAGTATTTTCTGCTCGGACTTCGTGAGATTATTTTTACATTCTCTAGTTCGATCTTTTTCACCTATTTAGGATATATCTCTTCCCAAATTCACTTATTTCTCCACATCACCATTTCTTTCACCAATAAATCCCTTATTTAGATTGACCCTAATCTCAAACTATCATTTGAGACTCCAGCTTTTCTGAGGACTGATCGAGTGCCTTGCACTTTTACAAAGACCAAGACTGATTATGAAGACTCGATGGAACCACCAAAGGGAAGGGGGCTGATTACTGAGCATCACGGGATCAACAACGTGATGTTGGCATCTATTAAGGCCATCCAGGCCCAGTTGAATGAGCAGGCCAACATCCAGATAGGATTTTGTGAAATCATCTTAGAGCTAAGGAATGATAAAGGAGAGAGGAGGATGGACAGATGAGAGGAGGATGGACAGAGGAGAGGAGGTGGAATGACGGTGTTGAGCAACAACGGCCTAGAGTGGAGCCTAAGCCTACACTGAGAGATGCTTATAACCTAGGTATTGGACATGTTATGACATAGATTAAGATACCATGGGCATTTCTAGCTGAATCCCACTATTCTTCCATTGCTCCCCAAATTCCATGGACACATTCATGAGGGACCACATATTCACCTCCAGCAGTTTGATCGCATATGCAACGCTATCCACTACTTAGCATTTCATTAGAGGTAGTGAAGATGATAACCTTCCCATTTTCTATGATGGACAATGCCTTATATTTGGATTAACCATTTGGGAAAAGGTTGTAACATCCTGGAATGAGTTGATATCTGCCTTTCTTAACAAGTATTATCCCTTGGATGCCTTAATCAGATGTGATCTTTGATATCCAACTTCTCGTAATTATCCGGTGAGCCTATTCATGAGGCGTGGGAAAGATGCAAGGATTTGATGGAGAAGTACCCCCATCACGACATACCAAAGACAAGCTTAGTTCAGAATTTCTTTGACAGTTTGAGCTTGGAAAACTAGAGATTGCCAGACGCGTCTTGTGGGGGTCCCACTTTAATAAGGATGATGATGTTCTTTATCAGATATTCAAGGAGATGGCAGGGAGTTCAACGACCTTATCTTCCTTCCGTGCTTTCCAAAAGCATCCTACATCTTTTTCTTCTCCATTACCCTACAAGGCCATCAACATGACATCATCTCATGATGTGGATATGGTGGATAGGTAGATCTAGAAATTATTGGAAATCACCTATCCAATGTAGATATAATCGAAAAGCGATCATGGGTACTTGATAAATTACAAGTGATCGAGCAGAGGACGAAGCAACTGGACAAGCTGGATGAGATTATTCGACACTTGGAGTTTTTAGTATGCAAGATCATTGCAAGTCAGAGCCAGAGTGCAACAGCTGATACACCTGTAGTCGAGCAGTCAAGTTCTTCTATTACCTCAGCACCGTAGAGTACCAAAGTACCTTCTTGTACAATCTATCATGTTTACTATGTGCAAACTGATCAGGTTCTGTAGCAAACTCCTCTGTCATGTGTTGTTCCATACTACCCAGAGCATCCGTATATTTCTGAGTAGTTCTCTCCATCTCCACCTCACATCCAAGAGGTGGACAACATTTGGGGCGGCCCCAAGTGCAGTAAGCCTTTTCCATCAAGGTAGGGTCGATTCAGTTCTCAGTCGGTATAAAGGCTTATCCATCATCTTCATGGAGGAAGACCACAACACCAGCACCAACAGCCTTCGCAGCCTCATCAGTATTCGTCTCTACCACGGTTTCAGACATGGAGACATGGATATCAACAACCGATGCTGCCTGCATACTCTTACAAGTCATATTACTAGCAGCCTGCATATTCTGGGAAGTATTTTTCACATCCTCCTCCTTCTTACACATATCAGCAGAAGCCGTATTTCAGGTACCAGCCACCAAGCTACCAGACTTAGCGACATCTATTTGTTTAGCATCATGAGGTGCCTTTGATGAACCCAAACTAGACCATCTAGTCTTTCTAATGAAGAACATGACTGATTTGACTCAAAGGCCCGATGACCTGACCACTAAGAAGATGTTGATTCCAGCATATGTTGAAGCCAATCCCAATAACTTCATATGCAATGAGTAGGTAGCCCATGATCCATCCACCCCTGAGACAAATATGACCTATGCTTTTACTTGTTTATGCGACACCATTCATCTCATGAGCAGTATGTTAGTGCAACCACTCACACAGTATTTGGGATTGAGGGGTCGAGGTGTTGAGAGAGCTACATTAACTACATCATATTATTCACTAGTTGACCAGTGGTCCAGAGTTGCATATTCAGATCATGGGTGATCTTCACCTTCTTCTTCTTCACCATCATCACCTTTAAATTCTACAAAATCACAAAAGAAAAATAAAGGAAGATGTAATGATAAATCAGCTACAAAGGAGAACATACCCATCGCAGAGTCTTCTTTAGCACCAAAAGACTAAGTATCCCGTTCTATTTTACCTTTTGTTTCTTTTTCTATACATGTATTTGATGATATTGTATGGATTGATTCTCATCATCCTTTTGCATATGCTCATTCTGAGATTAATAAGAGAAATGAACAATTTGTTTCTTATGATTTTATTTCCTTTCCATCTGCCTTGAATAAAAGAAAAATCTAAAAACTAAAAACAACCTTATCTGATCCTAGAGTGGTAGAGATCCTTCAAAACATATTTTTAGAGTTGCCACTCCTTAAGGACATGAAGTGCATGCCTGCAATTAAAAATTCAATGAAATAAGCATGAACTAGGAAACATCAACCTTAGTAGAACATACGCTTGCGGATCGAAAATCATAATTTGACCATGGCCACAGTTCACGCCATTAGCAACCTCCCACCCAAAAGAAATATAAGGGAGCACCTCTCATTCATCGTTTGATATTTATTTGAGAGATTGATCGTACTCTTCTCGATAGCACACAATTGATCAATCTTATTCCATCCTCTCTACTCATTGACATTGAGTTGGGGCATCTTAGATCGACCAAGATGATCCTTTAGTTTGTTTATAGATCATTCAAGATGTCGAGGGGAATTCTCAAGGACGTTATTGTAATAGTGCTAGGCATGAGCTTCCCTGTTGATTTTGTTGTCATGGATACGGATACACTAGCACCATTACTCCATCCCCCGATCATACTTGGTCGGTCGTTCGTTCGAATGGCAGAAGAGGTAGTAGATTATGGTACTGGAGAGATCACTTTTCACTCTCACAATGATAAGGTGAAGATTGAGATGATCCCCGATTCGATGCCATCACCACCACGACCAACAGATGAAGAGAGCCAGTTACTGTAGATTCTGAGGGCTGTGATTTTGTTGTCATGATACGTGATGCAGATCTATTTACTAATTTCATGGATACCTGGAAATCATAGTCAATTTTTGCTCCCCTATTGATCATTCTGAGTTGTTTGTTGATGGATTGCTTGAGCTATTTTCTGAGGATCATTCTGAGTTACTTTTGCATGCAGATTCTGAGATTCTGCAGATACATTCTTCTAAGATTATTGTTGAGATACCTCTAGCTAAGATTTCTAAAATATTTGATGATGAGTTTTCTGAGATCTTTGAGCATCCTTATGAACCATCCCTGTTTGATTAGAGAGCATTCATTGCCCATCTTTCTGATACACTTCACGCTGAGCCTACAGTAGCCACGGTGGACAATTGATAGAGTATCGATCATATACCTTCTACTAGTGATGTTGATGAGGTTATTGTAGAGCAGATTCAAACATCACCTGAGCTCAAAGTTCTACCTACATCTCTGAAGTATGCCTCCCTTGCGGGTGGCCTCCCAAATTTTTCCAATCATCATCAGTTCGAAGTTGACTGATGACTGAGAATCTCGCTTGCTATAGGTTCTTGAGAGAAACTGCAAGGCTATTGGCTAGAGTATTTCAGATCTCCATGGGATTACTCCAGCTTTGTGTGCACATCATATCTACTTAGAGGATGACACATGACGACACATGAGTTTCGGGACCGTCTGAATCCTAATCTCAGAGATGTTGTCATGAAAGAGATCGGGAAATTTTGTGATGCCGGCTTATTTTATCCCATTTTAGATTCCAAGTAGGGTAGTCCATTACTTGTGGTCTTAAAGAAATTTGGGATTACAACTGTTATGAATGACATTGGTGAGGAGATTCTGACTTGTGTACCCACTTCAAGACACATCTGCGTAGATTATCGATGCATGAACTCAGCGAACAAGAAATATCACTTTCCATTGCCCTTTATTTATATGATTATTGAGAGGTTAGTAGAGAAGGAGCTCTTTTGTTTCTTGGAAGGGTACTCAAGATACAACTAGGGTGCAATTGCTCCTAAGGATCAAGAGAAGACTACTTTTACTTGTCCATTTAGCACCCAAACCTTTAGGCGAATGCCCTTTGGATTGTGTAACTCCCCCGCAACATTCCAGAGGTGTATGTTGGTTGTTTATGCCAACATGGTAGGTAGTTTTCTAGAGGTTTTCATTAATGATTTCTCAGTCTACATGGATAGTTTTGAAACATGTGTTACTTATTTAGACTGAGTACCTCAGAGATGCTATGAGGTAAACATAGTGGTCTCTTGGGAGAAGAATCACTTCATGGTGACTAATGGGATTGTATTGGGCCATGTAATCTCGAAATATGGTATGGAGGTTGACCTAGTTAAGATTGATGTGATCTCCAAGCTTGAGCCACCACAGAAATTGAAGTAGTTGAGGTAATTTCTTGGTCTTGTTGGATTTTATAGGTAATTTATTAAGGACTTCAACGTGATCGCCATGCCTTTGACTGAGCTTCTGTACAAGGAGAGTGAGTTTATTTTTGAAGAGAAAGTTGTTAAGCACAGAATCTCAAGGGACGGAAAATTGATGGAAAATATTGTAGTCGTTGTTATCCCCAAAATCCTGCGGCAAATAAACAAATTTTTTTAATTTTGCTACTTATTAACATGTATAGCAGACAGGGTCGAAGTCAGGGAGGGTACAAATCCCGAGGGTTATTCAATTAATAGATCACCGACAACGGCCATTTTGTTATGAAGGTTTCTTCGAGGATTGGAAAATTGATGGAAAATATTGTCGTCGTTGTCCCCAAAAGCTCATGACAAACAATATATATATATATTTATATTTATATATAATTTTTACTACTTATTAACCTGTATAGCGGATATGGTCGAACTTAGGAGGCTACAATTCCCGAGGGTTATTCAATTAATCGAAAATCAATTAAGAGAAAACATGAATCTCAAAGGACAATTATCCTTGGTTTTTGTGATTTTTTAAATTTTTAATTTTTTTAATGTCTATTTTTTTATTTTATGATTTTCAAATTTTTAGTGATTTTGATTTTGTATTTTTTTTAATTTTCAAAAAAACACGAAGTAATATTCACAAGATCAAAAATACGCACACCAACTCTTTTTGTAATTTTTGAATTTATAAAAAATGCTTAGAAAAATCTAAAGAAAACATTTTTGGGGGTTTTAAAAGTTTTGAAATATTTTTGGGAATTTTCGTGAAATTTTCAAACGTTTTTGTATTTTTTTAAAATCAAACAGTGAGAAAATACGAAAATGTGCACAATATAGAGTAATTTGCAACTTAATAATATTGTAAGTGCCCAAAACTCGTGACATCTATTTTTAAGAAAACTAGAAGCAATTATCTACAAACAAAAACTAAAATTGGAATTTTTGGATTTTTGTAGAATTTTCTGTGTTTTTTATAAGAATTTGATGTTTTCATTTTTTTGGGATTTAATAAATGGAAAATACACAAAAATTGGTCAGAAATTAAAAGACAATGAAAGAGACCTACTCTATTTTTTTGGAATTTTTAAGCAATTTTTTTAATTTTTATGAATTTTGAAATTTCAAACAGGAAAAATGACATGTTTTAGATTTTTTAATAATAATAAATGAAGGCAAAATGCAATGAAAATTTTATGCTAAGAAGATAATCACATCAGGAGCATAGCACAATTTTGCAAGATTTTTAGATCACAAATAAAATTTATTTCATTCAAATTGAGCACGTAAGTTTTTGTTCTGCAGTTCAGGGACTAAAATGTAAATAAGTTCTGTCTTTGCATCAAATAAATAATAAAAAAAATCATAAGAGAGAATGCACAATTTTACCACTATATCACGTGCTTGGCATGTGCTTGAGGATGGCAGGGGCTTACTTGCAACTTCTGAAAACTTTGAGGCTTGAGTTGTAATTTTTGCAAATATATATATATATATATTAATCCAAGCCCTAGGTCTGCATCGTTTCATTCAAAAGGGGAGAGCCAAGGGGTGATAGCTGCCGCCCCTTGCTTCTTCTTCCCCAAACACAAGGGGACGACGGGTCCGCGGAGGAGGGCGCGAGCGGCTGGAGGCGTCGACAGACGCACGTGGCGGAGGAGCAGAGGGGCGTCTCTGCAGCGGGTGCCGGACGATTTGGAGGAGGGGGCTGCACGGGCGCGACGTCGGGTGGAAGATGGAGGGCGGCTAAGCGCAGGGCCACCACTGAGGAGCGGAGCGCCACCGCTGAGGAGCGGCTGATGGTGGAGCAGAGGCGCGTCTTCACGGTGGGGGCTGTGCGATCCAAAGGAGAGGCACGACGCGCACGCGCGTGGCTGTGGGAGGCGGTCTGCAGCATCGCCGGTGGACGGCGATCGGCTGGCGGAAGGGGACCGTGCCTGGAGCGAGCTGGAGTGGCACGGGTCTAGGAGCCTGGGCGGAGATCGCCTCGGGTGGCGAAGTGGGCAATGGATCGGTGAGGGCTATGCTACCGCTGGGGTCGGTTGATGGCAGCCAACATTTATTTTATTTTATTTTTTTTATTTTCTGTTTTTGTAAGAATAACAGAAATAATAAAAAAGAAAATTTTTTATTTTTTATTAGAAATGTGAACAGGAACAAAAAGGAATTTTTTTTATTGTTTTCTTTTAATTTTTTTATATGATCTTGCAAAACAAATGTTAGAGAAAACGAAATTCGAAACAAAATTTACTTATTTATTTATTTACAAATCGGAAAAATGAACGGGGATCCAGTGGACACAAAAGATTCGAATCCGATCTCCGGCCACCGTACGCGGCCAGAGTTGAGAGATCGTGGACGATAGAAATAGAACGCGTGGAGATCGAGAATGTGAGATGAAAAATCGAGTCGGAGCAGATAAAAATTGTGATGATTTTTTTTATATCTAGAGAAATAAAAATGACGATGGAAATAGAAAAATGCGATGAACTAAAATACTGATTAAACTAAGATAAAAATAAAAAGAAAAATGTGGATCTCACCTTAGGAGCGGAAATGGACCGTTATCGCCTCTACAAGGCCGACTCGCTATCACCGGATGGCTCGAAGGCTAGGCACAATTCTCGACGAAATTTTCTCTCAGAGATCGGACACCTCTCTCTAAAGATTGATCAAGTTGGAATGAGGGAGAAGGAGCGATATAAATAGAAAAGAGATGAAATTTGAATTTTTGAATTTTTTTGAATAAAGAGATAAGAGAGATAAAAATTGAAATGAATTTTTGAATTTTTTTGGTGGAAGAAATGAAATGAGATAAAGTAAAAGAGATAAAATATTTACATAATTATCTTTTTTTTTTAATTTTCGTCACTTTTTTATTTGAATTTAAAAAAATATTTTTTTATTTTTTTATGCCAACTAATTAAAAATAGCAACTATATACATATACTATATACATATATGACATTATATATAAGGGTAAATGAGGAAATTAGCCTTTTTTGTTTTAAAAAATTTTTAAATTTTTTTATTGTTTTTTTATTTTAAAAAACTAAGTAAGAATAATTTACAAATATATACAAATAAAATATGCACAAAATACATGGGAAAATTACACAAAACACCACAGAAAACTGACATTTCAACTGTAACTCCAAAAAGTATGATAATACAACCATTTAAAGACAATTTAATTTGGAATCCAATGAAAGTGAGATTGATTCAATTTGAGCTCATATGGAGCTGGAATTGGTCTTTCAATTAGTGCTTAGTGGCTTTTTCCAAGTTTAGCTACTTTTTTTTATGTACTTGATTTAATTGTGCAATTATTTTTATTAATTAGGACACATTTTATTTACAACTTTGGTTTTGAAAGTAATTAGTGTCAGTTTTATACAGATGTACACAAAATAAGTGAGAAGTATTTATAACAACACGTACACAGATTTTTTTTGGATTTTCTGTTTAAGGACCCTATCTCCCCTACTTTATTCCCGATCGATCGGGTCAAGTCTTGACCTTCTCTCGAGGTTTGAGTCAGCATGTATACAGTCTTCCTTTTTTTCTTTATTTTTCCTTTCTTTCTTTATTTATTTATTTTAGGGTTAAAATTAGTAAGAAGTGCACAATATTTACACATAGATGCAAGTTAGTAAGAATATGGAGTTAGTGTTATATGCAGGTGTTTTATATGGGATTTTAAGCTAAAATAAATGAATGAAGATGATGAATTGCAGATTCATCAAAAGTCCTCCTTGCATTTTATCAGATGAAGGAGATGGTTACTAGTGCTCTTGTCCTTCAGCCCACTTGATTGGTCTCTTCCCTTTGACATCATGACAACATGTCAGATTATGCAGTTGTAGCTTTTTAGGTCAAAGAAGACATGGGATACCATTTGCCATACACTATGATAGCAAGACTCTGGATGAGGAACAATGCAATTATAAATTACAGAGAAGGAGATGTTAGTAGAAGTATTCGCTTTAGAGGAATTCTGCTCATACCTACTGGTTGCAGAGTTATTGTTTACAGGGATCATACTTCCATACGGTATTTACATGAAAATAAGATTATGAAACGACACCTTGTCATATGGATCCTTCTTCTCCAAGAGTTTTATTTAGTGATTAAAGATAAACCTAGAGTGAAAATTGTTATGGAACATCACCTTTATCATATTTCATAGAGACCCCTGAGTAGCTACTACTCATTATATCAGAGTCCTCTCCATATGTGGCTATCTTGTCTATTACCTCACTCCCAGGGTACACTGATATTGTGAACTATTTGTCTCTAAGAAAGTTCCACAAGATTGACCCAAGATTAAGGTAGACAGATTTCTGTCAGAGATTCATTTTTAATAGTGGGAGGATCCATACCTACTTCGTGAGGGTGCTTATTGTATTCGGAGGAGGTGCATTCCTCAGGAGGAATACACCAGTTTCGTTGAGCATTGCCATAGATTAGTGGCTGGTGGGCATCGTTCGGGGAAGCCCACGACATCAAAGGTTCTTAAATGCAACCAATGGTGGCGAACTCTGTTCAAGGATATTATAGATTAGTGAGACATTGTACTGATTGCTAGGAATGGGAGGAAGTATTGGTTCCAAAGATACAATGCCCCTGAGATATATCCAGATTTCAGACGTTTTTTATGCTTGGGGCAATGACTTCATGGGCCCATTCCCTATCAGTTAAGGATTTCAATACATCTTGCTTGTCTTGGATTACGTTAGTCGTTGGGTGGAGTCTATCCCCACTCGATCCATTGATAGTCGTACGGTTTCTTCCTTTCACAATGAAAACATTATTGCACGGCTTGGGATATCCATGATACTCATTTCAGATGGGGGAAGCCATTTCATCAATAGATATGCCAACAAGCTAGTTAAGGAGTACGTCATTGAGCATCTTGTAATATCTCCTTACCACACACAGACCAATGGCATGCCTTAGATTTCGAATAAGGACATCGAGATGTTACCTCAGAAACGTGTATGTCCAAATACGCAGAAGCAGTCCCAGATGCTTGACTCGGTTCTTTAGGCTTATCATATGGCGTACAAGTCTCCACTGGGCATGTCTCCCCATAAATTTGGTTTATGGAAAGCCTTGCCACTTGCTAATTGAGCTTATTCACAAATCTTTCTAGGCACTCGATGTATGCAATTTAGATTATGAGAGAGCATGCCATGGTAGGAAAGTGGATCTGAACAGATTGATGGAATTCCAAGATTTCGCTTAAGACAACTCACTCATTTATAAGGAGAAAGTCAAGCATTGACATTATAGACACATTAGGAGAACGTCTTTCATCCCTGATCAGAATGTATGGTTGTTTGATGCAAAATTGAAGTTGTTCCCCAACAAACTCAAAATTAAATGGTGAGTATTGTTCATTGTTATTGTTGTGCGTGACAATGGTAATATTGTCATATCTGCATTGTTATTTGACGCACAACCATGTGTTGTGAACAAACAGTTGCTGAATCCATATCTAGATCATGATACATTCCTATCTGTGGGTGATTCTATTCAATTAGTATGAGACGATCATCCTTTGACATTTCCACATCTGCTACATGAGATGATATTCTCTTGTATACATACTTTCTTTTTATTCTTTCTTCTTCCATTTTTATCATTCACCTCTTTCCCGTGTGTGTGCTATACTTAGGATGCACTCTATCCTAAATGTAGGGGAGGTGAATGACATGAGTTGTTCTTTTCATTATGTTTTATCACTCTTATTTTTGCCTATGCTCATGGATCCTTTACCCTAAGTTTAGGGGGACTGATGTCTTTCATTTCTTCTTCTTTATTTTTGCTTTATTTTTCTTATTATTTATTATGTTCCCTCACGTGTCCTTCAAGTTGTTGATATCTACACCTAGGGATCTTTTACCCCAAGTATAGGGCACGATAATTCGAGTTACTGAGTTTGTACATTCTTTTCCTTAGTTCTCATTGTTTGTACAGTCTCTTTACTAAGGATTATTTGATCCTAAGTATAGGGGGATCACCGACTTTTATTCATTTTAAAGTTGATTCTTTGATTCGTTGTTGTATAGACTCTTTTCACTTTGTCGCTTCTTGGTCACTATGAGGACATAATTAAAGTTAAGTACATGGAGGTCTCGTATATATTTATATATACTTTAGCCATAGCTCATACTTTTGTTTATTTAATAATATACGTAATAAAATTGGAATAAAGATGTTTTGTAAAAAAATGTAAAAAACTTTAAAAAGTATTTTGTAAATATTTTTATAAATAGTTTTATCAAATACTTGTAAAATTGTTTGTACAAATGCTTTGTAAAATATTTGTGAAAATTCTTTTGTATTTTTTTTATAAAAATTATTTGCATTTTTTGTAAAATTATTTGATTTTAAAGTCGTTGTCTATTACTTGTATCAAAATTTTTTATATTGTAAAAATGTTTGTAAAGTATGTGTAAATAAAATCTTTGTAAAAGTGATTTGTAAAATTTTGTATACTAGTTTTGAAATCTTTTATAAAATGTTTTGTAAAATATTTTTGTAAAATATTTGAAAAGCTTTGTAAGTATTGTAAAATAGGTTTTAAATTATTTTGACACCTTGTATGTAAATAACTTGTTTGTTCATATTGCGTGTATATACTAGTTGTACAAAATCTTTGTAAATATAACTTGTAATCAATTGCAAATGTTTGAATTAGACACTTTTATGCATAAAATTCCTTTAATAAAGCCCTTGTATAAACCATATATAAAGTTGGATATAAAATTATTTATTAAAACTTATAGATAAAATTATTTTATATATAAAATTCTTGTAAAATATGTACATAAAATATTTAAATACTTGTATATAGTTTTTGTATAAATTTCTTTGTAAAATTGTGAAATCCTTATAAAATTCTTGTAAGTATTTATAATGCTCTCTATTAAAAACTCCATAAAAATTTAAAAAAAATAAATTCATAAAAAATTGCAAAACTAAATGAAAAACCTTTCAAAAAGATTTGCCTTTTCTTTTATTTTTTTCCTTTTTATTTTCTTTGAAAAAAATGTCTATTTTGCATCTTGCATTAGTATTTTTCAGAATGAACTTAATTCTTAAAGTAGTCTAGAATAAAATTGAAGAATGGAGTTGGTTAAAACCTTAACCCTCTTAATTTAAGAGGAACCTTATAGGAGCAGGAGTTGAGACTTTTCAGGTCATAGAGACTTTTCAGAATGAACTTAATTCTTAAAGATATGCGAGCGTGTTGATGAAACACGTGCTTCTCGCATATCCATGTTGATGATCCAAGCGGCGGATCTCCTGATATTGACACACGAGATCCGACGTCTTCTTCACGAGCGAGGCGCACCGAAGGAGACGGAGATCCACGAGCAAGCGATCGGACATCATCACGACGACGCTGAGGCGATAGAGACTCTCTCTAGGGCATCCATGGTGGACGACCATATGAGAGGGAGAGAGTGGGCATGTAGAGAGAAAGAAAGAGAGAGAGACTTGTGTTTCTCATTAGCATATGAAGAGCAAGGGGTGGCTCTCATTGATTTGTGTTACTTTTAATGGCTATGATTTGTATTGGTAAAAACCAACACCAATTAATTTAATTTGGATTAAATTTATGTTCATAAATCAGCACAATTTAATCATAAAATTAAATCAACAATACATGGAGATAATGGAAGAGAGAGTGCCTCCTTCCATGTGGAGAGGGGGGACGGCCACCCTTTCCTAATAAGAGTGGTGGCCATCCACCCTCCTCCTTTAGGAAGGTGGCATTTTCATCTTTCATGTAATCTCCAAGATTTGCAACAACTTTTGTTGCAAATTATTCTACAAAAACAATTCATAATTATTTTGTGAATATTGCAATCTTACCATTGGAAATTTGTGAATCACATTCACAACCCAAAATAAAATGTAAATTACATTTTCAATTAATTGCCAATGTGAATCCAATTCTCATCAACATTTAATTAACAAATGTAAATTACAAATTGCTCTCTCTTATATATTAGAAATCACATTTATAATATATATGATTAATATGGATAGTGCTATCCACATTATTCATATCCATGATAAGTTAATCACATTTAATCATCTTGAATCTATATTCTCATGTGCCTAAATAATGTGAATCACATTCACATTATTTACATCTTTGAAAATTAAATCACATTTATTTATCTAAGATAACTCTCTTTATAATATGAATCAAATTCATATTATTCATGATAATTAAATTACATTTAATTATCCAAGATAACTCTCCTTATAATATGAATCAAATTCACATTATTCATGATAATTAAATCACATTTATCTATCATTTTCTCAATGCCAGGATACTTATATCAACAATGAAATTATCCTTAACTCTTTCAAGGATAATGAGCTTTCTCCACGGATACTTGGAGATAAGGACAGGGAGATTGTATTGTTCCATGTATAGTGACTTGGATATTGAGATCACATCTCAAATCCAGATATCAGGCCTCCCATAGATGCTTGATTAAATCAAGGCCGCAAGTCTAATCCTCTCATTACATATGAATCACATTCATATCAATATCCAACATTTGGACTAAGATCAGATTACTTATCTACTGAGAGGAGTCACTAAAATCCAGACCCGTTTCAACACTCCCTAGGAATGGAAGCGTCATGGTTATACAACTATTTATGATCACATCACGCTCAGGTATTCCTAATACTTGTACATCCTGCATACTGGAAGACCCAGAATAATCCAGAAGTATAACATCAATTTTACACTGTCTACTTCAAGGATTTATCATTAAGTTTCTCATTCGATATTTCGGAGTTGGTATCGATCATATACTTTCAAAAAGCATATAGCATACATAGGTATTAATCATATACATTCCAAAAGTATATATCAAACCTTACAAATTCAGTCAAGCTTCAAAAGCGAGACGACCATGCGGAATTTGATTCTTCCCAATATCTCATGAGTGAGCTCATGTCTTCCGATTCAGGAAATGAACCTGTATGATCCCTTTGAGAGATCGTATTATTCATATGCCCTTGTATGCACACCAGCGCATCGGTGTATAGACCTAGATTAGGTCATCAACCTATTGGTCTGCCAAATGTACATACTCCGACATATAGTAACATATTTGTCTCCGGTCAGAGGATGCATGCCTATATCACGACAGCATACGACATAGGACTTTGGTTATCTCGATCTTGTTATGTCAACTCTTTGACCTAACTAATCTGACACCTCTAAATCTCTATTCCCATGTAGAGGATATGCACCAAGTGGTCAGTTAGATATCAGACAAGTGAGAACGGATTGCCATCTCCTACTCTGGCTGGAGATCCTCTCTTAACAATCATTTGACGGTACTTGATGAGTCCTCAATCTAACTCTTTAGATATTCATCCAAGCACCAGCCTCTATGATTCAATAATTGAATCAACAATTGTATGATCATTAAGACGACCATGGTACATAACCCTAATTGTACTAAGGGACCTATTATGCAAATTAGTTATTCTTCATTTCAGATCAGGGAATGAAATTCGCAATAACATTTATTGCATAATGGCTCACAGTGGGCTCACATGTCCAACAATCTCCCACTAGCCCAAAGAGCTATTAATGGGCTAATCATTTAAACCCGCACTCATTTGACAATCATATATTATTTAGAAAATTGCTAGGTAAGTTGATCAGTCACTCTGTTCCAAAGAGACTATGCCAAGTCCTTTTACGGAACTTGCATATCTCCTAGTGACAGTGTTCGCATCCAATGCGAATGTTGCATCTCATGCAACCAATACTCAACCATGTCAGTCATAGTGTGCTTGACATTATACCTCAATAATTATTATAACCAATATGTAATTTCCTTATCAGAATACCCTTATTCGTGGATATCTCTATCTCCTATGTTATCCGCAGTTAAGAACTTTTAGATCACTATCTATAAAGTCTTAATTTCTTGAAGATAAGACTTTGAGATCACTATCATCAAGTTTTGTCTTCTTTGAATATATAATTATTACTGCAACCAAGTGTTTTATCTCCATAGCAAGATTAGTAGTAGTTTACTACTTCCACTGCATGGTAGACATCTGGCTTTCGTACGCATTCAGCATACACTTGGCTTCTTGTAACTGATGCACAAGGGCAAGCAGTTATAGCATTCACTTCCTCAACTCTTTGATGTGCTATCCCTTTAGGTAGGTCAGAACCATGTCTTAAGGGAAAGAAACCTTTCTTGGAATTTTCCAGAAAATGGAATATGTCCAAGGTGTACTAATAATGCTACGGTCCCAATACCCTCTTTCTTTGCTTCTGAACAACTTCAGAACTAAAATCTAAGAGGTATCATTGAGATCATATCTCAAGATATGGAACAACCAGTTATAAAACACTTATCATTATCCTTATATCATTCAAATGATTAGGATACTATCTACATTTAGCACGGTGAACACAATGGCACTCCCACTAAGCTTCACATGGTTCATCAAGATTCTATCTGGAATCATAACATTTATAATTCCATCAAATCTTATGTTCTAAATACAAGAAGCTTATTTGAGTCCAAAGATGGAACTCCTTAGCTTGCACATCTTGCTTTCCTCAACAATGAAGCCTTGGGGATACTTCATGTGAATATCCTCGGAGAGGTATTCATAGAGGAATGCAATCTTTACTCATATCTTGAAGATGTCATAGTCAAGTTGCGTAGCTATAGTTAGCAAAATTATGATGGGTTCAAGCATGGTCACTGAAGAGCATGTCTCATCGCAAGCGATGTCTTCTCTTCGGTGTGCAGCTCATGGCTACAAACCATGTTTTGAAGGTTTCTACCTTCTCATCATGTTCTATCTTTCTATTAAATATCTATTTACACCTTAATGGGTCTTACCCATATAGGTGGATCCTCGAGGGTCCATATACAACAAGTGTATATGAATCCTACTTTAGACTTTATTGCTATCATCCATCCTTCCATGCTATGATCTTCAGAAGCTTCATCACATGAAGTCAGATCATTGTCAGATTCAACTGACACATGGAATCCATCTTCAAACTTATTTGAAGAGGTATTAGTGTTTCATCTTTAATTATCCTTTTAGCTTCCAATTTTTAGGAGCTTCATTATCTTCTCAATACTAAAAGAGTTCCTTCACTTCATTTTCATATTGATTCTCAGGAGTCTCATCCTCTAAGAATCACATTCTCATATATGAGATCTTTTAAGAATCTCAAGGTCATAAAGTAGGTATCCAATACCATCCTTTATTTTCCTAATGAAGTAGCATTCTCAGGTGCTAAATTCCAGCTTACGTGCATGGAGCCTTATTAAGGATATATTGTAGTCTCTACTATATATACACCATGGAAACTAAGATGTAATTATGCTAAGAATCATCATTGGTCAAATCATGTCACACATGATTCAATTGTATCTCCCTACAGCACCATTGAGTTTAGATTTATTAGGAGGAGTGAGATAGAAATGACATTCATATCTCTATAAGGTATTCCATGAATTCATCTAATAGGTACCGACTACCTAGATTAGATCAAAATTCATTTAATCTTCCTTCAAACTTTGGGTCTAAACCAAAATTGTGAAATCTTTCACAAATAATCATCAATAGATATCACATATCCATAATGTTTATTCTGATATAGATGATTCACATAAATCAATATGTATGATATCTTGAGTACCTTGACATCATGAAGGGTGTAGTGGACATTTTTACTGTTGAATACAATATTCACAAGTATGTAAGATATGAACCTTTAGACAATTCAAAGTTTCATCTCTTACTAGTCTATTGATCACATCAATAGACTTATGTCCAAGACTCGATGCCAGATCATTGTCAAATGCTCTTCATTCTCCTATTGTTCTATTAAGGTTTAATTTCAGTATCAGAAATGTTAATGAACCATTCATTAATTTTCTAATTTAGTAAAGTCCACTATATTTTAGATTACTATCTGAAATATCTCCATCATAAATCTTTACGATAGGTGTATTACAGAATTCATGTTTATTTCCAATATTTAGAAATAAACAATGAGTGTATTCTAATATCTAGGTCATAGAGACATTCTCTAAGACTAAGGGTTCTCCCACTGAAAATAACAAGTCCATCTATCCAATGGAGATTGTTGCAACAATTGCATCAATATCCATGTTGATGACTATTTAACCTTAAGATCAAATTTCTAGTCTTATAAAGCATATGCAATCAATTGCAAGTGTTATTAAGAATGAGATACAATTTTACACTTTTATCTTATCAAATAAGAAAGTAATTTTCATTGATTAAATGTATATTATCTCGATGCACTATCCGAGTCCTTCACTAAGGATTCAAGATAGACTTGATAGTCATACTATCAATACATCAGCTCATTACAGTATTGGCATTTATCCAACTATTTGGATGTCATATGGAAGTCACAGAAGTATAGTCAACTCTTTGACTTTCCTTCTTACTTGGTCCAATCCATTCTTCCACTGTGCTCCCTTTATCTATAAACAACTACTACTTCAGACGAAGGATCTCTTATGCTGAATTCAAAAGATTTCAATATAAGAGCATTCCAACATTTATAAATGCTTCATTGAATTCATACAATATGAATATTATGAAGTTCATGAATGACAAGAGTATAGACATTAGAATGATGACACTCATCATATCTACATCCATCTAAACTCTTAAAAACATTGGTTCAGGTAGGTACTCAAACATTATGAATACATCATCTCTTATAGAGCCACCATTCTGCATAATGCAGAGAACCATGTCATTCATGATAAAATGTCAAGAGCACATATACATGCCAAAACATTTTCTTATATTTTATAAGGATAATTCGACAACTACGATCATCATCGTCAAGTCACTTCCGAAGTACATTCGATGAGAGATCAAGACTGTAGAGGCATACAAACTCTAGGGTTGTAGTCCTATTGTCTATTTAATTGTCACTCCTCATTATTATGAGAAACTTGCACAGTGCAACCACATACAATATGTGTCCAACTACAAGTACAATATCTTAATCATGGATCCCATCCATGACATTTTACCAGTTATCATTAAGTATAGTATTAAGTGGGTTTATTGAAGGATTATCTGAAATAAGATATTTGCATAAATATATATAAATATATATTTTACTTTGATTTAGGAATTTTTATATCAAAGTTGTCTTGCCTTGTCAACACTAAAGTTCATTCCCTTAATCACTTTCAATATAAGAGATATACTTACCATCATATCTCAGCAAGATCTGGAATCTCCTTCCTTATCTTTGTTACATCTCAATAATATGAAAACCTGTAACTCGGATAAAAAGAAGCGGGAACATATTCCTCCTTAGAAGTCCAACTTGCATTCCCAATTCGGTCTTTAACACCTAAGCCCACCAACACTAAGGTGATGTTAACCTGTCATTAATTGAACCAACTATCAACAGGAATACAACTCGCTATGCGCAATCCAATATCGCCACAATAATACGATGACCCGATATTGGGGTCACTACGCATACGTCCTTACTCTTTCAAGTAGCGAAGAGCCTGATCCATATTCGCTTGCATACAAGAGCAGTCACTTTGGACATATGTCTCCTACATATGATACCTAGCGATGGAACCGTCCACCTTGACGGGAGACCATGGATGTCGCTTATGTGATTCTCCATATCATATTCAAATTCTAATTAATCATCACGAATCATATTCATTATGATTAATTCTTCCAAGGAAAATAACAACTCTATTAATAATATATTATTTTAGTTTTAATTGGATTCCAATTAATCTAATCATATTAAATTAATGATCTAATTAATATCCAACAAACAATCTTTATTGTTACTTGATTTATAATAATATCTCAAATACGTATTATTCTGAATTTTGATAATTAGAAAAATACACCGTGATCTCTCCTGCATTATCCAGTCCCTACCCGCTGTCATGGCCAGTACTGACGGGAGTGGGACAGACCGCACACGGTGCAACCTGCTACCCCAACGTTCCCCGACTAGACACTGTATCCACATCGGGAGAAGATAGTGCAAAATTGATCATTATGTACATGATATGATAATCGATTTTTCAACCAAAATTATACCATATATAATAATAATCGAATTATTTTTTATTAACATTATAATGAGATTTGATAAACAAATCCCAAATCTTATTCAAGCAACAAGTTTGTTAGAAAGTGGATTGTGTAACCAATTGTGATCTAGATCATATCTAATCAATTATTGATTAAGTAAATGTCATTTAGGGAAATAAATATCATCAAATATTTTACAAATATTTATCCATAATTATTCCAGCAAATTAAACCATTTAATTTCACTAATTAATTAAATTACAATCACAAGGTTCTTGATTAGGAAAGTAATTTCCAGTAGTGACCCTCACTTACTAAAATTGGCATATCTCATTTACAACGGAATATAAGTGATTTTTATGCATTTCTAGGCATTTCTAAACAGTAATTAACTCCTTAATTACGTTAAGATTTGCAGTCCCTGAAACGGTGGATACATGTTCACAAATTTTATCATAACTTTAGCAAACAGATTTGAAATCATGAAAACACACATCATACGGTTTCCTTATTTAATGGGGAATAAAATTCAAGTTTTATTTTTGTGTTTGAACAATTTAAACAAGGTCGAAAATAATAACAAAACATAGATGCAAAAATGAAATGCGATAAAACTTTTGCAACTTTAACGAACCCAAGTCGGCTTAGGGTTACGGATAATACTCGAAATATTCTACCTAGCTCTGATACCACTTGAATGATATGGAGAGATCCTTAAGTGCATCATGGAAGTGTGAGGATCACATCGTATGTGATTGGGAGCGACTAGCCGTACTAGTTGCTCGGGGCAACCAAAATTAAAAAGTTTTCATGTGATGAAACCACATGATCCAAGAACACTTCTTGGATCGTTTCGTCTAAACCACAAACATGTAATAGGATTACCTCTTGAATCATGGTTACGATCGAGTCTCTAATGGAAGAGACCTCCTGTCTCAAGTCCGATCTGATGGAGGAAACGCTTGCGAGCATGTTGATGAAACACGTGCTTCTCGCAATCCATGTTGATGATCCAAGCATCGGATCTCCTGATCTCTACACATGAGGTCCGACGTATTCTTCATGAGCGAGGCACATCAAAGGAGACAGAAATCCACGAGCAAATGATCATGCATCACAATGACGACGCTGCGGCCATGGAGACTCTCTCTAGGGCATCCATGGTGGACGACCATATCAGAGAGAGAGAGAGAGTGGGTGTGTAGAGAGAAAGAGAGATATAGAGACTTGTGTTTCTCATTAGCATATGAAGAGCAAGGGGTGACCATCTATTTATAATATTTTGGGATCCATGTATCTCAATCTATGGGTAACACAAATCCAATGGCTCTCATTGATTTGTGTTACTTTTAATAGCTAAGATTTGTGTTGGTAAAAACCAACAACAATTAATTTAATTTGGATTAAATTTGTGTTGATAAATCAACACAATTTAATCATAAAATTAAATCAACAATACATGAAGATAATGGAATAGAGAGTGCCTTCTTCCATGTGGAGTGGGGGGACGGCTACCCTTTCCTAATAGGAGTGGTGGCCGTCCACCCTCCTCCTTTAGGATGGTGGCGTTTTCATCTTCCACGTAATCTCCAAGATTTGCAACAACTTTTGCTGCAAATTATTCTACAAAAATAATTCATAATTATTTTGTAAATACTACAATCTTGCCATTGGAAATTTGTAAATCACATTCACAACCCAAAATAAAATGTGAATTACATATTCAATTAATTATCCAATGTGAATCCATTTCTCATCAACATTTAATTAACAAATGTAAATTACAAATTGCTCTCTCTTATATATTATAAATCACATTTAAAATATATATGAGTAATATGGATAGTGCTATCCACATTATTCATATCCATGATAATTAAATCATATTTAATCATCTTGGATCTCTATTATCATGTTCCTAAATAATGTGAATCACATTCACATTATTTACATCTTTTATAATTAAGCACATTTAATTATCTAAGATAACTCTCTTTATAATATGAATCAAATTCATATTATTCATGATAATTAAATCATATTTAATTATCCAAGATAACTCTCCTTATAATATGAATTAAATTCGTATTATTCATGATAATTAAATCGCATTTAATTATCTATTTTCTCATTTCTAGGATACTTATATCAATAATGAAATTATCTTAAACTCTTTCAAGGATAATGTGTTTTCTCTCGGGATACTTGGAGATAAGAACAGGGCGATTGTATTGTTCCACGTATAGTGACTTGGATATTGAGATCACATCTCAAATCCAGATCTCAGGCCTCCCATAGATGCTTAATTAAATCAAGATCGCAAATCTAATCTTCTCATTGCATCTGAATCACATTCAGATCAATGTCCAAGATTTTTAAGAAGTTCAGATTACTTCTCTACTGAGAGGAGTCATTAAAATCAAGACCCATTTCATCACTCCCTATGAATGGAAGCGTCATGGTTATACAACTGTTTATGATCACATCACCCTCAGGTATTCCTAATACCTGTACATCCTGCATACTGGAAGACCCAGAATAATCCAGAAGTATAAGATCAATTTTACACTTTCTACCTCAAGGATTTATCATTAAGTTTCTCATTCGATCATTCTAAGTTGGTATCGATCATATACTTTCCAAAAGTATATATCACACCTAGGTGTTGATCATATACTTAGCAAAAGTATATATCAAACTAACAAATTCAGTCAAGCATCCAAAGAAAGATGACTGCACGTGAAATTTGATTCTTCCCACTATCTCACGAGTGAGCTCATGTCTTCCGGTTCATGAAATGAACATGTATGATCCGTTTGAGAGATTGTATTACTCATATGCCCTTATATGCACACCAGCGCACCTGTGTATAGACCTTGATTAGGTCATCAACCTATTGGTCTGCCAAATGTACATACTTAGATATATAGTAACATATCTGTCTCCGGTCAGAGGATGTGTGCCTATATCATGACAGCATACGACATAGGACTTTGGTTATCTCGATCTCGTTATGTCAACTCTTTGACCTAACTAATCTGACACCTCTAAATCTCTATTCCCATGCAGAGGATATGCACCAAGTGGTCAGTTAGATATCAGACAAGTGAGAACGGATTGCCATCTCCTACTCTGGCTGGAGATCCTCTCTTAACAATCATTTGACGGTACCTGATGAGTCCTCAATCTAACTCTTTAGATATTCATCCAAGCACCAGCCTCTATGATTCAATAATAGAATCAACAGTTGTATGATCATTAAGACGACCATGGTACATAACCCTAATTGTATAAGGGACCTATTATGCAAATTAGTTATTCTTCATTTCAGACCAGGGAATGATATTCGTAATAACATTTATTGCAAAATGTCTCATCGTGGGTTCACATGTCCAACACGACTAAAGGCAAGAGTTATGGATTGAAATAAATCTTCAGATAAGGGATGGTTTGCTGGCACAATTTTTTCTAAGACCCAAAACATGTGCAAAAAGAAATATTCTTTATCCATAGGTGCACAATAAGATCTATGCAGTGTAACAATTCTTTCCACCAAATAAAAGCAGTATGTATTCAATAAAAAAATCATTCATGTAAATACTTGACCACATTGGTCCAGCTTCAAAGAGACTGCGGATCTTAGTGGAGACTTGGCTACACTGGCTGACTTAACAAGGAGATGTGGCTACCCTGACCATACTCCACTTCTCTTCTTATACTTCTATCTTCTCCCCCTTCGATTGTTGAGACACCATGTACCTAACATAGAAGGAAATGCCCCGCTCCTTGAGGATAGAGTAGCTAGCTTGCAGAATTAGGGTTACCTTGCTAATAGAAGGTTGGTCTTTGTCATTTCTGATGTGGAGAGCTATATTTCACATACACAGTACAAGTATATTTGTATTCATCAAAATTTATATATGAGGACTTGTTTTGTCCTTTGTGTTGAGGCGACCTGATTAGGAGTATTGTGGAACTTGAAGATTGTTAGGTTTTAATCCTTATCCCAGTAATATTCTTCCAAACTAATAATCTGATGTCTAACCGAGCTCCATACTTTGATTTTATGAAGATTAATTTAAATATCAAAACTGTTCTAAGTTCTTTATTTTTCCTTTCTTCTTTTTCTTTTAGTCACTTATTATTCAAATAAGTGTTTGCTAAGGGACGAGCAAAGGTAAAGTATAGGGGTATGATGAATCCGCATGTCATTATGTTTATTCATTTATTCTAGCTTAAACACCCTTCTTAAATACTTTTAAATACTAATAAATCGTGTTTTTTTATAATTATTGATTCTTTTGAATGTATAAATATTAATTTTTTAATATTAATTAGTAAATAAAGGAATAAAGGAAAAATAAAGAAAATGAAGACTATATATATGCAATAAATACATGCTGACTCTGACACTGATAGAAGGTCAAGACTTGACCAGACCAACAGGAAATAAAAGTAGAGGGAGATAACGCTTCATTCAGAAAATCAAGAAAAATAAATTCCAATTGTTTATTCGTCTCTATTCATCATTGCACATGTATCATTATTTTGTATACAATTCCTTATTCTATTTTATTTAGAACCCAATTTATTCCAAATAAAAATGTTTTCTTCTTGAAATTTGTACATAAAAATAAGTTGTAAATATTAAAAATAATTACAATAAGAATAATTGTGCATTGTGTAAATAATGGTACTTTGAAAAAAGTCGCAAAGCCAAACTTGTCTAGCCCATATCTTCTTCGTGAAAACTAAAAATAAAGAAAACTCACTTTTATTGTACTCTAAGAAAAATAAGCTTTAAAATGAAAGTGTTTTCGATAAAATTAGAGTTATGTAAAATTCGTCTTTCTTTGAGTGTATTGTAATGATGACTACATTATATTTGGTATGAATATATATATATATTATTTTCTGTATAATTTTATACCTATTGTATTTTAAAATAATCACAAATATTGTATTTTATCCAAGAAAAGTTCAAATAAAAATTACAAAAGCAAAATAATAAAAAATAATGTATTGTATATATTGTACATATACCACTATGTTTATTGTAAATATACCTATTTATTTATCTTAATAAATTATTTATAAAAATAAAATATGAATATAAATAATTTCCTTGGAAACACTGTAAATAAATAAAATATTGATTTATGTGTTTATTTATAACATAAATTATTAAAAATATAAGTGTTGTATATATAGGTAAAAATACCCATGAATAAGGGTAATTATCTATTTTAACATATTTATTTACTTTATTTAATTTTTTAAACATAACTATAACTAAGATTATTTATTTTCTAACATTTTATTTACATTTTTTATTTATTTAAATTCAATTTTTATATTTATCTTAATTTATTTACATTTTTATTGACATTTTGTCTTGTAGCGTTTGTCTTCAAGTGGCCTGCCCACACCTGATTAGTGGACCTGGATCGATTGACTCGGGACAACTCCTTAGTCAAGCCCACTCGAATAGTTTTGTCGCCGGATGTTATTCAAATTCTTCCTCTCGATCCACTACTCTTTTCTACCTGCTTCCTTTTTGGATTTCGCTGCTCGAGTAACCACGATTATCAGTTTAATAATTTTACAAATCCAGACTCGGTTAGCGCAAAACCCTCTTATAAGTATCCTAGAGCAACTACTTATAAGTATCCCCAAATCACCTCTTGCTCGATCTGATCCATTTTCCACCATCATTCTCGCCCTAGGTTGATTCCAAGAGAGTGCTGTGGTGACAACGTGTTGCCTCCGTAGCTAGGAGTATGTGATTTGACTGGATTTCACTATCCAACCCATGTTGCCAGAACTCTATCGATGTGTTCAAGCTTCTTTGACCGTCCCATCGAATCGAGGTCATGATCTATTTCATTCACCTATTAAAAAAGCGATCTGACTGAGGAGGAGGGTCGTACACTCCACAAAGGACGAGATCACAATCGATGTGCCAACTACTCACAAAGCATGATACCAAATTTAACAATCAACATACAGTAAAAATATAAACAAATAAAAGAAAATGACATGGATAACAATTTGTTTTATCCCTGAAATTAATGTGTATAGTGGACAAGTAACATGGGTGTCGAACATAGGGAGACAAGTCAGTGTAGTAGGTATATTAATTATAAATAAATAATGAATAATTATTATAGGTATTTGTACAATATTCACTTAATTACTAAATTAATGTTTTTGTGGATTTTTATTTAATTAAAATAATTCTTTTATATTTATTATATATATTTATTTATTTATTATTTATTTTTATTTTCTTTTAATATTTTCTGAATTTTTCTTTTCAATATATAGTAAAGTGTATATATCAATATATATGAGAATGCAAAGTAATATATATAATATCAGTTATATATAACATAGAATATATAATAAATAAAAAAATTAGAAAAAATAAGTATAGTACAGTCCGTTTATTTTTTAAAAGGGATTTAAAAATATTTATAAGGTATTTATAATAATTTAAATCAATAATAACTATACGTATTTATATATAGGTATATAAAAAGATTTAAAGTATTGTAAATATAAAGAGAGATACAAATAATCAAAATTTACTAAATAAAATATTTTCATGTTTTAATATTTTCTAATGTTTTTATGATTTCAAGGATTTTTGCTAGTTTTTAGATATTTTTAAAGTACAAAATATAAAAAATCAAGGACTTTTTAAACAAGCCAGATTTTTTGTGATTTACAAATATTGAATAAAGTTAAAATTTCTCAAAACTAATTTTAATATGTAATAATAACTAATATAATAATACTGAACAAAAACTAATATTTTTTGGATTTTTGAAGATGTTATATATTTTTATAAGGATTTTGGAGCTTTTCAATTTTTAATGATGTTCTTTTCCTGATTTTATGGATTTTTGTCTCATGTACAAAATATAATAACAAATAACTACAATTTTTTTGGAATTTTTAGAGATAATTTTATATTTTTTTGTATCTATTAGTCAAAAAGGGAATAAAATAGCATTAAAAGATTTCTAAAAAATAATAAGTGCATGCAAAATGGTAATTAAAAATTATAGCAAGAATAATCGACCGGTCATGCACTAACATCTATTTTTTGAGAATTTAGAGCACAAGAGCTATTTAAAATAAATAGAAATGCAAAAATAAAAGTAGTAGCTACTCGTCGGGGTATTTTAGCAATTAAAATAAAAGATAGGGGGCACAATGCAAAATTACCATAAACTTATGATTGAAATTCAAATTTTTAAAATTAAATTATGATTACAAAAATTCGGAACGACGTATCTACAAAATGCCCAGCTCACGTCAAGGGCCACGTGAGCTGAGCTGGGAGGCACCTTAATGTATGCAACAAGCTCAGGGGTCTCCTTGCAATTTTTATGCAAAATATTAAACTAGAATAAATATTTACATGACTAAATGAAAATAAAACAAAAGGGCGGTGGTATATGTGAAATTACCCTCCAAACTGGCATGATCAGATGACTCCTGATATTTCACTTGGATACGAGGCATCTTCTCGTCGTGCGATGCCGCTTCGCCTTTGATGTATGAGAGTAGATCTCAGATGAGATCTGACAGTGGAGCCTCGCTTGGATTGGACGTCAGCTGCTCAATCTAGGCAGTAGTTCTTCATCGAATGGTTGGGGATGGGGCTAGAAGAACTGAAGATGAACTCGTCGCTGGAGAGCTTGAATTTGATGTAGCTTGCATCTCCGGGCAACTAGAGCACCTCCGAGGGGCTCTGCACATTCATGTCGTTGTTCCGTACCTCCCTAGACCTTCAGGTGTATTTGGGTACCATGGATCGATCCATGGATCTCGATAGTTGTCTAGTGGACTTGGGAGTCTATTATTGATGTGATTATCCCTCAGATGGGCTCCACCGAACGTGTGACCTGCAGATAAATGAAGACGAATACCATGGGAGGTGATCTGGGCCTTTATTAGCGAAGGTCGAGGTAAGATGGAAGGGGGGCAGAGAGGTCTCAGGTAAAGCATAGGGGAAGTCTTTGGTGGGCAATATCTGGTGAAGGTCTGGATGGATGGTGAGGTGTGGATGATGGGGAATCGAAGGGGGGAGGAAATGGGGTGTTTGGATGGGTCGGAATAGGGGTGTCATGACAAAGAACAATGGTTGAAGCTTGAGAGCTCCAAGAACCTAGATCATAAAGACTAGGCTAATGCTACTTATTAGAACGTAAAATAAAAACACAAAATAAAATCTACGATTAAAATCTACCTAAAATGCATGGGAAATACCTCAACTTGGCCGAAAGCCAAGGAGATGGACCGCTGGTAGTGGAGCTTAGGCGATGGGTCGGGAACCACCTCCTACTCCTCCCTCCTCGCTGCAAATCGGTGGATCTAGCCTCCTATCACCAGGTTCAATCCTTAGGGCACAATTAGAGGGGCTAAAGCGGAGCAAAAAGGGGAACACCATGTCAAAAAGGGTGGAGGCGAAACTATATAAAGAGAGAAGTTGACCTAGGGGCTTTCATACGAATCAACGATTGTACGAGGAAGAGGAAGTGTTCGCATGATGGGGTGTTGTGCTGAGAAGATTTCTCATGAAGGACTCGAAGATCATTAGAGAGCATATCTTGGCGGGAAAGATTGCGAAGGAGGCATGGTCTGCAGTCTGACAACCATAAGTATAAGAGGATGAGGAGTTGACCGAAGTCAACAAAGACTCGACCCCTATTGGGCCAAGTCAGCTGGCTACATGAAAAAAAGGGAATTAATCCCTTACTAATTAGTTTAAAAATAATAGATGAATTTATTATTATTTTATTAAAACATAAGATTTATTTATTATTTTATGAAGTATTTTATGTGATTTTTATTTATCTTTACAAGGTCATTTATGATAGGTTAATATTTACAATTACAATTATATGTATATTTATCTATAAAGTATCTATTTTATTCTAATTTTGTATTTTGGATTTTATTATTTTATACACCTAATTTATATAATTCTACTTAATAAATATACATAAATCTGTTCTTATTTTATTTTTCGGATATCATACGTACACTTAATTACTTATAGCCATTTATTATGTAGGTGTATATATGTACAATTCGTCTATGTTTTTCCTATACATATTTATTTCAGTATATTTTTAAAGGTTTTATTTTATAATTATTATGTACATATGTTACCCAGGACTCAATTGGAGACGCCCATTATCATGCATGGAGGCGTATAGATAGCACAACCCTTGGATCCGCTGAAAACGACTATCCAACTCTTGCCTGTTGTTCACTACTCTAGTTAGTAGTAGTGGCGGAGTGAGTATAACAAATATTCACAAGATTACAAACATATAAAATTACGAAGAATATAAAGAACAAATAAAATGAATATTTTATTCATGTGTAGTACAATAAGAGTCCAAGACCTAACTTTTACATCTTAGCTCCAAATTAAATGAAACCACCTTTATTAAATAGCTAACTAAAAGTTATAAACAACTAAAAGTGATTTTGATAAATTTTGAGTTCATATGGATGAGATACATGTCTAGAAAGTTTTGATTTTTGAATTTTATTTGAGTATAACAAGCACAATAAACATTATTTATGTTTGAAATAAATTTTGTATTTTTCTATGTATTTTTATCTACACTTTTTATGTACAAAATTTATTTATTTATTGTATAAATAATAAAGAAAAAATGGATCTTTAAACTCAATTGTTGGGAAAAATAAATTAGGGTTTTATTGTATCTTTGACACTTATCTCCCCACATATTATTCCTCGTAGACCTCCTCATCATACCTAGTTCTCGAAGTTTATAGTCGTTTAATACCTTTGTTGTTTCTTTTTATTTCTTTTCTTTTTCTTTATTCTTTTATGTTGGATTTAAATACAACATTTTATACAATATTTACACAAAAAAGTAGTAGATGTTGTTTTATGCAAAATAATACTATTTACATGCATTTAGCTAGGGTTTAATGGCCAAAATGAGAGAATATAGATGATGAAATGGATATTCATCACCCCATATACTTGCCTTTGCTAGTCTCTAGCAAATATTTATGCCTATAAGTGCATGAAGGAAAATAAAAAAAAAGAACTTGGATTGATTTTAACTTTCAAACTTATCTTCATAAAATAAAAGTTTGGAGCTCAGTCGGACCTTTAGCTATTAGGTTTGGTCGGAACCTCATTGGGAAACAGATTTGAAACACAACAGCCTCTAAGACCCACAAGACTCTTCCCAAGTCTCCTCAAAAGCCAGGTCTGAACAAGTCAATCTCATACGCAGTCCCTTATGATCATGAGTCTACCTTGTACAGTGTCAATGATATGTAGCTCCTTTCGGCTGAAGCGGTAAAAGTCAGTCTTCTCCAACATGGTGACCCTTATTCCCCAATCCAGCAACTCTTTCCTCAGGAAGCGGGGTATTCACTTCTAAGTTAAAGTGCAACCGTCTCAAGAAGAGGATGTGGAGAAGAGAATGGATGATAGCAAGTTTAGCTGCATATCCTAGGATGCTAGACCAATGTAGCCAAGTCATTCAGTTATAGGCTCACATGGTTTTGACTTTGAAGATGAAGCTTGCTTATTGACTATATACATACTCTGACGGGAATTGAATTTTCTTTGATATTTTCCTGTCTATTCTTTTTGGAGTTTTTGAATATGAATTTTTGTAAGTACTCATGAATATACCCCAACAACTTCAGAAGCTAGGAACAGGTAGCCAATGGCCCATCCACCCCTGAGATAGATATGTCCCTTGATTTGACATGTTTATCTGACGCCATTAATCTCAGGAGCGGTAGGAGATTGCAGCCGCCTACAGAGCAGTTGGGGTTAGGAGATTGATCCATTAAGAGAGCATCATCTTCTACATCATCTCCTTCACCAGCAGTCGAGAGGCCCAATATAGCAGCACCCACATCTGGAGTTTCACCGCCTTCACCACCACCTTCACCAGGAAGATGCAGATCACCATCAACAGGGGAGAATATACCAGTCGCAAATTCTTCCTCTTCACCAGCAGCAGCATCCCGTTCTATTTTAGATTCTGTTTTTCCTTCACTTGGATTGGACAACATTATACAGACTGATTCTAGTTGTCCTCTTGTACATGATGATTCCACTTTGAATAAAGGAAATGGACGTTTGCATGTTTATTTTGATTCTGTGCCATTCCCTTCTGTTCTAAAAGCTAAGAAAATTCAAAAATTAAAAACAACACTATCTGATCCTGGAGTGGTTGAGATATTACAGAACATCTTTTTAAAGATGCCACTCCTTAAGGCCATGGAATACATGCCAACAGTAAAAAAGGGAATGAAAGAGGCATGTACCCAAAAGCGTCAACCAAAGAAGAACAGACGTAAGGAAACAGAGAAACACATTTTGACCATGGCCACAGTTCATGCCATCAGCAATCTTCCGCCGAAAAAGAAAGACAAGGGAGCACCTCACATCCATTGTCATATCTTTGATCAAGAATTTGATCGTACTCTTCTCGATAGTGGTTCCTCCATTAATCTCATGCCTTCCTCTTTGTTAACTGAATTCCAGTTAGGGCCTCTTAAAACTACCAGAATGATCCTTCAGTTTGCTAAAGATCGATTAAGAGGCCAATAGGTATTTTAGAGGATGTTATTGTAACGGTGCAGGGAATGAAATTCCCTGTTGATTTTGTTTTCATGGATATGGACACACCTGCACCGTTACTCCATACCCCGATCATACTAGGTTGACCGTTCCTCCAAACGGCCGAAGCAGCAGTTGATTATGGTACTGGAGAGATCATCTTTCACTCTCATAGTGACAAGGTGAAAATTGAGACGATCTATGATCCTAGACCATCACCTTCACCAACAGTAGATGATACAGAGAAAGTGATATCAGATCCAGATGACTGTGATTTTCTTGCTGAATTCAGAGAGACAGATCTTTTCACGGATTTTATAGATACCTAGGAGTTCCTTTCCCAAAAGGACTCTCTGGAAAGCACAGTCGACATGAGTTCCCTTGGTGGTCCAATTGAGACAGTTACCGATGAGCAGTTTGAGCAGAGTTCAGAGATCCAGATATCTGAGCCATTTGTTGAATTTCCTGATTTATGCACAGATGAGAGACATCTTTCTGAGATTATTACTAAGATATCTGAGCCATTCATTGATAAGAGTATTGAATATCCTGATGAGCCATTCCTTGCTGAGCAGAGACCATTCCTTACAGATTTATCGGATATTTTACTTGTTGAGCCGTCAATAGCCAAGGTGGATAGTCTAAATAGCACAGATCACATACCATCTACCAGTACAGTAGCAGAGGTTATCGCAGAGTCGATTCAGACCCCATCTGAGCTCAAGGTTTTACCATCAACGTTGAAATATGCCTTCCTTGCGGGTCCCCACTAAATGTTTCTGGTCATCCTCAGCTCGTTGTTGACCGCTGAACAAGAATCTCGTGTGCTAGAGGTTCTTGAGAGAAACTGCAAGGCCATAGGATGGAATATCTCAGATCTCCGTGGGATCAATCCAGCATTGTGCTCGCATCATATCTACCTAGAGGATGACTGTAAACCCTTCCGTGAATGTCAGCGCCGTCTAAATCCAAATCTAAGGGAGGTTGTCATGAAGGAGATCGAGAAATGGTGTGATTCTTGCTTTATATATCCCATTTCGGATTCCAAATGGTTCAGCCCTTTATATGTGGTCCCAAATAAATCTGGGCTTACGATCGTGAAGAAAGACCGTGGTGAGGAGATTCCAACCCGAGTACCTACTTCATGGCGTGTCTGTGTAGACTACCGACGCCTGAACTTAGCTATCAAGAAGGATCACTTTCCACTTCCCTTTATTCATCATATTTTTGAGAGGTTGGCAGGGAAAGAGTTCTTTTGCTTCTTGGATGGTACTTGGGATACAACCAAGTTGCTATCGCTCCTGAGGATCAAGAGAAAACTACTTTCACTTGTCCGTTTGGCACTTACGCCTTTAGACGGATGCCCTTTGGATTGTGTAATGCCCCCGCTACATTTCAAAGGTGTATGCTGGCCGTTTTTGTCGACATGGTGGGCAATTTTCTTGAAGTCTTCATGGACGATTTCTCGGTCTACAGGGATAGTTTTGACACGTGTCTTGCTCATTTAAACCGAGTTCTTCAACGTTGCTGCGAGGTAAACCTAGTGCTATCGTGGGAGAAGAGTTACTTTATGGTGACTAATGGGATTATATTGGGCCATGTCATCTCCAAACATGGTATGGAGGTTGACCCGACTAAGATTGATGTGATTTCCATGTTAGAGCCACCACAGAATTTGAAGCAATTGAGGTCATTTTTGGGACACGTAGGATTTTATAGGCGATTCATAAAGGAATTCAGCAAAATCGCCAGACCTTTGACTGAGATTCTGTGTAAGGAGACTGATTTTGTTGTAGATGAGAAAGTTCTCCTTGCATTCAATCAAATGAAAGAAATGGTTACTAGTGCTCCTGTCTTATAGCCACCTGATTGGTCTCTTCCTTTTGAGATCATGACGGATGCATCAGATTTCGCAATTGGAGCGGTTTTAGGATAGAGAAGGGATTAGATACCATTTGCTATACACTATACTAGCAAGACTCTGCATAAAGCACAGCGGAATTATACAGTTACAGAGAAGGAGATGTTAGCAGTTGTATTTGGGCTAGAAAAGTTCAGATCTTACCTCATTGGTTGACACGTTATTGTGTACACAGATCACACTGCCATATGATACTTACAGGTAAAGAAGGATGCCAAACCACGTCTTATCAGATGGATCCTTCTTCTCCAGGAATTTGATTTAGAGATTTGAGATAAACCTGGAGTGAAAAACGTTGTGGCAGATCACCTTTCCTGTATCATAGACACAGAGACCTCTGAGCATAACATGATTCCTCTCTCCGAAACCTTTCTTGATGAGGCCATTTTGTTTGTGGACTCACTCCCATGGTATGTTGATATTGTGAACTATATTGTCTTCAAGAAAGTTCCACAAGATTGGCCGAAGTACAAGGTAGACAATTTTTTGTCAGAGATTCATTATTACCAGTGGGGGGATCCGTACCTATTTCGAGAGGGTGTGGATTGTATCTGGAGAAGGTGCATCCCTCAGGAGGAACACACCAGTGTACTTTAGCACTGTCACAAACCAGAATCTGGTGGGCATCATTCGGAGAAGCGCACAACAACAAAGGTTTTACAGAGTGGCCTATGGTGGCCCACATTGTTTAAGGATGCTACAGAGTATGTTCGAGGTTGTACTGATTGTAAGAAAATGGGAGGAACTGTTGGTTCCAAAGATATCATGCCCCTAAGATATATACAGATTTCTGATGTTTTTGATGCTTGGGGTATAGACTTCATGGGCCCATTTCCTGTCAATCATGGATTTCAGTACATCCTGCTCGTCGTGGATTATGTTAGTTGATGGGTGGAGGCTATCCCCACCTGAGCTGTAGATAGTCGTACAGGGTGTTCCTTTCTCAAGGACCATATTATTGCGCGGTTCGATATTCTCAAAATATTGATTTCAGATGTGGGAAGCCATTTAATTAATAGAGAAGTAAAGAAGCTTGTGAAGGAGTACGCCATTGAGCACAGAGTTGTGTCTCCTTACCACCCTCAGACTAATGGTTTGTCAGAAATTTTAAATAGGGAGATCAAGACAATATTGCAGAAACTAGTACGTTCAGATATGAAGAAATTGTCCCAAATGCTTGATTCAGTTCTATGGGCTTATCGGACGACGTACAAGTATCCTTTGGATATGTCTCCCTACAGATTGGTATATGGAAAGCCTTGCCACCTGCCAGTGGAGTTAATTCACAAATAATTATGGGCACTCCGTGTATGCAATTTAAATTATGAGAAGGGAGGAAAGAACATGAAGTTGGATTTGAACAAATTACTGGAATTCCGAGACTTTGAATATGATAACTCACTTATGTTTAAGGAGAAAGTCAAGCGGTGGCATGATAAACACATTCGAAGAAAGACTTTCTTCCCTGATCAGAAAGGTTGGTCATTTGATGCTAAGTTGAAATTGTTTCCAGGAAAATTGAAAAGCAGGTGGTCAGGACTGTTCATCGTGAGAGTTGTGCGTGACAATGGGGGTATTGTCATATCTGGGTTGTCATCTGACGCACAACCATTTGTTGTGAACTGATAGTTGCGGAAGCCATATCTAGATCATGATACATTCCTGTCCGTTGTTGATTCGATATCCGTGGTATCAGATGATGATCTTTTTATTCCATCTTCTGCGTCTGATACATGATCATCCACTCCTCTTGTATATCCTTTCATTTTACTATATCTTCTTCCGTTTTATAATTCACCCCTTTTCCGTGTGTGTATATATGCTATACTTAGGATGTGCTTTATCCTAAGTATAGGGGGGGTGAATGATTTGTGTTGCTCATATTTGTCATGTTCATCAGTCTTGTTGTTGTATCCTATACTTAGGGATACTCTACCCTAACTATAGGGAGGGTGATGTTGTTCATATCCTGTCTTTTTGTTTTTGAGTCTGCACATTCTCTTCATCGGTTTTGCCCTTTTGTACACTCCACTATACTTAAGATTACTTGATCCTAAGTATAGGGGGGCATCACCAACTTCTCTTCTTTTTATCCTTTCTTTGAGTCGCTATAGCATAGGAGTCTTTTCACTTTTCTATACTTAGCACGAGTTATGTCTTCCTTTTTCGCTCTCTGATCATTATGAGGACATAGTTCGAGCTAAGTATAGGGGGGTGTCGTATATATTGTATATATACTTTAGACATAACTCATACTTTTAAATATGTTTATTTGGGGGGTTATGTGTCTAATTTGTAAAATCCATGTGCGTAAAAAAACAAAAAAACACAAAAAAAACATAAAAAAATCACACAAAAAATTAAAAAACCAAAAAAACAAAACAAAAAAATCTTGTATATACTTGTATATATTTTACTAACCCTTTTCCAAAAAACAAAAAAAAAACTATAAAACCAAAAATCTAAAAAAATTTACATAATTAAAAAAACCCTTTCTTTCACATCTTCATTTTTCCTCCAAAAATCCATAAAAAGTTCAAAATTAGAAAATTGTTTTAAAAATTTGTTCTTTTCACATGTGCATTATTCCTTTTCAAAAAAAACTCTCTGCATTGTTCATATTTTGCATTTGCATGTGCAGTTTTTAGGATAGTATTGACATTTAAACTATGTCTGGAATAAAATTGAAGAATGGAGCTTAGTTGGACCTTAATCCACCTAATTCTTAGAGGAACTTCACCAAGAAATAGGATTTTAGAAGCTTCAGGTCTTTGACTTAATTCTTTGACTTCCACATGACAATGTGCAGCGTTTGACTCTTAGTCTAACCTGGTCTCTTCATTCTGGGTATAACTCTGGAAAAGGGAATCAATTTGTACTCTCGCACTATGCACTTAGCTCAACTCAGGCGTGATATTGGAAGACTTTTTGAGTTTCTTTTCTGGTAGCGTGGAAATCTAAAGACCGGAGTACGGGTTGAAATAAAGCTTCGGAAAAGGGATGGACGGCTGGGCACAATTTTTTCTAAGACCCCAAAAAAATGTGCGGAAATAAAAAGGTTCTATATCCATAGGGGCACAACAAGATCCAAGCAGAACTACCAAAAATCCAAATACAAAGAAGCCACTACCAAATAAATATCTGACCAAAAAGGTCCAAGCTTCAAGAAAACCTGTAGATCTTTGTGGAGACTCGGCTACACTGGCCAGCTTCACAAGGAGAGGTGACTACACTAGCCACCCTCCAGTTCTTTTCTCCTTCTTCTAACTTCTACCCTAATTCGATTGTGAACACAGCGCGACAGACCTTAGAAGGAAATACCTGACTCCCCGAGGACGAGTTACAGGAGAGGAGATTTGCATGGTAGTCCGACATTCTGGATGGGAAGAGCTAAAACCTTTCACACACATGAGTCAATTGTTCAATGTTCATAAGGTATGCTTTGGGAAGAGGATTGATCTAAGATGACTTCTGAGCTGAAACTGTGACAATGATGTGTAGAACTTGAAGGCTGTTGATTTTAAAATTCTAAGTCTCACAGAAGTTCCGACACACTAATAATCCAAAGGTCCGACAGAGCTCAAAAACTATAATTTTATGAAGATAAGTTTAATACTCAATGCTGTCCTACTTTATTTATTTTCCATTTCTTTTTCTTTTTCTTTTTCTTCATTAATTCTTTCAAATAAATGTTTGCTAAGGGACTAGCAAAGGTAAAGCATAGGGGGATGATGAACCTGCGATTCGTCATCTTTAATCATTTATTTTAGCTTAAAATCCCTTATAAAACACATGCATATAACACTAACTCCATATTCTTACTAACTTGCATTTGTGTGTAAATAGTGTATACTTCTTTCTAATTTTAACATAAAATAAATAAATAAAGAAAGAAAGGAAAAATAAAGAAAATAAAATAAAATAAGAAGAAGAAAAAATAAAAAAAGGAAGACTGCATACTGGCTGACCCGAACCCCGAGAGAAGGTTAAGACTTGACCAAATCGGCAAAGAATAAAATAGGGGGAGATAGGGTCCTTAACCAGAATATCCAAAAAAATGTATTCTCACTTATTTTGTATATACCTGTATAAAACTGACACTAATTTATTTGTACCTTAATTGACCTCAAATCAAATAACATTCAAAACGAAGTTGTAAATAAAAATGTGTTCTAATTACTAAAAATAATTGCACAATTAAATCATGTACAGAATAAAAGTAGCCACACTTGGAAAAAGCCACTAAGCAAATTGAAAGACCAATTCCGGCTCCATATGAGCTCAAATTGAATCAATCTCACTTCCATTGGATTCAAAATTAAATTATCTTCAATATGGCTTTTTTAGAGTTACGGTTGAAAAGTCAGTTTTCTGGGGCGGTTTGTGCAATTTTCCCATGTATTTTGTGCATATTGTATTTATATATATTTGTAAATTAGTCTTACTATTTTTTTAAATAAAAAATAAAAATAATAAAATAATAAACTTTTTAAAACAGAAAAAGCTAATTTCCTCATTTACCCTTGTATATAATGCCATATATGTATATAGTAAATGTATAAAGTTGCTATTTTTAATTAATCAACATAAAAAATAAAAAAATAACATTTTTTTACCTCAAATAAATAAGTGACAAAAATTAAAAAAAATTAGATAATTTTGTAAATATTTTTATCTCCTTTATTTTGTCTCTTTTCATCTCTCTTATATCTTCCACCAAAAATTCAAAAAAATTCATTTCTATCTTATCTCTTCCACCAAAAAATTAAAATTTCAAAAATTCAAATTTCATCTCTTTTCTATTTATATGGCTCCTTCTCCCTCATTCCAACTTGATCAATCTTTAGAGAGAGGAGCCCGATCTCCGAGAGAAAAATTCGTCGAGGAAGTTGCCTAGTCTCCAAGCCGTCCGGTGACAGCGAGTCGGCCTTGTCGAGGCGATCACGGTCCTTTTCCTCTCATAAGGTGAGATCCGTCATCATGTTTCTTCTTATTTCATCTAGTTTAATCGTATCTTCATTGTCGCAGTTTTATTTTGTAGTCATTTTTTAGATCATAGAATCATCATCACAAATTGATCCATCAACGATTCGATTTTTCATCTCATCTTCTCGATCTCTCCGCCTTCAATTTCTACCTCCCACCATCTATCAACTCCGACAACGCACGGTGGTCGAAGAGCCGAATTCGATCCTTCCACTTTCGCCGTATCGTCGCTCATTTTTTCCGACTTGTAAATAAATAAAAAATCTTTGTTCTTTTTCTCTAAAGTTTATTTTGCAGGATAACTAATATAAAAAATAAAAAATAAAAAAAAATTCTATAGCTTTCCCCCCTTTTTTTCAGATTTACAAAAAAATAAAAAAAGTTTTTTATTTATTTATTATTTACATTGCAATAAAAAATTACAAAATGAAAAAAAACAAAAAAATAGCCTGCTGCAGTCGCCCGCGCCATGCGTCTCCTGACGGCGGTGCCCTTCGGCCGCCCTCCGTCAACCACTCTCAGACGCCTGAAGCCACTGCAGGGGCGGCACCGCTCGATCGCCAACCGCTCCCTCCAGCGCCCTGCGAACGCCGCGACCCCCTTGGCGCGCCTTCTCTGCCACCAGAACGTCGCCGCCTCCTCCTTGTGGCCATCTCCTCCCTGCCGCGCCACTCGCGACTGCCCCTTGCCCGCTGCGTGCCACCCCTTCCGTCTCCGCTCGAAGCCGATCACCGCGCTCACCGCGCACATCCTCTGTTCGCGGCGGTCGCCAGCGGCAGCACGCCACCTTCCCGCACCTCTAGCACGCCACCGTCTACCGCGGAAGAGCTGTCTAAAGCCTCCTCCTGCTCCGCACCCCCATGCGACGACGACCCTCATGAAGGGTGGCGATGCCCTTGCCTACTGCTGCCCCCTTTGTGCGTGAAAGAAGGAAACCCTTCTAGGGTTTTTGATCCAATATTTTTAAGTTGCAAATTACTCCAGGCTGAGCACATTTCCTTATTTTCTCACTGTTTGATTTTTAGAAAAATACAAAAACATCTAAAAATTCCACAAAAATTCTCAAAAATATTTCAAAACTTTTAAAACACAAAAATATTTTCTTTGTATTTTTCTGAGCATTTTTTACTAATTGAAAAATTCCAAAAAGAGTTGGTGTGCATATTCTTGACCTTGTTCATATTGTTTATTATTTTTGAAAATTAAAAAAAAATGCAAAATCAAAATCACTAAAAATTTGAAAATCAGAAAATATAAAAAAATAGAAATAAAAAAATAGAACAACAACAACAAAGCCTTTTCCCACAAAAGTAGGGTCAGCTACATGGATTCTTCGCCTCCATTCAGATCTATCTTGGGTCAATCTCGGACTTATATCCAAAACACTAAGATCCCTTCATATAGTCTCTTTCAAACACTTCTTGGGTCATCCTCGCCCTCTCTTAGCCGGCTCAACATCCCAACACTCGCATCTCCTAATTGGTGCATCAGTTGACCTTCTTTGCAAATGACCAAACCATCTTAAGCGGTTTTCTCGCATCTTATCCTCGATCGGAGCTACACCAACTTTCTTTCTGTTGCATCATTCCGAATCCGATCTTTACGTGTCTGTCCACACATCCATCTTGCATTTTCAGTTCTGCTACAGTTATTCTCTGCAAATGTCTTTGGTTCACAGGCCAACATTCAGAACCATAAAGCATAGCAGGTCTCACGACTGCTTTGAAAAACTTTCCTTTAATTTTTAAAGGAATTTTCTTATCACAGAGAACAGCGGAGGCTCCTCTCCACTTTAGCCAGCCTGTATCTATTCTATTAGTAACATCTCCATCAATTTCCCCATCATGTTGCAAAATAGATCCCAGATATCTAAAAGAATCTCTCTTCTGAATGTTATCGTCACCAATCTTCACCTCGATTCCTTCACCATTACTTCCATCAAAGGTGCATTCCATATATTCCGTCTTATCCCTACTTATATGAAAACCTTTAGTCTCCAATGCATGTCTCCAAACCTCAAGCTTCTCATTTACTCCATCTCTAGTCTCGTCAATCAACACAATATCATCAGCAAATAACATACACCAAGGTAACTCATCCTGAATGTGACTTGTCAACTCGTCCATAATCAAAGTAAAAAGAAATGGACTCAAAGCTGAACCTTTATGTAAACTAATGTTGATATCAAAATAGTCAGTCTTCCCTGTCGGGGTCCTTACATAAGATAAAGCCTTATCGTACATATCCTTTATGAGATTAATGTATAGGATAGGTACTTGTCTCTTCTCCAAAACTCTCCACAGTATCTCTCGTGGGACGAAATCATAAGCCTTCTCCAAATCAATAAAGATCATATGGAGATTCTTCCTTTTAGCTCTATAAATCTCCATTGTTTTCCTCAGCAAATGAATGGCTTCAATAGTTGAGCGACCTGGCATGAATCTGAATTGGTTCTCTTTTACTTGGGAAACTTGCCTCAACCTTCTTTCGATCACACGTTCCCAAATTTTCATCGTGTGACTCATCAGCTTGATACCTCTGTAATTTGAACAATTTTGAATGTCACCTTTGTTCTTATAAAGAGGCACCACGATACTCATCCTCCAATCTTCAGGCATTCTCTTGCTTTGCCAAATAACATTGAATAGATTCGTAAGCCAAGTCAAACCATGCTCACCTAAAACTTTCCATACTTCTACAGGGATGTCATCCGGTCGAACACCTTTCCCAGGTCTCATAACCTTCAAAGCCTCCTCTACTTCTTTTCTTTGTATTCGTCTATAGCATGCACGATTCAAGTAACTTTCACTACTAGCTAGATCACCCAAAGTGATCTCTCTATTTCCTTCACCAATGAAAAGTTTATGGAAGTACTGCTCCCATCTAGTCTCTACATCCTTCTTAGTAACAAGAACATGACCTTCCTCGTCCTTAATGCATCTCCCTTGAGAAAGGTCTTTGGTATTTCTTTCTCTTGCTTTGGCCAACCTGAATATATCCTTCTGGCCCTCCTTAGAGTTGAGAATTTTATACAAAACCTCATAAGCTTTTGACTTAGCTTCGCTTATAGCCTTCTTTGCTTCCTTCTTCGCTATTTTATAGTCTGTGATAGTTTCCTCTGTTCTATCCTTAGACATAGCTTTCGAACAAGCTCTTTTAATTTTTAGCTTCTCTTGCACCCCTTTAATCCACCACCAAGCCTCCTTTTGCCCCGGAGCTCCTCCTTTTGACTCGCCTAGCATCTCTTTGGCTACCTTTCGGATACAAGATGCTACTGCCTCCCACATCTCGTTTGCACTGCCGCTACAATCCCAAGATAAGTCTTCTAAAACCTTCTCCCTGAAGCTTGGTTGCTTTAGCGGAAGATTCCACCACCTAATTCTAGTGATCTTAGGAACATTCCTTTTCTTTACCAGCCCTTTTATTTGTAAATCCAAGACTAACAAGCGATGTTGGGTTGTCAAACTCTCTCCAGGGATTACTTTGCAATCTTTGCAATACAACCGTTCTCTTCTCCTCAACGCAAAGTAATCTATATGTGTTCTAGTTGAGCCACTCTTATAAGTAATTAAATGCTCCTCCCTCTTCTTGAAAAGAGTGTTTGCTATGAAAAGATCATATGCAGTTACAAAATCCAGAATGACTTTTCCCTCTTCGTTTCTATCCCCAAAACCATGTCCAACATGCACACTTGCATACCCTGAAACATCTTTTCCCACATGTCCATTAAGATCTCCACCTATGCAAACCATCTCTCTTTGTGGGATTCCTTGTAAAATCTTATCAGATCCTCCCAAAAAGCTTGTTTAGTCCTTTCATCTAAACCAATTTGCGGTGCATAAACTGAGATAATATTCAGAATTTCTTCTTCGAGCACCAACTTTAGCAAAATAATCCGATCCCCAAATCTTTGCACCTCAACCACACAATCCTTCAAATCTTTATGAACAACCACTCCAACACCGTTTCTACCCTTATCTTTACCTGAATACCAAAGTTTAAAGCCTGTATTCTCTATATCCCTTACTTTCTCTCCAACCCATTTAGTCTCTTGAAGACATAATATATGAATCTTCCTTGTTTCCATTGTATCCTCTATCTCCATCAATTTTCCAATTAAAATACCGATATTCCAACTACTAATCCGTAACTTCCTTTGCAATCTCTTTTGGACTAACTTCTTTACTCACATGCATCCATTATGCGAGAACCCTTGCAAATTTTGGACTGCATCCGGGCGGTGATGCAGCGGAACTAGCTTATTTACCCGCATGCGTTCCTCATACGAGAACCCTTGCAAATTTTGAACTACATCCAGGCTGCAATGTTGCGGCCCTTGCCAATTTTTCATTGCAATCGAGCTATGCAACGCGTCGCAAGTAGGGAACGCCCCAACGAAATCTGTATGTTTGCTTAAATCCATGTTTAAAAGATCCGAACGATTTCGAGATAAATTCATAAATAATGTCCTTAGTAGAACTTTAAGAACACTATTTACGAATTTATCTCTCATGCGCTGGCTGTCGGCTACCTAACGCGCAACCCTCCTCATTTACTTGGGCTTGGGACCGGCCATGGCTGAGTTAAATAGAAATAAAAAAATAAATAATAAATAAAATGATAAAAAAATCATAAAAACCAAGGATAGTTGTCCTTTGAGATTCCAGTTTTCTTTTAATTGATTTTAGATTAATTGAAATACCCTCAGGATTTGTAGCCTCCCTGAGTTCGATCCTATCCGCTATATAGGTTAATAAGTAAAAAAAATAAAAAAAATTATTTTTTATGTTGTCACGGGATTTTGGGGATAACAACGACTGAACAAATTATTTTCCATCATCAATTTTCCCATACACCAATTTCACGTGAACAACAAGTATTACATACAACGGCATTTATATAAGGACTTTTTCCTCTTGATCCAGTAGACTATCCCTCTTTTGAAGCATTATTGCAACCCACAAACTTCTGTTTTTATATTTCATCACTACAGGATCGGGTTGGGGTACAATGGCCACAAATTTGTGACTTCTAATGTTTCCATTGGCTTATGTCTCACGCAGTCAAATACAATTCTCTACCACTTCAACTCAAGTGAGCGAAGTGTATGGTGCAGGTGTGCAGATTAAGTCATTATCGATAAGACTCATACCTGTGTTCTGAAATATTATACTTAGGCAGTCAAGACTACACTGAACCAAGTCTCATGGTCTTAAAGAATTAAGTCTAGCAGACCTAAAGCGTCTCAATTCTAGTTCCTATAAGGTTCTTGTGATTAAGTGGATTAAGGTCCAACCAAGCTCCAATCTTCATATTTTACTTAGAATAGTTCAATTATTATTATCAATCCAAAAAATACAAATGGTATGCATAATGCAGAAAATATTTTTGTGATGTAATTTTGTAGTTTTGAACTTTTTATGGGTTTATGAAAATGTTTTGCTAATTTTTATAATTTTTTTGAAAACATTTTGCAATTTCTATAGGTTTTTTTTAGCAATTTTTTAGTATTTTTTTCAAAAACAAAAGAGTTAGGAAAAGAACTATTACACGGGAGTGTATTTTGTTATCTGCAAGGGTTGGGATTTAGGAGTTTACAGGTTTCATGTACAAGTTTTGTAAATATTTTTTATAGTACCCAAAATATTTTGCAAAGATTTTGGCAAACATTTTGAAAACTTTATTTTGAAAGAATAATCTGACAAATAATTTTTAAAACTTTGATAAAATTTGAAAACCATTTTGCAAAGCTTCTTCAAACAATATGTATAGATTTTTCACACTATTTTCGCAACTATTTTTCAAACCATTTACAAATAGCTTTTTAGAATATTTAACTTCAATAAAGAAGAATTTTTCACAAACCAAAACATTTTTACAAAGGTTAACAATATTTTTTACAAAGCATTTTCCAAACAGTTTCCAAAAGATTTTTCGAAGATATTTCCAAACATTTTTCAAATATATTGCAAAATATTTTTAACCGATTTACTGCTCAATATATACAAAGTATTTAATTGTGTGTTTTATTTTTGTTAACTAGACATACTATTTGAAAATACAAAAGAATGAGGTATGGCTAAAGTATATACAACATATATACAACCCCACTATACTTATCCTGATATATGTCCTCATATATAAGAGAGAAAAGAGAATATAAATCGTATTGAGTACAAAGATCATATACTAAAACTGCTAAAGAATACTTAAAGAATGAAGAATAAGAAGTCAGGCGTACCTCCTATACTTAGGATCAATTATTCCTAAGTATAACAGACTGTATTCTACAGGCATGGAGGGTCGAGGGTGGCAATGAACATATCACAACTCAGTCTGTCTCCCCCTATACTAAGGGTAAGATATCCCTAAGTATAGAAAGAAATATCAATAGGAGAGGAGACGGTTGAGGGGATCAAGATAAAGAAATCGATAAAAAAAACAATCCATTAGGTAAAATAGCCCTACATATATGAAACAACATGAATGATGGAACATGATAAAGAAAGAACACTCGGCTCATCAAACCCCTATATGCTTTGGACGAAGTATGTTCTAAGAATGACAGACACACAGAATGATGTGGATGAGCAAAACGGTATATGGAAGGAAAAATGAAAGTGGATATATAAAGTGGATGCTATACAGAGATCAAGAAGGTAGAAAGCATACCTCCTTGTGTGATTGTTGATGAATGGATCTAACAAGGTGCAAGTCGATATCGAGGTCATCATCTCAATGAACCGATCAGGATCGACATGGTATAGATCCTCAGCAGTCTCGAAGCGAAAAGGCACGAACTAGTCGGTGGAACTAGTGTGGTCAGGTTTGTTCTGGGAAGTATCGGGAATATCAAAATGAAAAGGCATGGACTCATCCATGGAAGTAGTGACGTCAAGCCCAGCCTATCAAGCCTCTCATGAGTCTTCCTTTTGCACTAACGTGTCTATGGTGTAAATCTTGCAAATGTCATCAACACTTCTCCATGCATAGGAAGAGGGAACTCCATGGTCTATGTTATCCGAGTCTTCCTCCATGAAGAAGAGTTCTCGATTCTCAGTCTCATCCATGATAAAACAAACCTCTCTGATATCAACAGATAGGTCATAATCATCAGGGTCAGCTGACACATGTACACACTCATCAGATGTGAGTCTCTGGTCTATGGTGGGTGCAGTGATCAAGGCGCTCTCATTGGCAGAATGAAAGTGTATCTCTCTAGATCCATAATCAATAATGACTCTCGCATAGGTGAGGAAGGGTTGTCCCAGGATGATTGGAGAGCGCTCCATGGGTGGAGGTCTCCATGGGAAACACAACTAAATCAACAATGAAGCTCATGCCCTAGATCTAAATGATGACGTTCTTAAGAATACCCTTTGGCATCTTCATTGAACCATCAGTGAATTGACAAATCATCATGATTTTCTTGAGAGGCCCAAGACGAAGAGATTGTACCAAAGAGATGAGTATTATATTAATTGATGCGTCTCCATCAAGGAGAGTCTGCTGATAAGAATGGTAAGAAATGGCACATCTCACGTGTGGTATACTAGTGTCCCCTTCCTATAGAGTGGATGGTGGGTGATTGCGTAGGCAGTGTCCAAGGTGAGAAGGTGTCTCTCAGATATGATTCGTCCCTTTCTTTTCTTGGGCAGGTGTGCAAATACTTAGTTCATGTATTTTGGAAGTGGGGCATTAATAATATCATGAATAGCTGCCACCACTTCAGGGTGAGTCAACATTTTTTTTGTGGTGGAGGGCAAAGGATATGGCAATGGTGCCCTTGATGAATCTGTGATTCATCACTTCAAAAGTCAAAAATAGAGCCTTGTTCCCGAGTAAATAGAGGCATATTTCCCTTTATAATGCATAAATAACATTCATGCATACATACATAATGCATACATTTTAGCAGTGCATTTGCATTTAAATAATAAGCCAAAAATCCCTTGTAAAATATCCACTTACTAAAATAACCTCTTCCCTATAATATGTACTCCTTAGTTAATAATATAGGGAAGAAAGCCAAAAATTCTCCTTGTAAATTAATCAATAAAGCCTTAAAACCTCTGAAACTTAAAATACGCATATCTCGCTCATACAGCCTCCGAATTAGGTCTACTCACTTTTAAAGTAATATACATTCAGAGACCTTCGAAACAAGACTAATTTAATTAAAATCGGAGCTCGTATACAAAATTTGGGTTTTGGGCCCATTTTTGTACATTGTACATAATGACCGTTTTACCCCTGTATTTTATCTTTTTATTTTCTTAATTATTAAAAATCCAAAAAAAAGATTAAGTTGTAAATATTCTCCTCATATTTTCCCAATTTTTACTTTGATTTTTCTCTTATTGAAAAATGACAAAAAAATTACAAAAGATAAAATGCGGTATTTTATATCTATAAGGTACCACCCAAAAATACATTTTTGTACAGATGATCTCCTTTGATTTTCGGCCCTTCACAAAAGTTGTAGATCTCTTCGAGACGAGCAACTTTCGTGTTGATTTCACTTTTTGATTTAATCCCTTTTATTATTTCTTTTTTATTTTTGTTTACATTTAATTTTTGATTTTTCTAGGAGCGACATGTGGTAGCTCCTGGAGCCGCCACATGTCACCCCTTTATTTTATTATTTTCGAATTTATTTTATTATTTTCGGATTTATTATTATTATTATTATTATTTTATTACTATTTTAATTATTTTAAGTAGCCTATTATTTTATTTTATTATTTTGTTTATTTAATCTCCCTTTTACCTCTTCTTTTCTTACTCCCCATTCCAAGCCACCATCTTCCCCACTTCTTCCACCATTCTCTCCACTCTCTCCATCTCTTTTCCAACTCCCTCTTCCTCTTTATATTCCCATCTTCTCCTCCATTGTTTTCCATCCGCCATTCCAGAGACCTTCCCTGAGCTCCGATCTTCCAATTGGTGACAGCGATTTGACGAATCGCTGAGCGAAGAAGGGTTTCTTCTCCGGCGAGATCCACGGCATCTCCATCGTGTCGCAGCTGCCCTCCGCGACGCTGCACGAGCTCGGGACACCACCGGCCCCTCCAGCGACGACCTGGAACCCAAGAAGGAGTTCCAATCCCCAGGTGACACCTCCATCCCTCTCCGATCTTCTCTTCATTTCTTCTTCGATTTTCTAGCTTTTTATTCTCCGCCTCCGGTCATTCCCTCGCCTCCATTCCATCCCGCCGAGCTTCGCGTCGAAGCTCCCATCTTCGCGGTACCTTTCACGACCTCCGACGACGCATATCACAGCACCCCGATCTCTAGCTCCGCCACTTGGTCGGAGCTCCTCCGTCAGGCCACCTCCGTCTGTCTTAGGCCTCGCCAATCATCCACCACCTTCACGAGCGCACGCACGAGCTTCGGCTCCTTCTCTAACACCTGCAGGTACTCCTCTGCTCATTGAACGGAACATCGCCGGAGCCGACTTCAAGCTTCATCGCCATCGACGTCCGATAGACCCCCGCCGCACCTGAGACCATCAGGATCTCCGCCGCATCGCCATGCGTCTTCTAGGATATCTCCGACAAGTCGGAGAGCTTCATCGACACGACGAAGGACGGGCGGAGCAAAGGCATCTTCGTCGGAGCCCCGCCATCTCCCCCGCAGGCGGCGGAGGATCATCGGAGCAGACGCACAGCTGCCGTTCGATCACGTCGATCGAACGGCCCTCAGCGAGCCACGTCGCCATCTCCATCGAGCCCAGTAGTCGTCGGATCAACATAGATCTAACGGTCGGAGGGCACGCCACGCGTCTTCATCTCCATCCATCGGATCGAGCTCGATCCGAGGGTCCACAGCTTGCCACGCGGCTTCGGCCCGAGCCTCTTCCCCTAGCCTAGGCTCGGGTCGTCCGAGCCTCACTCCAGACCTCCAGAAGCGACCGAGCCTAGCCCCGAGCCTCCGCAGCCATCCGACCCTGGGTCGCCCACGTGAGGAGCACATGCGGCCTGGGAAATTTACATAGAGGCCCCTGAAGATTTCAGATATTGCAAAAAGGTCCCTGTGAAGCTGAACCCACGTGAGGAGCACGTGCCCTGGAGAAATTGCACTTGAGTCCCCAGCATAACAGGTAATTGCATTTTAGTCCCTGTCAGCATATTTACTTTATGTATTTTTGATTTTCCTGTATTGCATTTACACCCCTGTGTTTGCACACATCCCTAGGCTGCATTTTACATCATTTTTCAATTCTAAAAATTGCTTTTTGTTGAGAAACTTGTCCTCTGTCTATTGAGCCACGTGTCACATTTTTGTAATTTCAGTGGAATTTTTAATGAATTAATTGGTAGATTTGTGAAATATTTGTCCAGTGACACCTTTTAATTTTTAGTTAATTCTCTGTGATTCCAAAAATCCTCAAAAATTCACAGTAGCTTAAGGACAGTAATCTTAACATGCCATAAAAATTTCATGTCATTTGCACACATATCGAGGCCTAAATAAATTGTTGAGTGATTTTCTTTTTTTAATTTTAATTAATTCATTTCACATTGAAATTAAGATCTGACAATTTTCCTGGATTCCTTATCATTAGATCTATCTAGGATAATTTTATTTCTTGAAAAAATTGTGATTTGTTATTTATTAAAAATTAAATAGTGAAAATCACCTTGTCTGCATATTTAATTCACAGTAAATTCATTTAGTGTATAAAAATTCCAAAAAAATTAGGTTAGATCATTTTCATCATAATTAATCATTTGGCCAATTTTTAGAATTTTTGGACTTCATTTGATATCCTAATTGAATTGAACTTTATATTGGCCTGCTGGTTGCATGTATCTGCATCGAAAATAAAAAAGAAAAAAAATTACTCCTCACACACTTGATCTTTGCTAAAATCTACCTAAGGAGACAGATGCCTCCCTGAGTTCGACCTTGGACTTCACCAAGTAAAAAAAATCTGCCGCTTGAAATTAACTTAACATTAATTGATAAGTGGTTTTTGACTAGCCTCTCGCATCCGACTGCAATGAACGATTAACATTAATTTGGACCATTAATTTGACCGAATTAACATAGGGTGCGGGACGTATATCAAAATGGCTCTGTTGCCGGGGAGGCACGGCTTAGGTTAATTTTTAGTGATATTTTGAGTGTTTGATTTTGTTTTCCCCGGGTAGTCTGACCCCCGGTTTTCTTGTAATTATTCTCTCTTTTATTTCTTTGCATCATTTTATTTTTGAGTCACTCTCTGACCTCACTCTTTTTCTGTGCGAGGAACGCGAGGAGTCTTGGACGCTTCGATAAGCGAGCTTTTTAATTGAGTGATTAGAGAGGCATTGTAATTTTTTTATTTATTTTATTTTTTTTCGCATCATTTCCAGCGGTTCCCGTTTGGGATCTCGTGCGTGTAAGTATAGTGGAACTGTCAGGTAGATAGGGGCGAAATTGCGGTACTTCGCGACAAGTTGCCAGTAACCCCCCGGGGTGAAGTTTCGGCCTTGTCAGCCTCCGCCTGCTTGCAGGTAGATAGGGGCGTGGTCATTGAATCCATCGGCTTGGGATAGGAGCGAAGAAAGGAAGGAGCGACGGTATCTTAGGCGACAGGTTAAACAGGGGAGACGCATCCGGCTCTGAGCCGACATCCCTATAGGCCGCGTAATCCTTGCTTATTTTGCTTGAAAATCATACTTAAAAACTACAAGATTAATTGGACTCGATTTCGAGTCCTTCACTGTGTTGAGTGTGAACCCAGGGTCTTGGATTGATTTTTGCTTGCTTCAGGTAGGAGTAAAATCCAATCTTCTTCTCGCTTCATCAAGATGAGTGACTGGGGAGATCTCGACGCATTATTCACCAATCTCTCTATGAGTCCCCCAAGTAACTCATCTTCATCGGTCCAAGCGCACCTTGGACCACCCAGGACTCATGACCCTCTTGAGTCCTGGTTCCCTCTTACTCAGGGTAGGTACTCTCAAACCAACCCTTTCATCTCCTCCGAGATTACCGAGGAAGACCATTGCCTCGGTAATCCCTTCCTTAATTTGCCCTCTAACACAGATCTTATTTCCCAATCCCCAGAATTAGAGGACAAGATGCCGCCAAGGATGCCACCAGATGAGGACCAGATACGACAGATTCTTGCTCGCCTTGCCGAAGCCGAATAGAAGAATGCAGATCTCACGGCGCGGATGGGACAAATTATAGTAGCTGGAGGAATCGACCGACCACTGGTCGATACCTACAACCCGGCAGAGAACAAGATTCAGAACTGGTTAGCACCCGCAGTTCCCGCCCAGGCATTTAAGCTGAAGCCCCACTTCCTTAGCCTGCTTCCGAAGTTCAACGGAAACCTCAATGAAGAACCATACACTTTCCTCCGTGACTTTGAACTGGTGTGCAACAATCTTAGCCATCCCAATGTTGGCCTAGATTATATCTGACTGAAGGCCACCCCTTTTGCCTTAGGAGATAAGGCTGCTCATTGGCTGAAGAACTTAGGGGTGGTATGTACTACCTGGATGCAGTTCAAGGACCTATTCTTAAAAAAGTTCTACCCTCTCAGTAGGACTAACCAGATGAGAACGAAGATCGTCAGCTTCGCTCAAGGACCCAGTGAACCTTTCCATGAAGCTTGGGACAGGTTCAATGATTTAGTGCAGAAATGCCCATGCCACGGCCTTTCGAAGGCGATCTTAGTCCAGACCTTGTTCTGTGGTCTAACCCCGGAGATGCAGGGGTTAGTCAGCGCCGCTTGTGGAGGAATCTATCTGAAAAAAAACGAGCACGTCGTATGGAAGATCTTAGAGCAGATGGCGGAAACCTGCAGGTCACAGGCCACAAGGGCCTATCAGTTGTCTCCCTCAATCCTATCCCATGAGACAACTCGAAGGACTGTAGCAGATCTGACTGAGGACCTCATTCCCAGCATGGGATGATTGCCGACAAGCTTACCATGGTCGAGCAGATCCACAAGAGAGTCGCGGAGATGAAGTCTCTTTCGAGCCTACCGAAGCAAGTGGAGGAACTTTCTGAGAAGGTAGCTAAGATCAAGCTACCTACCCCTTCTGCACCTCCTGTACCTGTACATCGAGTCCATCTTGTACAGGAACAGGCACCAGGGTCTCATAGTAGCTGGGACCAGACTTACACCCAGCAGAAGCAGCATGCACCCCCACAAGTAGAGACGGGATACGAGGAGCCTCCGCCAGTATACGAGATCAACAGGCTTTGGTATAGTCGTGACCCGATGGTCAGGCAGATCGAAATGGGGAAGGATCAGCCACACCGCCCATCCCCAGTCTACCAAGAAACCAGGCCCGTTTCCATACCGCGCTTTCAGTCCAGGCCAGAACAGGGGTACCAGCAGCAGCAACGCACCTATCAGCAGGGGCCAGCACCATCCCATCAGCAGCAGCAATATCGGCATGGCCAGCAGGGCCAATACAGAACCACATCTACACAGTAGCAAGCCCAGCCCACCGAATTGGAGTCTCTCACCTTGGCGATCCAGACCCTGTCTGATAGGGTCCAGCAGATACAGAATGACTACCTGGACATGAGAACCGACATCAATCGGGTCTCTCGTGCCCAGGACCAACAGATGGCGCCAAAGACCCCAATTCCCGCACAGGTTCAGGCCAACCCGAATAGCTTACACCAGGGCCAGAACTGACCTCGAGATCAGGTATACTATTCAGATAATTATTTATCTGAACATGAGATCCTTTCGTACGATAATGTAAATCATATGTCCCTCAGGAGCGGAAGGACCGTGACCATACCTGATCGGGCACGGGCGCAGAAGGATGGAGCCTCCGATACTCTACATGAGGAGAACTCGGAGGAAGAAGAGGAGGAGCATCACCACCATCATCGCCGGCAGAAGAAGAGGACATCTGAGTCCTCGAAGCAGCATTCTCGCATTCGCATGGAGTCAGACGAAACCGATGAAGAGCCCGCACCTCCATCTGAGGAGGATCGTCCAGCAGTCACGGAAGAAGCGTCACCGGTTTCACCTCAGCATTTTCTTTTCAGTCAGAGTCAGAGTCCTAGTTTGTTTCAGAGTCAGAGTCATGTAAAGAACTCAGTTCCTGAAGTTAATGAGAAAATTTCAGTTTCCGAACCTGAGTTGGAGTCAATAATCCCTTTCCCCCGAGCTCTCAAGGATGGAAAGAAGAAAAACAAAAAATCCAAAAAGATGACCCTGAGATGGCTGAATTCTGCAATAAACACATCAAGGTCACAATCCCCTTTGACAAGTTCGTGGAAATGACCCCTGCATTCCAAAAATACCTTAAGGTGAGATGCACACCTACTAGGGTCAGCAGGAAGACCAAAAGCCGTGCTGAGAAACACGTGTTATCAGTAGACACGACTTGTGCAATAAAGAACTCGTTTCCTGTGAAACGAAGAGACATGGGTGCACATTATGTAGTGAGTCATGTTGATGACATCACGTTTGCACGCACTCTCCTAGACAATGGTTCCTCAATCAATCTGATGCCTACAACCCTCTATGAGTGGCTTAATCTTGGACCTCTTAGGAAATCTAGAGCTCTTCTACAGTTCGCTGACAAATCAACCAAGAGGTCCCAAGGAGAAGTAAGGAACATTGTTATCAAAGTCGAGGGGCAAGAATACATGGTGGACTTCACTGTCCTGGATATGGAAACCTCTCGTAATTGGAGAGATTCCCAGAACAGCAGGGGCCTTATTTGATTATAAGAATGGGAAGATTCAGTTCCAAACTCCAGGTGGAGATGAGGAACTTGAAATGAAGCAGACAAGATGGCAGAGACCGGATTCAGAATCCAGCACCGAGTACTCTTCTACCGGAACAGACTGCGAGCATGTAGACTTAGTTGGGCCATGGAGACAAAACCCAGCCAGCACCGATGTGTCCATCTCCTCCGAAGATGATCTAGTGCATGAGTCAGTCTGCGAGATCCTCAGGAACGAGTATAGCTCTGAGCCTGCATCGCCCTACATCTTCGATGACGTAGAGGCCCAGTTGGGCCTGTCAGTCCTTACATCTTTAGGACAATCGGAAGATGAGGATGACGAGTCGGACGAGGCATTTGCCGATTGTATGGAGACCTTTGACGATCCGACTCCAGAGCCGAACTTGGTGGCAGCTATCACAGAAAACGATCCAGCCACTTCCAACACTGAACCGGATCAGATTGAGCCAGTTTTATTAGACGATCACACTATCCCTGAGCTCAAACCCTTACCCACAACCTTAAAGTATGCCTTCCTTGCGGGTCAAGATAAGAAATTTCCGGTCATCATCAGTTCGCGATTGACCGAGGAGCAGGAATCTTGCTTGCTAGAGATCCTGGAGAAAAACCGCAAGGCGATAGGCTGGAGCATTTCCGATCTCCACGGGATAAATCCCGCTCTGTGTTCGCACCATATTTACTTTGAGAATGAAGCCAAACCCTCTCGTGAATTCCAACGTCGGTTGAATCCAAACTTGCGAGAGGTCGTGAAGAAAGAGATAGAAAAATGGTGCGACGCAGGTTTTCATTTACCCAATCTCCGACTCTAAGTGGGTGGCCCCAATCCATGTTGTCCTGAAGAAGTCGGGAATTCAGACGACCACCAACGAGGACAGAGAGGAGATCGTGACCAGAGTACCCACGTCGTGGCGTGTATGTGTGGATTACAGACGTCTGAATGTCGCGACGAAGAAGGATCATTTCCCCCTACCGTTCATTGACCAGATCCTAGAGAGACTAGCGGGGAAAGAGTTCTTCTGCTTCCTAGACGGGTTCTCGGGCTACAATCAAGTAGCCATAGCTCCAGAGGACCAGGAAAAGACCACATCTACATGCCCCTTTTGTACGTATGCTTTCAGGCGCATGCCTTTTGGGCTATGCAATGCTCCAGGTACTTTCCAAAGGTGCATGATTGCTGTATTCGCCGAAATGGTCGGCGAATTCCTGGAAGTCTTCATGGATGACTTCTCGGTCCACGGCGATTCTTTCGATTCCTGTCTTAGGAATCTGGACCGAGTCCTCAAAAGATGTTGTGAGGTTAATCTGGTGCTCTCCTGGGAGAAAAGTCACTTCATGGTGACGGAGGGCATAGTGTTGAGGCATGTCATCTCCAAGAGAGGAATGGAGGTTGACCCTGACAAGGTGGACGTGATCAGACGACTCCAGCCACCAACCAACGTAAGGTAGTTGCGGTCGTTCCTCGGGCATGTTGAATTTTATCGGAGATTTATTAAAGATTTTTCTAAGATTGTCCGACCGCTAACTGAGCTTTTAGGCAAAGACATGGAGTTTGTTGTAGATCACAAATGTCTTGAGGCCTTTAAGCTTTTACAAGGAATGATTATGGACGCACCCATCCTACAAGCCCCAGACTGGTCTCTACCTTTTGAGATCATGACGGACGCCTCTGATTATGCTGTTGGGGTTGTGTTGGGACAAAGAAGAGATGGCGTCCCGTTTGCAATTCACTACGCAAGCAAAGTGCTTGATACTGCTCAACGTAACTAAACAATTACAGAAAAGGAAATGCTTGCAGTAGTGTTTGCCTTGGACAAATTCAGATCTCACCTAATCAGATCCAAGGTAACTGTGTTCACTGACCACACGGCACTACGGTATTTGATGGCGAAGAAGGACGCGAAGGCGCGTCTTCTTCGATGGATTTTACTTATCCAGGAGTTTGATTTGGACATCCGTGATAAACCTGGAAAGAAGAATGTAGTGGCCGATCATCTTTCTCGTCTCGAAGATCTTAATACTTCTGAGGTTTCACCAATTCGAGAATCCTTACCTGACGAGTCGATTTTTGTTATCGACTCACTCCCATGGTACGCCAATATCGTGAATTATCTTGTCTCCAAGAAAGTTCCCGAAGATTGGCCCAAGAGCCAAATCGACTGACTAAAGTCGGACGCTAGACACTACCATTGGGAGGATCCGATCCTTTTCTTTGAAGGACCGGATTGTGTCTGGAGACGGTGTATTCCTCAGGAGGAATACCAGAGTGTCCTTTCGTTATGCCACAGCTTGGAGGCAGGAGGACACCACTCCGGGAAGATGACCGCATGGAAGGTACTTCAGTGTGGCTTCTACTGGCCGCCTCTGTTTCGCGATGCCACCGCCTTCGCAAAGTCGTGCCCAGTTTGTCAGAGAATGGGAGGAACCGTTGGTTCAAAGGATGAGATGCCAATGCAGCCGGTCATCATTTGTGATGTCTTTGATGCCTGGGGCATCGATTTCATGGGCCCATTCCCTGTAAGCCATGGGTTCGAATATATCCTTCTTGCGGTAGACTATCTGTCCAGATGGGTGGAGGCTATCCTGACCCGAGCCGCAGACAGCAGGACTGTCTGTAAATTCATCAGAGAGCACATAATCTCTAGGTTCGGGATCCCCAAAATGATGATATCAGACGGGGGTAGCCACTTTGTGAATCGGGAGGTGAAGAAACTCCTGAAGGACTACGGCATCGAACACCGTGTCACGAGTCCTTACCACCCACAAACCAATGGTATGGCTGAGGTGTCAAATAGGGAGGTGAAAACCATATTGCAAAAGCTTGTCCGCCCGGATAGGAAGGACTGGTCTCAGATCTTGGATCATGTCCTCTGGGTGTATAGGACGGCTTACAAGACACCGTTAGGCACCACCCCATTCCGAATGGTATTCGGAAAGCCGTGCCACTTGCCCGCAGAGTTAGTGCACAAATCGGAATGGGCAATCAAGAAGGTCAACTGGAACACACACCTGGGTCAGAAGTAGAGAGACATGGATCTGAATGAGCTTGTGGAAGTCAGAAACCGCGCATACGACAACAGTTTGGTATACAAGGACAAGGTGAAGCGTTGGCATGATAGATATATCAGATGAAAGACCTTTGTTCCTGGACAGAAGGTATGGTTGTTCAATGCTAGGATGAAGATTTTCCAGGGCAAGCTGAAGTCTAAGTGGACAGGCCCATTTGTCGTCCGTACGGTGCATGATAGTGGATGTGTCGAGATCTCAGATCTCGCAGATGACGCACCGACATTCCTAGTGAATGGACATCTGTTGAAGCACTTCGTCGAATCCAATGAGCAGTTAGTCCATGTTGAGGAGATTGTATTCATGCGCGAGACAGACACAACAGATACACCTCGAGCCGCGTATGAGACCTTGCAGCAGTGAACTCCATCCATCCGCAGCATCTCGAAAGATTCAGATCGACTCATCTGTATATATCATCATTCTTGTACATCCTATCCTTTCTCCCGTGACTCTAGTAACTCATCCCCGTCTCATTACATCACTATCTTGGAATATACTTAGGATGACCACATCCTAAGTATAGGGGGGAAGAGTCACTTGAGTCGGTTCTTTGTACATTCTCTAGATCACATTGGTCCACATACTCACTTCCGTCCTATACTCATCCACTTCTCTCCTTGACCTCGCCCGCCTCACTTTTTGATCTTCTTCTACACTTAGGCTGCCAGAGCCTAAGTATAGGGGGGCGGGACGACTTCTATACTTTTTTTTAGCTCTCCTATGCTTAGCCCGAGCTATGTCTTTTTAGTCGCTTTCGTGCTCTGAGGACATAGCACACGCTAAGTATAGGGGGGCATGTATATACTACATATATACTTTACCCATACCTCGTACTTTCGCGTATTTTCGTGTATTTTTTTGTATATATTTTGCAATAATTACGGGTGGGTAAAAGTCAAAAAAAATAGTAAGGATATGTGAAGTCTGTATAAAAATCACTCCATGTAGCCATCTTCAAACAAAAGGGGGATCGGGAGATCACGAAGGTCAAGTCCAGTTTAGAGTGAGGTGAAAAAAAATATTTACAATCTCACAAATGCAGTCACCTAGAGTAGTTGTGTTCTAGTTGGCAATGCACACCTACTAGAACACTGGGACCACTTCATCTAACGTATGAGGCAAGTGCTTCCAGCAATAACAAGGCCCAAGAGTCGACCCAAGCGCTTAAGGCACAAGTCCAGGGACGGGGGCTCTTTTACTTAGATGTGTGTGCCTCACCTAGTCCGAATGCAACCTGTGTACAAGGAGGGGGATACTCTCCCCAAAATAATGATATGTCATTTACGTTTATTTTAGGGTTGAGTAAGATTTGCAGTCCTAATTTTATTGATTACCAGTTTTTTTGGATAATTTGAATGCACAAATCGTAATGAGGTTCCAAATTATTTAGTATCCTATGTTATCAAAATCAGACGGAGAGGGTCAGAAAACCAATGCAAGCAGAAATCAATGATGTGTGCTCATCTAGATGGTGATCACCTTGCCTCCAGATCTCTTCATGCAGGATGCTAGATAGAATTGAAACCTACTCTATATGCAATGCAAGCCGATGAAAGTGCCCTAAGACAGGAGTTTCTGCTATTGTGAAAAACCATAGCTGACTATCTAGAAAATAAACCTAAAGTCTGGTCTTCGAGACTCCTCGATGTCCGCCACAACGGGTTCTGCAAGTACTTTGTAGAGTTTATTGCAGCATGCAGTTTCGAATCTAAATAATCAACAATTTAATTTTATCTAAATTGAAGAGAGAAGTTATAAGTACATGCAATTCAATTAGGGCTTTGCACCTTAATCTATCGATCAAGCAAATCCTAAACTAGGTATCAAGCACACAAATCAAATAAAAATATGAAAAACTCAAAATGCATGAAATAAAGAAAAAGATGAGAGATGAAAACAGTAAAAATTCTGATGAGCCCCCCATGCAAACACACATCCGGACAATGGAACTCGTGAAGTGTCAATGTCCAAGTCTAAAATTATTGAAATTATTTTACAAAAATAAAAAGAAAGCATTCTCTAACTAAACAAAACAAAAAAAAACTATGCAGGGTTTGTCCTTTTCTTCTCTCACTGTCTTTAATCATGCTCTCTCTCCTAGTTGGCTAGGGTGCATCAACCTATTTAGAAGTCGTTGTTGTCGTTTGGTCCCTCACAAGAAAAATAAACAAAGAAATTGGTGGTCTGAACAATCAAATAAATATCAAAATTAAATAGCGGAAAATAAAAGAAGAATAATGTATAAAAATGCTACACTCCAATGCTCCCCGGCAATGACACCATTTGAAAAAGCGATCTAACTAAGGAGGAGGGTCATAAACTCTACACAGGACGGGAGCATAGTCTATGTGTCAACCATCACAAAGCCCAATGATAAATTCAACAATCAACACATAATAAAAATATAAAGCAATAAAAGCAACTGATGTGGATCAAAATTATTATAACCTAAAAATAAATGTGTATAGTGGAAAATTAATATAGATGACAAACATAGGGATATAACTCGATGTAGTGGGTATATTAATTATAAATAAATAATGAATAATAAAATAGGTATTTGTACAATATTCACTTAATTAATCAATTAATGTTTTTGTTTGTTTTTAATAAATTAAAATATTTCTTTATATATATATATTTATTTATTCATATACTTTTTAATTTTTAATTTTTAATTTTTTACCTTTTATTTTCTTTTTATATTTTCTGATTTGTATTTTTTTTCGTTTTAATATAAAAATGTATATATATATAAATATATCAGTATACAATGTAATATGTGAAATATAAGCTACATATAATACATACTAAATATACAAAAATCATTAAAATACCTAAAGAATAGTTCTTTTTTATTTTTTTAAGGAATTTTAAAATATTTATAAGGTATTTACAAAATTAAAATAAATATAAATTATATGTATTTATATATAGGTATAAAATACAATATAAAGTATTATAGTAATAAATAGAGATATCAATAATAAAAATTTGCCAAATAAAATATTTTTTTTACTAATTTCTAATATTTTTGTAATTTTCAGGGTTTTTTTACTAATTTTTAGGTATTTTTAATGTCCAAAATATATAAAATTAGGGACTTTTTAAATAAGTCGAATTGTTTTGAGATTTAAAAATATAGAATAAAGTCTAAATTTATCAAAAATAATTCTAATATGTAATAATAAGTATATAAACGAATACATAAAAGAAGCTAAATTTTTAGTATTTTTCAAAAAAATTATAATGACTTTGGTGCTTTCAATTTTTAATGATTTTATTTTTCTATTTTTAAGCATTTTAGTCTGAAGGTACAAGATACAATAATAAACAACTACCATTTTTTTGTATTTTTTAGAGATAATTTTATACTTGTTTATTTTTAATCAAATAGGGAATAAAATATCTCTAAAAGTTTTTTAATAAATAATAAATGCATGCGAAAAGGTAACTAACAATTGTAGCATGAAAAATTAACCATTCATGCACTTACACCCATTTTTGAGAATTTTTGGAGTACAAGAGCTATTTAAAGTAAATAGAAACGTAAAAATAAAATACAAGCTGCCAATAGGGGTATTTTAACAATTAAAATAAACAATATGGGGTATACAATAAAAATACAAGAATCTTATGACTGAAATTCAAAATTTTATTATTAAATTCTAATTATAAAAATTCGGAAGGGTTTATTTGGAAAATATCCAGCTCGGGTAGGGGGCCACATGAGCGGAGTTGGCACGGACCTAAATGGAATATGCAATAAGCTTTGGGGTCTTCTTACAATGTTTACGCAAAATATTAAACTAGTTTAAATATTTACAAGACTAAATGAAAATAAAATAAGAGGTTGAGGGTATGTGTGAAATTACCCACCAAAAGGTGCCATCGGACGGCTCCTAATCTTTCACTTTGACATGTGGTGTCTTCTCGTCCTGCGATGCTGCTTCATCTTTGACGTCTGAGATTAGATCTCAGATGAGATCAACCGATATAGCCTCGCTAGGATCGGACGTCAGCTTCCCAATCTGGGTGGCGGTTCTTGATCGAATGATAGGGAATGGAGCTTGAAGATAGAAGATGAACTCGCCACTAGCGAGCTTAAATCTGATGTAGCTTCAGTTTCTGGCCACTTGGAGCACCTCCTAGGGGCTCCATAAGCTCTTGTCGTTGTTATGCACCTCCCAAGACCTTCAGATGTATCCAAGGACCACATATCGGTCCCTGAAGCACTATTGTTCTCTAGTAGACCAGGGAGTCTATTCTTTATGCGATTAGCCCTTAAATGGGCTCCTCCAGATGCGGTACCTGCGGATAAATGAAGATGAATACCATGTGAGGCTATCTGGGCCTTTATTGGCGAAGATTGAGGAGAGATGGAAGGGGGAAGAGAGGTCTCAGTCGGAGCAGAGGAGAGGACTCTGTGGACTAGATCTTGTGAAGGTCTAGGAGGGTGGTAAGGTGCGGATGATGGGGAATCGATGGGAGAACGAAATAAGGTGTATGGATGGGTCAGAACATGGGTGTGAAGGTGATGAATAGTGGTCGGAGCTCGAGTGGCTAGAGCTCGAGAGCTCCGGTGAACCTAATCCTAAAGATTAGGTTAATGCTACTTATTAGAGTGTAAAATGAAAACATAGAATACATTCTACAATTAAAATCTACTTAAAATACATGGGAAATACCTCAACATCGCCGGAAGACAAGGAGATGGACAGTCGGGAGCGGAGCTACGATGATGGGTCGGGAACCGCCTCCTACTCCTCCCTCCTCGCTGGAAATTGACAGATGTAGCCACCTGTCACCAGGCTCTATCCTCAGGACACAATTTGAGGGGCTATGGCATAGTAAAAAGGGAACACCACTTCAAAAAGTGTGGAGGTGAAACTATATACAAAGGGAAGTTGACCTAAGGCTTTCACGTAAATAAAGGATTGTACAAGGTAGACGAAGGGTCCGCGTGATGGGTTGTTGTGCTGAGAAAACTTTTCATGAAGGAGTTGAAGATCATAGGGGAGTGTATTATGGTGGGAAAAATCACGAAGGAGGCATGGTCCGTAGTTTGACAGCAACATGCATAGGGGGATGATGAGTTGACTGAAGTATACAAAGATTCGACTCCTATTGGACCATGTTAGCTCACTAAAAGATAAAATAGGGAATTAATCTCTTATTAGAAATAAAAGAATTATTTATTATTTTATGTAGTATTCTAAGGTGATTTTTATTTTATCTTACAAGATAATTTATGATAGGTTAATTTTTTACATGTATAATTATAGATTCATTTATCTATAAAGTATGTATTTCATTTTTATTTAGTATTTTATATTTATTATTTTATACACATATTGATATATTCTAACTTAATTAAATATACATAAATATATTGTTATTTTATTTTTTTGATATCATATGTACACTTATTTAATTATAGTTATTTATTATGTAGGTGTATATATGTACAATTCATCTATGTATTTTTTATACAATTTGTTTAGCGTATTTTTAAGTGTTTTATTTTATTCTTATTATTACATATGTTATAAGTAATATATAGAAGATTACAAAAATATACAATTATGAACAATATAAAGAGCAAATAAAATTAATATTTATTCAGGTATTGTGTAGAATAGGGGTCCAAAACCTAACTTTTACTACTTAGTTTCAAATTAAATGAAAACAACATCATTAAATATCTAAGTAAAGTTATATAAAATTAAATGTGATTTTTTTAAAATTTCGATTTCATATAGAGGAGATATAGGTCTAGAAAGTTTGGATTTTGGAATTTTATATTGAGTATAGCAAGCACAATAGATATTATTTTTGTGTGAAATAAATTTTGTATTTTTCTATGTATTTTTTCTACAAATTTTTTGTACAAAGTTTATTGATTTGATTTATAAATAATTAAGAATAAATTAATTCCCAAATCTCAATTATTAGGCAAAAAAATAGGGTTTTATTTTATCTTTGGTCCTTGACTCCCCCTACTTTATTCCTTGTCGACCTAGTCATCATGATGCTTATGTCTCGGGGTTTAGGGTCATTCAATACCATTGGTATTTCATTTCTTTTCTTCTTCTTTTTTCTTCTTTATTCTTTTATTTTGGCTTTAAATAAAATATTTTATACAATAAATCACGATAAGTAGTAGATGTTATTTCAAGCAAAATAATGTTATTACATGCATTTAGTTGGGGTTAAAAAGCCAAAATGAAAGAACAAAGGTTTAAAAATGGAGATTCATCACCTATATGTAATATTATGTAAGATTTTTCAATTCCATCTTTTAATTTGTGTTAATTTCAGTCGTAGTGATAAATGTGATCATCTCCTCTCCAGATCTAATCTGCTCGATCAGAGCTTCACAATTAGTTATCATCATTTCCGAACATAGACTCACACTCGCCATATTGTTCTTCATCCTCTTCCAAGAATCTAACCACCTAGATTGATCGAAATATGGGATCCAATCTCCTTCTCGATCGTCAACCACCTTAGATACCCATTTACTTCATTTGCCTTCGTTTTAGCATAATAAGCTGGCCAGAGAAATTGTCTCCAAGAAAATAACTTTTCTATAGGCCTTTGAGTGCATTAGGAGTGTGAAAGCATAATCTGGAGCTGACTTTCAGCAACCGATAACCTTAACCTTCAGATTAGCATTTGAGCTTCGTCAGATTTCATTGCCCTATCCAGACAACTCAACGGAGAAAAGGGAAGACCTGTAGACCTTCAGGCTTCATGTTAGGTGGAGATCGACCAAGAATGGGTCAATCAAAGCTTAGTAAGGAGTTTATTCAATCCTACTCTTCCTGCACTTATAGTTGTCATCCAATCAAGAAGGCGAGTTCCAGATCCAATCGTCGTCATCCGATTTACCCCAAATTCTGACCGTCGATCCAGATCTGAGTCGAGCTTTAGGAGCCCTTGGATGCACATGTGAGCAGCACAAGCTTCTATGATTATTTCACTTTAGCCCTTCTATTTTTTTCATTTTTAAAAAAGACCTTTGTAGGACACATGTCAATGAGTTATGCTTGGAAAAATTGCATATTTTCCCCTACATTTTATTTTATTTGTAGTTTAGTCCTTTGTGAACAAATAAATATGCATCGCACGTGACTTGTGGTATTTTTGCAATAGACGTCCCGTAGTATCTTTGTTATTGTTTTCCATTTAAGAATAAATTATTCAAAGAATAGCCTGTGCCAACGTGACTTATGTGCGCCGGCACATTCATTTTTGTGTGAAATTTACAATTCTATCCACGTGTTTCTTTATTATATTATTAGTTTAGTGTAGAAAATAATTTTCTTGTAAAATAATCCGTATGAAGTTGTGTTTCAATTAGGTTGTTAATTGTAATTAGTAAGTAGCTTATCTTGCGTAATAAATCTACAAAAATTCACATAATCTCCTATTAGTAGTATTATCATATGTAATGTTTGTTTTGCATTTTATTGTGTTCTATATTTAAATAATTGAAAACACATCATTTTTCTCCAGTTTGTAGTATTAAATAAATAAAAATTATAAAATTTGCTTGAAAAATTCTACAAAAAATTGTGGTTGTTTGCTTACTTTTTTTAATTTTGTAAAAAATTCACTTTTAATTTCATTATATAAACAAAAAATTGCAGAACATTATGAACACTTAAAAATTCCAAAAAAAAATTCACCGAAAATCCTAAAATTATATGGAAGTCCTTTTTGAAAACCTTGAAAAATAGTCTTTGTTTATGTATATGTTTTATATATTTTTTATTTTGTTTCTTATTTTTAAAAACCCAAAAACATTTCCATTATTTCCTAATCATTCTTTTTCCCATTTTTAATTATTTTAAAAATTCTAAAAAAATCTAAAAATTCACAAATATAGTAAACAATTATTAAAATCCAAAAATATTTTATTTGAAATTTCTCCATATTTTTCCTGTATTTTAAAAATCTAAAAAGAGTTTGTTTACTTTTTTGCTTTATTCCTCTTATTCTTTATTTTAGCTTTGTGTTAAAAATTAAAATATAAAAAATTGGAAAAATAAAAAATCATTAAAATATATAATAAAAGAAGTGTTAAAATTTATAAAAATTAAAAATATAAAAAATCCGTAAAAACCAAGAGTAGTTCAATAAAAAGAATCCTTTTTATTTCATTAATTTCTTTTTTAATTTAAATAACCCTCGTGATTTGTAGCCTCATTGAGTTTGTACATGTACGCTATACAAGTAAATAATTAGCAAATTATTCTCTTTCTTACATTCCTCTGTTGGCTTACATTTTGAATAATTAGAATATTTTTTAGGGAGATTTAAGGTTACATCGAGACACTTTCATTTTCCTAATAAAAATCCCTAAAAATCTCTATTAAGCACCTACTAGAACGAGATTCGAGACTTGTGGGTGGACATCAACTGACTGTCTCGATGTCAAAACGAGAAGACCCCAATAGATTGAACATGTCTAAGTCTCAATAGAATTTTGGTATGGTATACTATTCAGACTCCCTTAGATCTGGACATGATATTATTTTGTTTGACGATGTTAACAATATGCAACTACCGAGCAGAAGTGTCATGGCCATACCTGCCTGGGAAAGGGAGATGGAGAGGGTCACCTCTAGAGCTCGACCTGAGGAGACTTCAAAGGATGAGGAGGAGAGGCATCACATGCAATAGTCACTTCAGAAGAGGATGACGAGATCCACTCAAGAGTTAGAGAGGAGGAGGTTGACACGAGCGCAACAACAACATGGAGACACTTGGAGTCTACGGAGGACCTTGTATCTTCGATTGAGGTGGATATACCTTCAACAACTATCCCCCAACCTGCAGTAGACAATTCAGTTTTTAATTCCAAGTTGCATTCACAATATTCATATATGAAGAATTCTTTTTCAATTAATACAAAGAATGATGTTACAATTTTCGATTCTCCTATTTCCCTTTCTTTAATCCCTTTCCTCTGTTCTCTTACAAGAGGAGAGCACAACATAAAAAAGATTCACAAGGATGACCCAGAATTGGCATGGTTTTGTAAGGAAAATATTATGGTTAAGGTGCCATTTGAGGAGTATGTTTCTAATAATCCAGCATTCCAGAAATACCTTAAGGTGAGATGTACACCTACTAGGGTTAGTAGGAAGAAACCAGACTAATATGTTAATACTTATGTCTTATAAATAGCCACTACAAGCTATCTCAAGAATAAGAAATTACTAAGGAAGAAGAGAGTCATGGGTGCTCAATTCGTGGAGAGTGATATTGAAGACATTGCATTCACACAAACTCTCCAAGATAATGGTTCTTCTATCAACCTTCTGCCCTTAACACTTTATGAGAAATTGGAATTAGGACCACTTCGAAAATCCCGAGTATTACTCTAATTCACAGATAAATCAACGAAGAGACCTAAGGGAGAAGTAAAGAATGTGGTTATCTCGACTGAGGGACAAGACTACATGGTAGACTTCATGGTCCTTAACATAGAAATCCTCAACCACGACCGAGAATATGAGATCATTCTTGGGTAGCCATTCCTTAGGAACATCGGTGCAACATTTGATTATCAAACTGTAATAATGAAGTTCTGATTTCCAAGCAGAGAAGTGAACTTAGAGATGAAGCAGATGAAATGGCAGCGACCTAACTCTGAGACCAGCACGAAGTACTCATCTTCAAAGGTAGATATAATATTCAATAAATTATGGGATATCAGTAATTATTCGTAAAATTTGTAAAATACATGTAAATTTGTATACCCTTTTAAACTTGTAAAAACAAATTTACCTATAATGTGTATATTAATTAAAAGATGTTTAATTTGTAAAATTATTGTAGACGATACTCTGGTTGTAAAATTGTTGTAAAATTTTTTGCAGTGTGCTTTAAATTTGTATGAAATTGGGTGTATAACAAAAAAATTCAAATAAAAATGGCTTCTTCTTAATTAAAAAATCCTTTTCATTTCATACATTTGCATATCATTCAGTATATCATTCATATACACAAAGTGGAAAGTCATCGGATTCTAAACTGAGTCATTAGTAAAAACCAAGAGTGGGGACTTGACATCAATCCACTTAATTTTCAGAGGAAGTTCGTTGAGAAATACGATTTTATAATCTCCAGGTCATAAACTTAATTCTCCAAGTTTCGCAAGGCAATGTCTAGACTTGGACTCTTTGTGTGTAACCTAATTTCCTCGTTTTGTGTAGACTCATGGATAGGGAACTAATTTGTACTCTACCACTACACATTTCGCTCAACTCAGACTGGGTATTGGAAGACTGTGTGTTTTCTTTTCTTTGGTACCGTGGACATCGTAAGACCATAGTAACGAGTTCAAATAATGCTTTAGATAAGGAATAGTCTGCTAGTCCTAGCCCTTCAATAGACGTGGGGGCCAATGCAACCACTTCACATGGCTATTCATGTTTGTACCCAAAAAAATCAATACCTTGAATAGATAGGCAAAACAAGGGCCTAAAATAAATGCAAAGTAAAAATATTAAAGTCCTAATTTCTTGACCACAATGGTCCAATGCCTGCATATCGAAGACTTGGCTACACTAGCCAAGCTTCAAAAAGGAGACATGGCTACATTGTCTAGGCTCCAACATCTCCCCCTTCTTCCATTTGTGATATCAACAATACTTGAACTAAGAAGGAAATACCCGACTCCCCGAGAATGAGTTACTAGGGAGGAGATGGAACTGTAGTTAGGCATTTCCAATGGGAAGAGGTAACACCCCTCACACACAAGAGACAGATATTCAATGTTCATGTAGTATGCTTTGGAAGGGTATTGATCTAACAGGACTTCTGAGTCAAACTTGGATAATGACTTGTACAACTTATTGATTTTAGAACCCTAATTCTATAAAGATTTCTATCACACTATTTATCCAAAGGTGGAGTCGAGCTCTATTTTCACATTTTTTTCATGACCTTTGTATGGAACCCAATCTCACTTCACTTATGCGTCCATTTTAATTGCTCGAGGACGAGCAAGGTTTAAGTACAATGGGTTAATGAATATGTGATTCATCACTTTAAAATATGAAAATAGAGCTATGTTGCCAAGTAATTAATTACATTTAGAAATTAATATTGCATATTTATCATTCATGATTATGAACATAATATCCAAATTATGTCATTCATATCTGCATTAATAAGAAACCACAAATCATATGTATATAATAACATGTACAATAACATATTTTTGCACATTTCTTAAGATTTATACTAATCAAAATGAAATAAACTCAACTCCGATGTGCAACTATTACTAACATTAATGAATGAAAAATACCAGTCAAATACTAACTTCTACATATGATAAATAAAACCCAAGCCCTTATTCTGAGACAAAGTGTTGAAAAGTCAAATATCTCCCACATATAATCTTCTATGAACCCCTACTCACTTTTTAATAAATGTACAATAATATACTAATAAAACAAGACCAAATTTGAAAGAATCAGAGTTCTTATGTGAAACTTGAGCATTGGGTCCAAATTGTATATTGTATGTATTTACTAGCTTAATCTCATTTTTATGTAAAAAAATTTTATTATTCTTCTTTTTTTTCTCATCATTAAAATACCAAAAAATTAGACTACATAAATATTCCTTTTATATTTAGTTACATTTTATTTTGAAATTACATTTACTAAAAATTATATAAATTGCAAAACATTAAAATATGGTATTTTATACATAAAATACTGCCAAAACGACTACTTTGTACATGTGACATCTTTTGGTTTTGGTCTGGTAAGAAAGTTGTTGATATTATTAATATGATCGATTTTCATGAAGGAAACGTTTTGATTTGACTTCGTTTTATATTTATTTGGAGTTTATTTATTTTTTTTTCTATTTTTATGAGAGAGACATGTGGCCCCTCATGGAGATGCCACGTGTCACCTCCACTTACTCACTCAACTCACTTCTTCCTAGACCTTTAATATGAAATACCCCTTCATCCGACGATTGTGTTCTTTTCTCCTTTTTCTTTTATTTTTTCATTTCCTTTTCTTTTTATTTCTTCTTACATGTAGCTTACTTGTCCATTCGATCTAGGCCATTTGAACGATCGTGCTTTGTCTCCTCCTACATCTGAATCCCTCAGTCAAGTTCCCCACCTTCCATCGCATGCGACCGAGCACCCTTGACCATCTCCTCGTCGACCACTTCCTCCTAGATCTCTCCACTCCTCCATCTTTCTCCTCCTTGACTGTACCGCAACGTTCCTGTCACCTGATCTTCTCGCTAACCATGACAACTATACAATCAAAACCTAAAGCGCTTCTCATCATTGTAAACATCGACCAATTGTGAGAGATATCCATCAAAAGCTTTGAGCTCCCAGGGAACCTAGGCTAGTGACAGCTTCCTTAGGTCAGTTGACGCGATGATGAGCTAGGGCTCCACTCTGGTGAGATTCGTGGTGTTTCATCCATGTAGCAGCAAGCTTCAAGCTCCGCTGTCGAGATTCTAGATGTTCAGTTCATCGCACCTTTGAAGGCGAGAATCAGAGACGAGCTATGCTACATTCGGTCAAACTCTCACGATAACTTGATGGTACAATATCCCTTGCTTTCTTTTTCCTCTTCTCTCTTTACTTGTTTTCTCCCTATTTCCCTATTGTTTCATCTCCCCAAACCATTTCTTTACAACTCCTCATCGAACAGAAATAAATCAACACCAAATCTGACCATCATCATCATTTTCCTGCCCTCACTACATAAGTAGCTGCATCAACTGCTACAAATCACCATCAACGACCAAACCTGCACCCAATTCTAGGTCCCCATCTTATCCATTATGATTATGAGCATCACCCCTCCTTTTCATCCTACATCACTTGCATGACTAGGGCAGAGCTTCCAAGCTCGAACTAGCATCTTCATTTGCAAGACCACCATGTGTCTGATCTCGAGGAACTCAACCAGAGATGGACATCTTCCTTTGATAGAACCTATAACTCAACCTACACTTTGCAACATAGGAGTGAAGGACAGGGCAACCTCAGATCACTTTCTGCATTGTTAGAGACTTAACCAGTTCCCATCCCCACTAAGCAAGGGCCCCATCACATCAGCAACCAGCATTTGACCTTTAAAGGAAATGAGAGCTTTATTCTATCTTTAGAAACACAATAGCTATAGGAGGAAGAACCATTGGAAGCAACACCAAGTCTCACACAACTAGTAGAGGCTTCCTGGGATATCTTCCATCCTCTTTGGAGGTAATCATGCATTATATTTGATGAATCAACAATTCATCATCTTTATTACTTCATTTTGGCTGAAAACCCCCTAAATATCAATAACTTGCATATCATAACAATCGTAAATCATCTGTTAATATTGTATTATTATAACTTATTTTTACCCAAAATAAATGAATAAAGAAGATAAAAAGAGAGAAAACAAGGATGTATATATGTAATAGATGTGTACTGATCCTAGTATCGAGAGTAGGTCAAGTGTTGACCTAATCGACATGGAATAAAGTAGGGGGATATGGTTCTTAACCTATAAAAAAATTACAAGTCCATATTCATATTGTGCATATTCATCATATTCATTACATATATATATTGTACTATTTTATGCATCATTAAATATACTCAAATAAAAACATTTTCTTCATGAAGCTTCTACATAAAAATTTTATTTAAATAATAAAATGTTTGAAAAAAAATCATGTATAAAATAAAAGTTACAAGACCCGGAAAAAGTCGTAAAGCCGTAATTAAAAGCTCAATATCTTCATCATATGAACTCAAAATGAATCAAACCCACTTTTATTGTATTTAAAATAAAATAATATTTAAAATGAAAGTGATTCATAAACTTTGGAGTTAAGATGTGAAAGTCGGCTATTTGGGGAAGTTAATGTACTTGTATAATTGTATATCTCATGTATATATTTTATTCTTGATATTTTCGTACATATTATTTTTTAATATTATATATATTTTTTATATTATTTGTAAAAAAAATAAAAATTTAAAAAAAAATAAAAATAATAAAAAATAAATATGTGCATTTATTATATACGTATAAGGTACTTATATTGTACATATCATTATTTATTTGTACTAATAAATAAACCCATAAAAATAAAATGAAAATATGTTTATAAACCTTAAATTATTCCATAAATGAATAAAATATAAAGTAATGTGTATATTTATGAAAATAAATAAATAAAAATAAGTATACATTGTATAGATAATTTATAAAGGTAAATACATGTTTTAATTGTTTAGATGTATAAACTTAATTATTTAATTTATTAAAATAATCATAAAATAGTTTATTAAATTATAAACATTTGTTATTTTAAAAGGATTTCAATTTGTGTCTAAATTGTTGGACGTGCGAGCCCACGAGGAGCCATTATGCAATAAATGTTATTGCAAATGTCATTCCCTGATCTAAAATAAAGAATAACTAATTTGCATAATAGGTCCCTTAGAAAAATTAGGGTTATGTACCATGGCCATCTTGATGATCATACAACTGTTGATTGAAATATTGAATCATAAAGGCTGGTGCTTGGATAAACATCTCAAGAGTTAGATTGAGAACTCATCAAGCACCGTCAAATGATTATTAAGAGATGAAATCCAACCTAAGTAGGAGATGGCAATCCTTTCTCACATAGGTTGATATCTAACCGACCTCTTGATGTAGGTCCTATGCATAGAATTAGAGATTCGGAGGTGTTAGATTATTTAGGTCAAAGAGTTGACTTAACGAGATCGAGATAACCAAAGTCCTATGTCGTATGCTATCTTGATATAGGCACACATCCTCTGACCAGAAACAGATGTGTTACTATAAGTCTGAGTATGTACATTTGGCAGACCAATAGGTTGATGACCTAATCAAGGTTTATACACCGGCGAGCTGGTGTGCATATAAGGACATGTGAGTAATATGATCTCTCAAAGGGATCATACATGTTCACTTGTGAACCAAAAGACATGAGCTCACTCATGAGGTATTGGGACCGATAAAATTCCATGCATGGTCGTCGTACTTTGGAAGCATGACAAGACTGTGAAGGTATGATATATGCTTTTGGAAAGCATATGATCGATACCAATTCCCAATGACCAAGATTGAGAAACTTGATGATTAAACCCTAAAGAAGACAGTATAAAATTGTTATATATCTTTGGGTTTCATCATAGGTCTTCCAGTATGCAGGATGTATAAGTGTTGGGAATACCTGAGGGTAATGCGATCATAAACGATTATATAACCATGATGCTTCCATTCCGAGGGAGTGATGAAACATGTTTGGATTTTAGTGACTCCTCTCAGTAGAGAAGTGACCTAATCTTAGTCCATGTATTGGACATTAATCTGATTGAGATTCTGATGCAATGATAAGATTATGTCTACGGCCTTGATTCAATTAAGCATCATTAGGAGGTCCATGAGATCTGGATTTGAGATGTGATCTCAATATCCTAGTCACTATACGTGGAACAATACAAATGCCCCATCCTTATCTCCAAGTTTCTGCGGAGAAAGCACATTATTCTTGAAAGGGTTCAAGAATGATTCAATAATTGAATTATATCTGAGCATTGAGATATTGATAATTAAATGTGATTTAATTATCTTAACGCATGTGGATAATTATCCAATATAATTAAATGTGATTTAATTATTGTGAATAAGAATAATGTGGATAGCAATATCCGATTATTCATTATATATTGTAAATGTGATTTATAGTGTATTAGAAAGAGCTTATTATGATTTATATTTGTTGATTAATTATTGATGTGAATTGGATTCACATTCTGTAATTAATTGAAAATGTAAATCACATTTTATTTTGGGTTGTGAATGTGATTCACAAATCTTCAATGGCAAGATAACAATATTTTCAAAATAATTATGGATTATTTTTGTAGAATAATTTACAACAAGAGTTATTGTAAATATCATGGAGATTACAAAGAGATTACAAGAAATCTCAAGATTGGTGGAGATCCCACCCTTCCATATTGGAAGGGTGGACGACCACAATTTCCCTAAGGAAAAATTGGTGGCCGTCCACTCCATATATGGAGGGTAGATTCTCCAACCAATTAACTCCATGTTTGGTTGATTTGATTTGGGATTGAATCATATTTGATTTATCAAATATATTTAATCTAAATTAAATTATTAGTTGTTGATTTTTACCAACAACAATCTTGACAATTGGATTAAACACAAATCCATCTCATCCATTGATTTGGTGTGTCCCATGGATTGTAATCCATGGACTCCCAAAACCCTATAAATAGAGAGGCACCCCTGCTCTCTATGGTTATGCTATTGAGATACAATTTTCTCTCTCTTTCTCTCTCTCTCTCTCTCTCTCTCTCTCTCCTTCCACATGCCAACCCTCTTCTCTCCTCCATTGGTGCCCGTCCACCAAACCCTATAGGAGAAGCTTCGTCGTCGCTTCGCCACCGTGCCGCCGCCTCGACGTTCCTCGGTTCTCCATCTTCTTCGGAGTGCTTCGCTCACGAAGAAGGTGTTTGATCTCGTGCGACAAGATCAGGAGTTCACCGTGCTTGGATCAACTTCTTGGATTGCGAGGATCACACGATTTATCCACGCGCTCGCAATTGTCTTCTCCGAAGATCGGACTTGAGACAGGAGGTCTCTTTTCATAGAGACTCGATCAACCATGCTACAATAGGTATTCCTTTATACTTTATGTGGTTTTAGATGAAACGAACCGAGAATCATTCTTGGATCATGTGGTTTCATCACATGAAAATTTTTAAATTCTGCTGCATAGAACAACTAGTACGACTAGTCGTTCTTTGTCGTATTCGATATGATGCTCATGCTTCCGTGATGCCCTTGAGGATTATTCCATATCCTTCAAGTGGTATCAGAGTCTTAGGTCGAAGGTTTTGGATACGATCCGTAAACCTAGGATGACTTGCGTTCGTTAAGGTTGCGAAAGTTTTTTTGTCACATTTCATTTTTCGCACCTCTGTTTAGTGAACAAATTCGGCCCTGTTTAAAATATGTAAACAAGAATTAATCACTTGGATTTTGTTCCCCATTAAAAAAGGAAACCATAGGATCTGAGTTTACGTAACCTGGATTCCGTTTGCTCGAGAAATGGCCTTTTGAACAAAAATGTATTCACTATTGCGGGAACTGCAAATCTTAACATGATTGATGAGTTAATTATTGTTTTGATGATCCTATACATGCATTAAATATCCCTTAAGTTCTATCATAAATCAAATTAGCAATCTTCGAAAATTGATTTTGCATCATTTGGATTTGATTTGATTGAGATATGTTAATTTTAGTAAGTAGGGGTCACTGCTGAAATTACATTCCTAATCAAGAACCATGTGATTGTCAATTAGTGAAATTAATTGTTAATTTCATGAGTAAATTATGGAAAATATTTGAGAAATATTTAATGATGATTATTTCCTTAATTTACATGGTCTCAACTAATAAATTGATTAGATTTGATTTAGATCATAATTGGAAACACAATCAACAAACAACTTGCTTGAATAGGATTGGGAATTTGTCTAGCAAATTCCCTTATAATCAAAATTGTTTTGATTATTACTATATGGTATAATTTCGGTTGAAGAACCGATGATAATCTCAAGTACACATTGATCTATTTGACATTATCCTTTCCTGAGGTGGATATGGTGTCTAGTCGGGGAGCATTTGGGTAGCAGGTCACACCATTTACGGTCTGTCCCACTCCGGTCAGTACTGGTCACGACAGTGTGTAGGGACTCGATAATGCCAGGGAAATTAAGGTTTATTTTTCTAATTATTAAAATTCAAATTAATACGTACTTTCAGATAATACCATATATATATATATTCAAGTAAAATCAATCAAGTTTGTTGATTGAATTGGATTGATAATTGATTTAATGAGATTGAATTAATTATATCCAATTAAAACACTCTATTATAGATAGATGTGTATTTTCCTTGGAAGAACTAATTATATGAATATGATTCATGATAATTAATAAAAATTTGATTATGAGGTGGAGGATCACATAAATGACATCCATGGTCTCTCATCAAGGCGAAGGGTTTCCGTCACCAGGGATTGCATGTAGGAGACGCATGTCCAAAGTGACAGCTCCTGTATGCAAGCGCATCTGGATCGGGCTCTTTGCTTCTCGAAAGAGTAAGGCCGTATGCGTAGTGACCCCAATATCGGATCCTCATATTACTGGGGCGATATTGGATTGCGCATTGTGAGTACTATTCCTATTGACGGTTGGTTCAATTAACGACGGGTCAACATCACCTTAGGGGAGGTGGGCCCTGGTGTTAAAGATCGAATTGGGAATGCAAATTGGATTTGCAAGGTGGAATATGTTCCCGCTTCTTTTTATCGGAGTTACAGGTTCTCATACTATTGGGATGTAACAAAGATACGGAAGGAGATCCCATATCTTGCTAAGATATAATGGTAAGTATATCTCTTACATTGAAAGTGATTAAGGGAATGAACTTTCAATGTTGACAAGACAAGACAACTTTGATATAAAAATTCCTAAATCAATGTAAAATATGTATATATAATATATACACTTATTCAAATTTCTTATTTGAGATAATCATTCATTAAATCCACTCAATGTTATACTCAATAATAACCAGTAAATTGTCATGGATTGGATCCATGATCATGATATTGTACTTGCAGCTGGACACATAATGTATGTGATTGCAATGTGCAAGTCTTCCTCATAATAATGAGGAATGACAAATAAGTAGACAATAGGACCACAACCCTAGTGTTTGTATGTCTCTACAGTCTTGATCTCTCATCGAATGTACTTTTGAAGTGACATGTCGATGATGATCACAATTGTCAATTAATCATTAAAAAAATCTAAGAAGATGTTCTGGCATACATATGTGCTCTCGACATTTAATCATGAATGACATGGTGGCTCTATAGGAGATGATGTATTCGAAATGTTTAAATACCTACTGACGTGTCGCTAAATACGATAATTAAATTTGGCACATTGTAGTACGTGTACCTAGCGATCCAGTAAGAACCGAGAGAAGATCTCCGTGAAGAGTGTCTCGGCTTAATATATATCCTGGACAAGTCCGGGGTCGAACACAGGGAGGCAAAGGAACAACTTTGGGGTTAATTAAAAAATTAAAATTTAGATTTCCAAGCGGTATTTTTTTTATATTTTTTTATGCAAATGCAAGTGAATTATGACACTAAGAAATCACACAACTTGGCCAAATTAATTTTAATGTCAAAATAGTCCAATTCAACCAAATTATATTTTTTCTAGGATCTTAATTCAGTGAGGAACACAAAACATATTTTTTTTGTATTTTTAGGGATAAAACACAACAAATAAAAATACACACTTTTTATGGGTTTTTTCACAATTTATCACACAAACAGTAAGCAAAAATCATGAAAAATTTATTGGAATGAAAACATGACATGAAGAAGCTACAGTAATATTTTTGGAATTTTTTGACAAATTTGAATTTTTTAGTGAAATCAGAGTGACAGTGAGTAAATAATTTCTAATAAATCCACATTATCAAATTAATCAGAGTGCGAATTATCTCAGAAAGATATTTAGATAAGCAATCAAGGAGAGTTGAAATTTTGTGAAAAGGATGTATGTGGAACTAATTAAAAATCAAATACTAAAAACACTCTACAATTTATTTCAGGCACAAGACATCTCCACTTTGGATAAAATTTGGACAGTAAGTTATTCACATGTCAAGTCATCATTCCTATTTTTTTGTGGAATTTTTAAAGCAATCGTGTGTGAGATATAAATTTAAGAATATAGAATGGGAAAAATATGCAGAATTTCAGTTAGACAATTTTAATTAATTATCCATGTAACAGAAAAATATTAATAAATATCCACATGGTAGAGAATTAGTTGCTCACACAATGAAAATTTTCATTCAATAAAATGATGTAAAAATGATGTCCAAATCAAAACATAAACACAGAGTTGTCTTTGCAAATAAAGAAAGCAAAATAAACAAACAACTTTATACAGGGACCTATTTATAATTACAGAAACTATAAATAAAATATTTACAATTTTTACAATAAAAAAATAAGTCACCTTCTTCTTCCTCCCTGGGTGGACGATGGAAGTGGAATGGAACCCAAAAAGGGGCGGATGGCATCGGCGGCGGCGGCGCCGCACGCGACCGCGAGGAGGGCCGCCGCAATGGCAGAGGATGGCGGAGGCGGTTGCGGCGCCGCGCCGCTGGGAGCTCGAAGGAGGCGGGTGGAGGGGCGGCGAGGGGCCGTACGACGGAGGGCTGGAGAGGGAGGGTTGCGGCTGAGGAGGCCGCCGTTGGCCGCTGGTGGCGGTTGCGGCTGAGCGGACGCCCGCGGGTGGCAGGCGGCGGTGGTGTGGCCGCCGTTAGCGGCCGAATAAGGAGGGGGCGGCGGGCGGCACCTGCGTCTGCTGCCTCCTTTCAATTATTTTTATTTATTTTTATTTTTTTCCTTTTTCTGATGTGATGATGATTTTTTTGTTGTTTTAAATTTTCTTTTTTTTTTGTAATTTTGTTTAAACAAGGAATATGATGAAAAATAATAAGATGGGTTGGTGGTGATGATGAACTAAACAAATGGGAAAAAATGATGGTGTTATGGCGGTGGTGATGGACGGGATGATTTGTGGTGTGCTAAAAAATTGCAAAGATACTAATGATGATAAGATGGAAATAAACTTACCTATGATGGAGAAGGTCACCTATGATGTGCTCAAGAGAGCACGGTCTTCGCTCGAATCGCCGGCGTGCGATGAGCTCGAGCAACGCACGGATGTGGTTGCGATGTAGGCCGAAAAGACAACGGATCTCACCAGAGAGAGGGCCGTCGTCGCTCGACTGCGGTTGCGTCGCTGTCACCGATTCAACTCAGGGAACTAGGCTCTCCTCACATAAAGATGGATCAAAGGCAAAAATGAGGAGAATGACATGCATAAAGATGATGCATGAGAAGTTATTAAGGTGGTGGAGTTGAATGGGAAGTTGGATTATTAATGGAGTTGAATGGGAAGTTGGAAAAAATGATGGAATAATGGAGTTGAATTGGTGGTTATTATAGAGAATGGAAATTAAATAAATAAATAAAGTGAAATAAAGTAGGCTACTTTAAATACAACAAAAAAATAAAGAAGGAAAAAAATAGTGGTGAATTTACAAGTGAATACATACAACATGTACAATTTTTTTACTTTTCTAATATGTAATTTTTTTGTCTTTTTAATAAGAGATATTTACAACAGAAAAATACAATAAAATACTACAATTAAAATAGAACATAAGTATGATTTTTTTTGTATTTTTAGTGATTAAGAAAGATACAATAAAAATTGAAGAAAGAATGAATATATACATGATATACAATGTAAATCTAGGTCCCAAAACCCAACTTTTGCAAATGAGCTCCTATTTTAATGAAACCACTTCCGTTGGATAGATAATTTTCTAACTTGAAATTTGAAAGTGAGTTTCGTGAATTTGGAGTTTATACGGAGTGGGAATTAAGCTTGGAAGTTGGACTTTACGGCTTTTTCTCTTTGGGATCTAGGAGCATTTATTTGAGTTGAAATTTGTTTTGTATTTTTGTATTTTTGTATACATTTTTATAAACAAGTTAAAGAAAGAATTGGGCAAAAAGGAGTTGAAATGAAATTATTAAAAATATATGAAGTTTTGGGCTATTTACATGTATAAAACTTCTTCGATTTTGCGGCTTTTTATTGTTAATTTATTTTGTACAATCTAATATACAATAATTAATGTATTTTATTTACAAGAATTATTTTGTTAATTTAATGGTTTTATGTACATTTATTTGAGACTTTACACAGGGATTTTGTTAAGATCAAGATGTTGTGATGATGAATCGCGGATTCATCATCCCCCTATACTTAAACTTTGCTAGTCCTCGATCAAATAAAGAATGAATAAGTTGGGTTAACCCCTGACTGTGCATGTGAATACAAGACTTGATCCGTTCAAGAACTCTCGATTTTAGAGATCCAAAAATTCTAAGCTTAACCAAGCTCTAGTCAAAAGGTATCCAATTTCCCTAATCATCAGACTCTCTTTGTATACATATATATAAGGGATATGACTTTAAGTGTGGACTGCAGTTACAAGAGTAGAGTCGTAACGTCACCCAAGGTTCCAGTCCAAGAGACTCTCCTAAGGACCCGATCCTCAACACTAGGGAATAAACCATTTCTTGCATCCAATCCACCGTCTATTTAGTTGTCAAACTTAAAAGTGTAGATGGAAGGCCAGTTGATGGAGGGCATAGGATTGTGTCATTTCTTCTCTCCCTCTCATTGGAACATGGATCCTCTCAAGTGCCTTATTACGCAACGCATATTTTTGGTGTTGATCAGTGCGTCCGTCAAGAGAAGTTGGAGCTGTCTGCACTTGTTTTCTTGGGAGTACACCGGGGTGTGCCTTTTTTGAGTACCTATCATACCTTCTATACCCAGACTTGTAGCATTTACGATGCAGAGCCCTTTTTTGGTGCAAGCCCGACTCCTGGTCCTAATAGCGGTGGTCCAAGTGGACACTTTGAAATGGTTGGGAGCGCTCGCCTTTGTTGGAAGCTCTTTTGATAATTGACTTTGTGGAATGAGAGCTTTTCTTTAACATTTCATTGCTTTGTAGTATTTTGGCTAGCTCCAATGCTTTTACCAAGAGTTGGCGCACACTGATCAACATTTTTTTAATTTCATCACACCCTAGCACATAGGTAAATTCAAGAAATAGTACAAGAACCATGTTCTCATACTGGCTAAAGATGCTGACACTCAGGTTTCATGAAGCCTTCATTGATTTTATCCCATCCTCGAGCATCATCAAATCAAGTCCAAACTCAAATCCCTCATCCCAGTTCCTTAAGTGAAATTTCAACTCATCTCATCATAATTGCAGTCGTGTATGTGAGGTGTTGATCATATTCTTAAGGTAGAGACTAAGCATGCAATATAGCACACAAATCTTTCAAACTAGGGAAATGTGAATAATTAAGTCGAGGACCCTAATGACTAAGGCTGGTTAACACAAAATCTCAATACCTCGTAAACCGTGTTCTTGAACATCACTAGTCTTGTGTGAAAGTGAATTGTGTCAGGGATTAAACCAACTTATTAGTTAGTTTTTTTTTAATTTTTTTAGTTTTTTTTAGTTTTTTTTATGATTGATTTTTTTTAAGTTTTAGAAAAAGTTTTTTTTCAAAAAGTTTTTTTTGACAAACAAAGGCAAAGAAGATTTTTTTTGTTAGAAAAGTTTTGCTTTTTTTTTTCAAAAGTTTTTTTTTTGAAAAGTTTTTTTAGCAAATAAGGAAAAAGATTTTTTTTTGAAAAAAAGTTTTTTTTTAAAAAAAGGTTTTTTAAGAGATTTTTTTTTTAATTTTTTGAACTCTTTTTTTTACCCACCCCATAATTATTGTATAATATATACAAAAATACGTGAAAGTACGAGCTATGGGTAAAGTTTATATGTAATATATACACGCCCCCCTATACTTAGCTTGTGCTATGTCCTCATGGCACTAGGTGACAAAAGGACATAGCTCGTACTAAGCATAGGAAAGATAAAATAATAAAAAAATATAGAAGTCAATCTGCCCCTCTATACTTAGGCTCTGGTCAGCCTAAGTGTAGAAGAAGAGCAAAAATGTGGCGGACGAGGTCAAGAGGAGAAATGATGAGTATATACACATGGCGAGCATCGGTCCCCCCTATACTTAGGCTTTGGTCAGCCTAAGTATAGGACAAGAGTAAGTGTGAGAACCGATGTGATCTCGAGAATATACAAAGAAGGGAGAATATGTACAAGAGTGATTGAATCTTCTAAGATGTTGAATCTTGATGCTGCATCTTCATCAAGAGTAATAAGATGTATCTGCTCTATGCTCACTCTGTATGAAGTTGATGACCTCGACTTGGACTAACTGCTCTTTCGAATCAACAAAATGCTTCAACAGTTGTCCATTCACCACATGAGATTGTACACCATCTGTGAGATCAGCTATCTCTACACTTCCATTCTCATGCACTTTCATAACCACAAAGGGACCCATCCATTTAGATTTGAGCTACCCATGGAACATCTTCAACCTGGCATTGAACAACCATACTTTTTGCCCAGGGACAAAGTCTTTACACCTAATGTGCTGATCATGCCATCTCTTTACTTTGTCCTTATAAATCAAACTGTTGTCATATGCCCTGTTTCGGATTTCCACGAGCTCGTTCAAGTTCAAGTCTCGACAAAGCTTCCCTAGGTGACAACTCCAATTAATCTTCTTAATTGCCCATTCGGATTTATGAATCAATTCTGCAGGCAAATGGCATGGCTTACCATAGATCATTCTAAATGGTGAAGTACCTAATCGTGTCTTGTAGGCTGTCCTATAGGCCCACAGAACTTGGTCCAAAAGCTGAGACCAATACTTCCTATCGGGATGAACCAATATCTGCAAAATACTCTTCACCTCTCTGTTCGAAACCTCTGCCATGCCGTTGGACTGTGGGTGGTAAGGACTAGTAACTCTATGCTCAAATCCATAGTCCTTAGCTAAAGATCTCATATCTCGATTCACAAAGTGGCTACCCCCATCAGATATCAAAACTTTTGGCACCCCGAACCTAGCAATATGATGATCTCTCACAAACTTACAAACAGTCTTTCTGTCTGCGGTTCGGGTTGGGATAGCCTCCACCCACCTAGATAGATAGTCAACCGCCAACAATATGTACTCATGTCCATGGCTGTTGGGAAAGGGACCCATAAAATCTATGCCCCATGCATAAAAAACATCACAAATAATCATCGGTTGCATAGTCATCTCATCTCTCTGTCCAACTGTCCCTCCCATCCTTTGACAAATCGGGCACAACCGTACAAAATCAATGACATCTCTAAACAAGGTCGGCCAATACAATCCACATTGAAGTACTTTGTGAGCGGTTCTCTTTCCTGAATTGTGTCCTCCAGCCTCAAGTGAATTACAATATGTGAGGACACTCTGGTATTCCTCCTTAGGAATACACCTTCTCCAAACACAATCCGGTCCTTCACAGAAAAGGAAAGGATCGTCCCAGTGGTATCTCCTCGAATCCGACTTCAGTCGATCAATGCTGCTCCTAGTCCAACCATGGGGAACCTGCTTAGAGACAAGATAGTTCACCATGTTGGCATACCACGGGAGAGAGTCAAAAACACAAATTGACTCATCCGGGAAGGTCTTTGTAATCCTCTCAAGATCAGGACAATCCTTAAGTTCAATTCGAAAAAGGTGATCACCCACAACATTCTTCACTCCAGGTATATCTTTAATCTCCAAATCAAATTCCTGGATGAGTAAAATCCACCTAAGAAGGTGTGTCTTCGCATCCTTCTTTTCCATTAAGTATCAAATTTCTGTGTGATCTGTGTAAATTGTCACCTTAGAGCCCAAAATATATGATCTGAACTTCTCGAGGGCCCATACTACTGCGAGCATTTCCTTTTCAGTCACTGTATAATTTTTCTGTGTAGGATCTAACACTTTGCTCGCATAGTGAATCGCAAACGGAATCCCCTCTCATTGTTGTCCTAACACAGCTCCTATAGCGAAATCTGAAGCATCGGTCATGATCTCAAAGGGGAGAGACCAGTCAGGAGCTTGTAGGATAGGCGAGGCACAAATCTTCCTCTTTAAGAGCTCAAAGGCCCCCAGACACCTGTGATCTACAACAAACTTTGTGTCTTTCCCTAAGAGCTCAGTCAGTGGGCGGGCGATCTTTGAAAAATCCTGAATGAATCTTCTATAGAATCCAACATGCCATAAGAATGACCGCACTGACTTCACGTTGGTAGGTGGATATAGTTTCTTGATCACCTCCACCTTGGCAGGGTCAACCTCCATTCCCCCTTTTGGAGATGACATGCCACAACACGATACCCTCCGTCACCATAAAGTGACTCTTCTCCCAGGAGAGTACCAGATTCACCTCTCTACACCTCGTGAGGACTCGGTCCGAGTGCACTAAACATGTATCAAAAGAATCACCATGGAACGAGAAGTCATCCATGAACACTGTTAGCAATGTGAGCCCGAGGCAAACCATTCCTACAATAAATGTTATTGTAATAAATGATTTATCAATAAAAGTTATTGATTTTGTTTCACTCCCTTTCTGATATTGAATGAATGAATGCACTATAAGGTCCCTCTGTACAATAAGGGTTATGTACCATGGCCAACTTGATAATCATACAGCTGTTGATTCAATGATTGAATCATAGAGGCTGATGCTTGGATGAATATCTAAGGATTTAGATAGAGGACTCATCAAGCATCATCAATGATTAACAAGTAGTGATCTCCAGTCTGAGTGGGAGATGGCAATCCCATCTCATTAGACTGATATCTGATCGACCTCTTGATGCAGGTCCTCTGCATAGGAATATTGATTCGGAGGTATCAGATTAGTTGAGTCAATGAGTTGACTTAACGAGATCGAGATAACCAAAGACCTATGATGAATACTGTCACATCACAGGCAAACATCCTCTGACCAGAGACAGATATATTACTATATGTCTGAGCATGTACATTTGGCAGACCAATAGGTTGATGACCTAATCAAGGTCTACACACCGGCGAGCTGGTGTTCATGTAAGGGCATATGAGTAATATGATCTCTCAAAGGGATCATACAGGTTCACTTGTGAACCGGGAGACATGAGCTCACTCATGAGGTATTGGGATTGACAAAATTCCATGCATGGTCATCATGCTTTAGAAGCATGATATGAATTTGAAGGGAAGATATATGTTTTGTGAAAGCATATGATCTGTACCCTATCCCAAGGACCAAGATTTAGAAACTTAATGATCAGACTATGAAGATGACAGTGTAAAAGTGATCTTTATCTTCATGATGATCATGAGTCTTCCAGTATGCAGGATGTGCAGGTATTGGGAATACCTGAAGGATGATTTGATCATAAATGATTGTATAACCATGACGCTTCCATTCCGAGGGAGTGATGAAATAGGTCTGGATTTTAGTGACTCCTCTCATCAAAGAAGTAACCTAATCATAGTCCATTTACTGGACATTGATCTGAATGAGATTCAGATGCAATGAGAAGATTAGGTTTACGGTCTTGATTTAATCAAGCATCTATGAGAGGTCCATGGGATCTGGATTTGAGATGTGATCTCAATATCCAAGTCACTATACGTGGAACAATACAATCGTCCTGTCCTTATCTCCAAGTATCTGAGGAGAAATAGCATTGTTCTTAAATTGTTTAAGAACAATTCCATGAGATCTAAGCAAAGAGAAGTTAATAATTAAATGTGATTTAATTATCATGATGTATGAGATATTATCCAATATAATTAAATGTGGTTTAATTATTATGGATAAGAATAATGTGGATAGCAATATCCAATTATTCATAATATATTATAAATGTGATTTATAATGTATTAGAGAGAGTTAAATATAATTTATATTAGTAGATTAATTATTAATGTGTATTGGATGCACATTGTTTAATTAATTGAAAATGTAAATTACATTTTGTTTTGGGTTGTGAATTTGATTCACAATATTCCAATGTCAAGATTGCAATATTCCCAAAATTAATTGAGAATTATTTTGGTGAATTAAAATACCAACAAATTGTTGTTGGAAATTAGATGGAGAGAAAATCAAGGAGATTGCCCTCCCCTTTTGGAAAGGAGGGGGCAGCACCAATTCCTTGAGGGAATTGGTGGCCGTCCCTCCCTTCCAAAGAGGAAGGTGTATCTCCCTTATTTTATCTCTCTCTATTTGTGTGGTCTAATTTGGTATTATATTTATTTGATTTATCAAATATATTTAATCAAAATTAAATCACAAGTTGTTGGTATTTACCAACAACAATCTTGACCATTGGATTGTCATAAATCAATCTCAACCATAAATTTTATATGACACATGGATTGAGATCCATGGATCCCAAAACCCTATAAATAGAGAGGCATTCTTGGCTCTCTCTTTACACACATGCTATTGTAGCAAAACTCTCTCTCTCTCTTTCTCTCATACTCGACAGCCCTCTCCCCCCCTTCTTCTTGGTGGCCGTCCACCTTGGTGGAGAGAAATGTCGACGCCCGCGCCCTCGTGCTACTGCTTCGACGCTCTGCGGTTCTCCTTCTACTTCGAGTGCTTCGCCCGCGAAGGAGACGTTTGATCTCGTGCGACGAGATCAGGAGCAACCGCGCTTGGATCAACTTCTTGGATTGCGAGGACACCGCGGTTCATCCCCGCGCTCGCAAGCGATCTCTCCGACGATCGGACTTGAGACAGGAGGTCTCTTCTCTTAGAGACTCGATCAACCACGCTTCAAGATGTATTGCATTATACTTGTTGTGGTTATAGATGAAACGATCCGAGAATGGTTCTTGGATCATGTGGTTTCATCGAATAAATTTTTTTTAAATTCCGCTGCACCGAACAACTAGTACGACTAGTCGTTCTTCGTCGTATCCGATACGACGCTCACGCTTCTGTGATGTGCTTGAGGATCTCTCCATATCCTTCAAGTGGTATCAGAGCCTTAGGCCGACGGTTTCGAATAGTGATTCGTTAACCAAGGACGACTTGGGTTCACTAAGGTCACGAAAGTTTTCATCGCATTTGTTTTCGCAGATCTGTTTAGTAAATAAATTCGGCACTGTTTAAATTGTTTAAACACGAATTTTATACTTGGATTATGTTCCCCATTAAATAAGGAAATCATAGGATCTGAGTTTGCGTAAATCGGATTTCGTATGCTCGAGATATGGTCGTTTTAATGAACATGTATGCACTGTTGCGGGAACTGTGAATCTGAACGTGATTAAAATGTTAATTACTGTTTAGACTTGCCTCGAAATGCATGAAATATCAATTAGGTTCTGTCCTAAATCAAATTAGCAAACTTTAGAAATTGACTTTGCTTAATTTGGATTTAATATGATTGAGATATGCCAATTTTAGTAAGTAGGGGTCACTGCTGAAATTGCTTTCCTAATCTAGAACCAAGTGATTGTCAATTAGTGAAATTAATTGTTAATTTCGTGAAATAATCTTGAAAAATATTTGTGAAATATTGAAACATTATTATTTGCCTAATTGACTTGGCCCCAACCAATTAGTTGATTAGATTTGATCTAAACCTTAATTGGAATTACAATCATCAAACTTCTTGCTTGAATAGGACTTGGGAATTTGCCTAGCAAATTTCATTAAAATCAAAATTGTTTTGATTACTATATGGTATAATTTTGGTTGAAGAACCGATGATCATCTCAAGTACAAAATAATCAATTTGGCATTATCCTTTCCCGAGGTGGATATGGTGTCTAGTCGGGGATCGCTGGTCAGCGGGTTGCAACGTATGTGGTCCGCCCCACTCCCGTCGGTACTGGCCATGACAGCGGGTAGGGCCGGAATAATGTCCGAGGAATTATGATGTATTTTTCTAATTATTAAAATACGAATTAATACGTACTTTGAGAATAATATCATATATATATTCAAGCATAAAATTAAGTTTGATTGATTGAATTGGATTGATAATTAATTTAATATGATTAAGTTAATTATATCCAATTGAAAATACTCTAATATGATTAGAGATAATAATTCCCATAGAAGAATTAATTATATGAATGAGATTCATAGTAATTAATTAAATTTGAATAAGAGATGGAGGATCACATAAGTGACATCCATGGTCTCCCGTCAAGGCGAAGGGTTTCGTCGCCAAATATTATATGTGGGAGACGCCTGTCCGAAGTGACAGCTCCCACATATGATCCGTTTGGATCGGGCTCGTCTCTTCTCGAAAGAGTAAGGACTTATGCGTAGTGAGCCCAATATCGGGTCCTCATATTATTGGGGCGATATTGGATTGCGCATAGCAAGTTGTATTCATGTTGACGGTTGGTTCAATTAATGACGAGTCAACATCACCTTAGGGGTGGTGGGCTCGGTATTAAAGACCGAATTGGGAAATGCAAGTTGGACTTGCAAGGCGGAATGTGTTCCCGCTTCTCTTTATTTGAGTCATAGGTTCTCATATTATTGGGATATGACAAAGATAAAGAGGAGATCCAAGTTCTTGCTTGAGATATATTGGTAAGTATATCTCCTACTTTGAAAGTGAATAAGGGAATAAACTTTCATAGTTGACATAGCAAGACTAATTTGATTTAAAAATGCCTTAATCAAATAAAATTAAATTGAATATATGATTATATGTTCTAATATAGAGCATTCTCAATTTCAGAAAATGAAGTCCTTGAACCCACTGAGCAGGCTTCTGGAGGTCAACAAATTGACCGGACCGAATTACTCGGATTGGATCCGTTATTTGGAGCTTGTGCTTTCGGCAGAGCGCATCAACTCTGTGCTCTCTGAAAACAAACTTGAAAACCCTAAATCTAAGGAAGACAAAGCATACAATGACAAGTATGATGAAGATCATGTCTTGGCTAGATGCTACATCTTGGGTTCTCTCTCCAATGTTCTTCAGAAGAAACATGTGGAGATGAGTACTTGCCAGGATATCATGCAGAATCTAAAGGATATGTTTGGTGACATTAACCGCACCCAGCGGTACAATGTTATGAAAGAACTCGTTCGCTGCAAGATGCATAAAGGGACCTCGGTCCACGAGCATGTACTCAAAATGTTTGGGTACTTGTCAGAGCTGGAGACTCTAAGGGCGACGATGGATGCAGACATGCAATCTGATTTCATTCTGCTGTCATTGCCCAAATCTTTCAATAACTTTGTGGTGTCATTCCACATGAATAAGCTGGAACTGACAAATGCTGGGCTTCTTGCTGCATTAAAGTCTGCAGAAGATGTAATGAAGAAAGATGGTCCCACTGGCACTGCAATGGTTGCACAGGTCAAAGGGAAGCACGGTCGGAAGCAAGGTTCTCGGAAGGGCCCGGCCCAGAAGAGAAAGAAGTAGGGACAAAGTGTTGCCTCATCTTCCAATGCATCCACTTTAATGGCGTCGAAGAAAACCGACGTCTGTCACCACTGCAAGAAGCCGGGGCACTGGAGGCGTAATTGCCCGGATTACCTGAAGTCGATCGACAAAGGTAAAGCCCCAGCAGGTATGAAATCTACTTTTATCCTTGAAACCAACTTTCTCGTTGGACGAGAAGGAAGTTGGTAGTTGATTCTGGTGCTTCTGTTCATGTATGCAATTTGTTGCATTTATTTCAGGAAACTAGACAGCTTGAAGAAGGGGAGATAGTCATCCAGATGGGATCTGATGCAAGTGTTGCAGCAGTCGCCGTCGGGACCTGCAGACTATCATTATCTAGTGGAAGAGTCCTAGTACTTAAAGAGTGTCTTTATGTACCTGAAGTCAAAAGGAATTTGATATCTGTATCTAAGCTAGTTAGAAGTGGATATTCATTCCTATTTTGTAATAAATTAGTCATAAATCATTATGATAAATATATTGCAGAGGGTATTTTGACTTCTGAAAGACTCTATGAATTGTGCATTAATGAGCATGTCATGAATGTTACAACCACTAATAAAAACCCTAAAAGATCCAGGAGTAATATAAATCATTCAAACATGATTTGGCATCAAAGGCTTGGTCATTTATCTGTTGATAGGATCAATAGATTGATAAAGGATGGACCTTTGGATTTTCTACAGGTTCAGCCTTTACCTACCTGTGAACATTGTATTCGAGGTAAAATGACTAGGATGCCTTTCCGTAACAAGGTTACAAGATGTTAAGGTATTATTGACCTAATACATAATGATGTATGCGGTCCCTTCAGTACCGCGACTCGAAATGGATATCGATATTATTTGACATTTATGACCATTCGCGATACGGGTTTATCTTCCTATTACGTCATAAGTCTGAAACCTTTGAAAAGTTCAAAGAGTTCAAGGTTTTGGTTGAGAACCAAACCAATAGGAAGATTAAACGAATTCGATCTGATCGAGGTGGCGAGTACCTATCAGATGAATTTAAGGAATACCTTAAAGAGAATGGAATTATTTCCAATCTCACTCCTCCTGGAACTCCCCAACTTAATGGTGTTGCTGAAAGACGCAACAGAACCATCATGGGTATGGTTCGTTCAATGATGAGTAAAGCACATTTGCCACTTAGTTTCTGGGGATATGCAGTAGAAACTGCAATATATATCCTAAATAGGATTTCTAGCAAATCTGTACCTAAGACTCCTCATGAGCTATGGTATGGAACCAAACCTAGTGTTAATCACTTGAGGGTTTGGGGTTGCTTGGTCCATGCAAAGAATGTGGATGCAAGTAAGCTAGAATCTCGCTCTCGTGAGTGCTACTTCATTGGGTACGTTAAAGATGGTATTGGATACCAACTTTATGACCCTGAGACCCAAATGGTTTTTGTCTCTAGAGATGTGAAATTTCCGGAGGATGATTTCCTTAAAGGTCAAGACAAAAGTGAAGTAGAGGAACTCATTGAGTCCCCTGAGGACTCTGAGCTTCCTGAACCAGAAACTGAAGAAGTAAATAAAGATGAAACACCCATACCTCTTCGAAAGAGTTCAAGGGTGGTTGCACCACCTGAAAGGTATGGATTCCATGTGTCAAGTGAAACTGACAATGATCCTACTTCATTTGATGAAGCACTCGCGGGTCATGACATGGATAGATGGATGCTAGCAATGAAGTCAGAAATTGACTCCATGCATAAGAATGGTGTATGGACCCTAGAGGATCCACCTAAGGGGGTAAAACCCATTGGGTGCAAATGGATCTTCAAGAGAAAGAGGGGACCTGATGGGAAAGTAGAGACTTTCAAGGCACGACTCGTAGCCAAGGGCTACACACAGAGAGAAGGCATCGACTACGATGAGACATTCTCTCCTATGGCTATGCTTAAATCCATCAAGGCATTGCTAGCTATAGCTGCATATTTTGACTACGACATCTGGCAGATGGACGTCAAGACAGCTTTCCTCAATGGATACCTCGAGGAGGATATCTACATGGAGCAGCCCCAGGGCTTCATGACTGAGGATGGCAAAGTATGCAAGCTGAAGAAATCTATCTATGGGCTCAAGCAAGCTTCTCGTAGTTGGAACATCAGATTTGACGAAACCATAAAGAGTTATGATTTTGTGCAGAATCCTGATGAACCTTGTGTGTACAAGAAGCTTAGTGGGAGCGCCATTGTGTTCATCGTGCTTTATGTAGATGACATCCTTATCATTGGGAATGATATAGGGATGATGACCAGTGTGAAGATTTGGCTGTCCCATACCTTTGAGATGAAAGATCTTGGAGAAGCCTCTTACATCTTGGGTCTGAAGCTGTTCAGAAACCGAGAGAAGAGGATATTGGGATTGTTACAACATGGATACGTTAAGAAGATTCTTGAACAATTCCGTATGGATAGTTCCAAGAAAGGATTCCTACCCTTAAGACATGGTATCCACCTGTCTAAAGGAATGGCTCCTCAAACTGTTGAGGAAAAGAAGGCCATGGCTGGAAGTCCTTATGCATCAGCCGTAGGAAGCTTAATGTATGCCATGATGTGTACTAGGCCAGATATCTGCCATGCAGTGGGAGTGGTAAGTCGTTACCAATCCTGCTATGGAGAACAACACTGGAATGCAGTAAAGAACATATTCAAATATCTAAGACGGACGCAAGATTACATCTTGGTCTATGGATGGTGATCTCCAAGTCTTGGGATATACAGATTCTGACTTCCAATCGGATATTGATGATCGAAAGTCGACATCAGGGTTTGTGTTCCTATTGAACGGTGGTGCTATGAGCTGGAGAAGCAAGAAGCAGGACACTACAGCAGATTCAACAACAGAAGCCGAATACATTGCCGCATCGGATGCTGCAAAGGAGGCGGTGTGGTTGCGCAAGTTCGTTCAGGAGCTTGGCGTAGTTTCCTCTGATACTCCCATCCCGCTACTCTGTGATAACACGGGAGCCATTGCCCATGCGAAGGAACCCAGATGGCATCAGAAGAGCAAGCACGTAGAAAGGAAATACCACATCATTCGGGAGATTCAAAAGCGTGGTGACATCATCATCACCAAGGTGGCCTCTGCCGACAGTGTTGTTGATCCTCTTACCAAACCTCTGACACAGAAGGTTTTTGACCAACATGTAATGAGTATGGGTTTAAGGCTTTTTCCTGAATGGTTCTGAGGGCTAGTGGGAGATTGTTAGCAATGTGAGCCCGAGGCGAACCATTCCTACAATAGATGTTATTGTAATAAATGATTTATCAATAAAAGTTATTGATTTTGTTTCACTCCCTTTCTGATATTGAATGAATGAATGCACTATAAGGTCCCTCTGTACAATAAGGGTTATGTACCATGGCCAACTTGATAATCATACAGCTGTTGATTCAATGATTGAATCATAGAGGCTGATGCTTGGATCAATATCTAAGGAGTTAGATAGAGGACTCATCAAGCATCATCAATGATTAACAAGTAGTGATCTCCAGTCTGAGTGGGAGATGGCAATCCCATCTCATTAGACTGATATCTGATCGACCTCTTGATGCAGGTCCTCCGCATAGGAATATTGATTCGGAGGTATCAGATTAGTTGAGTCAATGAGTTGACTTAACGAGATCGAGATAACCAAAGACCTATGATGAATACTGTCACATCACAGGCAAACATCCTCTGACCAGAGACAGATATATTACTATATGTCTGAGCATGTACATTTGGCAGACCAATAGGTTGATGACCTAATCAAGGTCTACACACCGGCGAGCTGGTGTGCATGTAAGGGCATATGAGTAATATGATCTCTCAAAGGGATCATACAGGTTCACTTGTGAACCGGGAGACATGAGCTCACTCATGAGGTATTGGGATTGACCAAATTCCATGCATGGTCATCATGCTTTAGAATCATGATATGAATTTGAAGGTAAGATATATGCTTTGTGAAAGCATATGATCTGTACCATATCCCATGGACCAAGATTGAGAAACTTAATGATCAGACTATGAAGATGACAGTGTAAAAGTGATCTTTATCTTCATGATGATCATGAGTCTTCCAGTATGCAGGATGTGCAGGTATTGGGAATACCTGAAGGGTGATTTGATCATAAACGATTGTATAACCATGACGCTTCCATTCCGAGGGAGTGATGAAACAGGTCTGGATTTTAGTGACTCCTCTCATCAGAGAAGTAACCTAATCTTAGTCCATTTACTGGACATTGATCTGTATGAGATTCAGATGCAATGAGAAGATTAGGTTTGCGGTCTTGATTTAATCAAGCATCTATGAGAGGTCCATGGGATCTAGATTTGAGATGTGATCTCAATATCCAAGTCACTATACGTGGAACAATACAATCGCCCTGTCCTTATCTCCAAGTATCTGAGGAGAAATAGCATTGTTCTTAAATGGTTTAAGAACAATTCCATGAGATCTAAGCAAAGAGAAGTTGATAATTAAATGTGATTTAATTATCATGATGTATGAGATATTATCCAATATAATTAAATGTGGTTTAATTATTATGGATAAGAATAATGTGGATAGCAATATCCAATTATTCATAATATATTATAAATGTGATTTATAATGTATTAGAGAGAGTTAAATATAATTTATATTAGTAGATTAATTATTAATGTGTATTGGATGCACATTGTTTAATTAATTGAAAATGTAAATTACATTTTGTTTTGGGTTGTGAATTTGATTCACAATATTCCAATGTCAAAATTGCAATATTCCCAAAATTAATTGAGAATTATTTTGGTGAATTAAAATACCAACAAATTGTTGTTGGAAATTAGATGGAGAGAAAATCAAGGAGATTGCCCTCCCCTTTTGGAAAGGAGGGGGCGACACCAATTCCTTGAGGGAATTGGTGGCCGTCCCCCCCTTCCAAAGAGGAAGGCGTATCTCCCTTATTTTCTCTCTCTCTATTTGTGTGGTTTAATTTGGTATTATATTTATTTGATTTATCAAATATATTTAATCAAAATTAAATCACAAGTTGTTGGCTTTTACCAACAACAATCTTGACCATTGGATTGTCATAAATCAATCTCAACCATTGATTTTATATGACACATGGATTGAGATCCATGGATCCCAAAACCCTATAAATAGATTGGCATTCTTGGCTCTCTCTTTACACACATGCTATTGTAGCAAAACTCTCTCTCTCTTTCTCTCATACTCGACAGCCCTCTCTCCCCCTTCTTCTTGGTGGCCGTCCACCTTGGTGGAGAGAAACGTCGACGCCCGCGCCCTCGTGCTACTGCTTCGACGCTCTGCGGTTCTCCGTCTACTTCGAGTGCTTCGCCCGTGAAGGAGACGTTTGATCTCGTGCGACGAGATCAGGAGCAACCGCGCTTGGATCAACTTATTGGATTGCGAGGACACCGCGGTTCATCCCCGCGCTCGCAAGCGATCTCTCCGACGATCGGACTTGAGACAGGAGGACTCTTCTCTTAGAGACTCGATCAACCACGCTTCAAGATGTATTGCATTATACTTGTTGTGGTTATAGATGAAACAATCCGAGAATGGTTCTTGGATCATGTGGTTTCATCGAATAATTTTTTTAAAATTCCGCTGCACCGAACAACTAGTACGACTAGTCGTTATTCGTCGTATCCGATACGACGCTCACGCTTCCGTGATGCGCTTGAGGATCTATCCATATCCTTCAAACACTTCCTGGAAATCTCCCACCATCTCGGCAAATATGGCTATCATGCACCGCTGAAATGTGCCCGGGGCATTGCAGAGCCCGAATGGCATGCGCCTGAAAGCATAAGTGCCGAATGAACATGTGAATGTGGTCTTTTCCTAGTCCTCAGGGGCTATGGCCACCTGGTTGTAGCATGAGTACCCGTCAAGAAAACAGAAGAACTCTTTCCCTGCGAGTCTCTCCAAGATCTGATCAATAAATGGTAAGGGAAAGTGATCTTTCTTGGTCGCAGCATTCAGGCGCCTGTAGTCAACACAGACACGCCACGACGTAGGTACTCGTGTCGCGATCTCTACCCCTCCACGTTGGTGACCATTTGAATTCCCGACTTCTTCGGGACAACATGAAGCGGGGCCACCCACTTGGAGTCAGAAATAGGGTATATAAACCCTTCTTTGCACCATTTACTAATTTCTTTCTTTACCACTTTCCGTAGATTGGGGTTAAGTCTCCTCTGAAACTCACGGGAAGGTATCACTTTATTCTCAGTAAAAATGTGGTACGAGCAGAGAGCAGGGTTGATGCCCACGAGATCCGACACTGTCCAGCCTATTGCTTTGCAGTTCCTCTCTAAGACCTCTAACAACCTAGACTCCTATTCTAAAGTCAAGTCTGAGCTAATGATGACATGATATCTCTCTTTGGGTCCCGCAAGAAAGGCATACTTGAGTGTAGGAGGTAGTGATTTCAGTTCTGGCAATTTGGTATCATCAAGCAATTCTGGCTGAACTGAATCTGAATCTGGTTCCGTGTTGCATGAAGGCGGGCTAAGCTGAGTAGTACTCGCCACCAAATCAGATGTATCGGGAGTCGGATCGTCAAAAGTATCCAAACAATCGGCAAAATCCACGTCCAACTCGTCATCTATCTCCCATGATTATTCCAAAGAGGATGGAACTGACAGATCCGGATGGATCTCTATGTCATCATGAGAATATGTTGATGCATCTCTTGTAAGATCAGACGACACCTGACAAACTGCGTCATGCACTATATCCTCTCCAGATGATAGGATCTCGCTCTGTCCTGAAGGCATCTGTCCCCAAATCCCAACTGTACTAATCATACTGCAGTCTGCCTCTGAAGGTGAGTACTCTGTGCTGCTCTCTGAATCAGGTCGCTGACACTTGGTTTGCTTCATCTCAAGGTTCACTTCTCCACCGGGAGAACGGAACTTCATCATTCCTGTACCATAATCGAAAGCTGCGCCTGCAGTCCTAAGGAAGGGCCGCCCAAGAATGATCTGAGATTCTCTCCAATGATTGGGGGTCACCATATCCAAGACTGTGAAGTCCACCTGAATGTTCTGCCCCTCAATCGAGATAACGATGTTCTTCACTTCTCCCTTAGGTCTCTCACTGAACGATCTACAAATTGGAGTAAAGCTCTAGATTTGCGAAGTGGTCCCAACTCCAATTTCTGATATAAGGCTAAGGGAAGTAAGTTGATCGAAGAACCATTATCTAAGAGTGTGTGTGCAAATGCAATGTCGTCAATACGACTCTCCACATAGTGAGCACCCATGTCTCTCTTTTTCTTTGGCAAAGTCTGATTCTTGAGACAATAGGTTGTGGCATCTGACAAGACATGTGTCTTTATATTTCGGTTATCTTTCATCCTGCTAACCCTTCTAGGTGTGCATCTCACCTTAAGGTATTTGTGGAAGGCATGATGGTTAGCCACATATTCATCAAATGGCACCTTAACTGTGATGTTTTCTTTACAAAACCGTGCCATATCGGGGTCATCTTTCTGAATCTTTTTGATGTGCTTTCTTACCGTAAGAGCACGGGGGAATGGGATTGAAGCTAGGGAAACAGAGGATGAAGAGTCTGAATCATGAACTGAAAGATCATTCTTGGCATTAACTGAAACAGAGTTCTTCATACAAGAATCTTTTTGATGCAACATGAAATCGAAATCAAAACTATCTAATATAGGTTGTGGAATAGAAGCTGGAGTGGTATCCGCCACAACCGGAGATGCAAGGTCCTCCGTAGACTCAGAAGTATATCCATGCTGACGATGCTGCATACATGCTCTCCTCCTCCTCTCGGCTCCCTGAGTGGAAATCCTCGAATGGTGCTGATGGGGCTCCGAAATATGATGCCTCTCCTCCTCGTCCTATGAAGACTCCTCAGGCAGAGCTCCACAGATGCCCCTCCTCGTGTCCCTTGCCCGGTCAGGTACGGTCACGGTCCTTCCACTCCTGAGTGACATGTGGTTAGACTCGTCACACGAAAGAATCTCATGTTCAGATCTAGGAGGTGCTGAATAGTATACCTGACCAAAGTGCTGCTGAGAACTAGAACGGTTCAGGCTATTTGGGTTAGCCTGAACTTTGGTTGGGATAGAGGTAGAGGGTGCAGTCTGCTTGTCTCGCCATCTGGACAGGCGGTTGACATCCACCCGTAAGTCATGAATCTCGTTCCTGTAGGAACATGGCTCGTCGAGTATCTGTTGTTGTATATCCACAGGACTAGACAAAGAAGGAAGTGGATAAGACTGGGAAGAAGAACGGGAAGACTGGCCTTGCTGACCAGAGTACTGCCTCTGCTGCTGCTGGGGTTGCGGACCTTGCTGGTCTGCCTGGTAATGGCCCTGTCGGCCATACTGTTGGTACTGCTGCCTCTGTTTCTGGGGTGGCTGGAATACATGGCTCTGTTGTGAAGGAGGTCGTGCGGAGGTGAATGCGGTGTTGTGAAAGGTCGGGGGACGCTGAAAGGTCTGTCAGTCTCCCTTACTTCCCTGTCTGGCAGGGTCCTGAGTATACCATATCCCATTCACCTCCCAAACTGATGGAGGCTCCTCCTGGACTATCTCTGCTACTGGAGGTGGCTGCTGGAAAGAGTGGGCATTGGATTGGTCCTGCTCCCACGACTGGGGTTGCCCTGACACTAACTGCTCCTGAACATGGTGAACTCTGTAAACGAGAGCAGCGGGTGCAGTCACAACAGGTATCTTTATCTTAGATACCTTCTCAGTCAACTCGTCCATCTGTTTTGGAAGTTTGGAGACGCTCCGGTCTAACTCATCAATCCTCCTATCGATCCTCTCGACTACAGTAAGCTTGTCAATAAGAAGTCCCATGCTAGGGATCACATCTTGAGAGAGATCGACTACAGCTGACTTTCCCCCTCCAGATGAGAGTGAACTGGGGGAAGGTGTATAGGCCCTGCTGGCCATCTGTGAGCGGCTAGTTTCAACCATCTGCTCGAATACCCTCCAGACGGTATCCGCTCCTCGTGATGTATAGCTGCCTCCACAGGCAGCGCTCACTAAACCCTGCATCTCAGGGTTGAGACCAGTGAAGAAGGATTGGACCAAGATGTTATCATCTAAATTGTGACAGGGACACTTTTGCAGGATCTCCTTGAATCTTTCCCAAGTATCACAGAAGGCTTCATGGGGTAACTGGGAAAAACTTGTAATTCGCGTCCTCATCATGTTAGTTCTACTAAATGGGTAGAACTTCTTTGAGAATAGGTCCTTGAACTGGGCATAAGTGGTGACGATGATTCCAAGATTCTTCACCCAGTAATCGGCTTTTCCACCCAAGGCAAATGGAAGGGCTTTGAGCCTAATATAATCCTGCTAACATTATTATGTTTGAGGTTAGCACAGATGAGCTCAAAGTCCCTTAGGAATGCATATGGTTCCTTAGAAGCATTCCCATCAAAATGTGGCAGCAGGTTCAGAAAGTGCGGCTTCAACTCAAAATCAACATTGGGTTCGATCGGACTCAAGTAGTTATGAATTTGATATTGTCCGGGGTTGTACGCCGCATCCATTGGTGGTTCGACGCCAACATTCAACTGTCCTAACTGAGCTCAGATGCAGCTAATCTGGCAAGTATCATTCTCATTGGATCTTCATGGTTCTCTTCTTCCTCTTCTTTCTTCCTTGAAGGCATTTTACTTGAATCTTCTTTATGTCCTGAATCAGCAATGTGTTCTTGATTAGAAGAGGATTTATGAATCATGATATTCTCACCAAGGCGATGGTCTTCCTCGGTGAGGTGGGAAGAGATAAATGGAATAGTTTGAGAGTAACCATCCCGAGAGTGAGTGATCCTGGGCTCAAGAGGGTCATGAGTCCAGGTTGGTCCAAGTTGCGCTTGGACCATTGAATACATACTTTTTGAAGGGTTCAACGAGAGATTCGCAAAGTTCGAATAAATATCCCCCCAATCAGTCATCTTTGATGTCAAAAGAATCGATTAGATCACGATAGTCAATGAGGCACTAGTTCTATGGTGCACGTAAATGTGCGGAGTGAACTCACAAAATACAAACACAATTCAAACCCTCAATTTCACCAACTCAACACGTGATGGCCATAAATGTTCGGTCGAATTATTGGTCAATTTTACTTGTTGAGAATACAATCTTGGAAAGATTAACGAGCTGTTAGGTGCCCGTATTTTCCTACAGACTGGCCCGGTTCTTACGACTAGTTTGACCTACTTTCAACCAGTATAGGAGTAAGTACGGACCGTATAAATACGGCTACCCATTCCTTGAGGACTAAGGCGTCCTCTAAACCTCCCACTTTGCTAAGGAAGTCCGGACCGTTTATCGGCTACCCGTAAATCCTCACTGAAAAGTAGCTAATCGCCTAAAAAGAAAGAACCAGTAGTAAGTAAGAAATCCAGGCTTGGCTCTATCCTAGGGTCGTCTCTCTCTCACTTGCAAGTAAATCAAACAATGAGTGCTTTATGCACCCGAGAACAAAGGTTCTTTTTATTCCAATTAATTAAATCAACCTGCTCAATTCAGTCCCAATTCTACAGTTAGGATATCACTTGAAATTTATGTGAACACACAAGCACGTCTACCGTTCAGTCCCAATTTCCTTTTGACCTTAAGTTGTAAAACAAGAGGGGAATCGGAAATCAGAATGCAAACGAGAAACTATGATGCATGCTTAGAAGAAGGTATACTTACAGTGAATCCCAGCACTCTTCATGTGTTATGCAAAACTGAATTTGTAAATATTACACTAAATGCATGCAGATCGAGAAAACCGCACGTAAACAATATACTATTAGCGGGGAAGAATTGATTGAATTTGAGCTAAGTAGTACATGTCTATGTGCGTCTCATTATGAATTTTATAAGATATGTGAATCTTCTAAGATATGTGTGGCCTAATTTACGATGGGCACAAACAAAATTGATTATATACTACCATGTGCCTAATCCTTAATTCGCCACTCAAGTCGAGCCCCACCCTCACCGGAGAGTGAAACAGGTCTCGACACACCACAAATAATGTCCAAGTCTTTTTACACGTGCGAGCTCTCAAACAAGAGCCGCTCTAAATGAGCAAGCTAAATAATTACAAAAATTTACAAAAGATTCTCTAAAAAATAAATAGTTCTCCTCGCTCTTCAGCAGTCAACGCGTGTCGCGTCCGTCGACCTCCGATGCACTCCAAGTCCACCGGGCCCTCGCAAGGAAAATGAGACTTATATTAGAGAGATACAACATTATATATACAAAAAAATAAGAAGACAAAAAAATGACAGAAAATGGATTAATTACAAAGTGGCTCGGGGGTTAGACCACCCGAGTAGAGAAAATCTAAATCCAAATTTTTAAATTAATCCCTAAGCTGTTTGCCTCCCCGACAATGGTGCCATCTGACGAGTCGCTAAATACAATAATTAAATTTGGCACGTTGTAGTACGTGTACCTAGCGATCCAGTCAGAATCGAGAGAAGATTTCCGTGAAGAGTGTCTCGGCTTAATTTATATCCTGGGCAAGTCCGGGGTCGAACACAGGGAGGCAAAGGAACAACTTTGGGGTTAATAAGAAAATTAAAATTTAGATTTCCAAGCGATATTTTTTTTATAATTTTTTATGCAAATAGAATGCAAATGCAAGTGAATTATGACACTAAGAAATCACACAACTTGGCCAAATTAATTTCAATGTCAAAATAGTCCAATTCAACCAAATTATATTTTTTCTAGGATCTTAATTCAGTGAGGAACACAAAACATAATTTTTTTGTATTTTTAGGGATTAAAATGCAACAAATAAAAATGCACGCTTTTTATGGGTTTTTTTCACAATTTGTCACTCAAACAATAAGCAAAAATCATGAAAAATTTACTGGAATGAAAACATGACATGAGGAAGCTACAGTAATATTTTTTGAATTTTTTGACAAATTATGATTTTTTTATGGATTTTTTAGTGAAATCAGAGTGACAGTGAGTAAATAATTTATAGTAAATCCACATTATCAAATTAATCAAAGTGCGAATTATCTCAGAAATATATTTCGATAAGCAATAAGGGAGAGTTGAAATTTTGTGAAAAGGATGTACGTGGATTTAATTAAAAATTAAATACTAAAAACTCTCTACAATTTATTCAGGCACAAGACATCTCCACTTTGGATGAAATTTGAACAGTATGTAAATCACATATCAAGGCATCATTCCTATTTTTTGTCGAATTTTTAAAGCAATCGCCTGTGAGATATAAATTTAAGAATACAGAATGGGTAAAATATGCAGAATTTCAGTTAGACAAATTTAATAATTTATCCATATAATAGAAAAATATAAATAAAAGTCCACAAAGTAGAGAATTAGTTGCTCACACAACGAAAGATTTTATTTAATAAAAAAATGTAAAAATGATGTCCAAATCAAAGCATAAACATAGAGTTGTCTTTGCAAATAAAGAAAGCAAAATAAACAAACAACTTTATACAGGGACCTATTTGTAATTACAGAAACTATAAATAAAATATTTACAATTTTTACAAAAAAAATAAGTCACCTTCTTCTTCCTCCCTGGTGGACGATGGAAGTGGAATGGAACCCAAAAAGGGGCGGATGGCGTCGGCGGCAACGGCGCCGCACGCGACCACGAGGAGGGCTGCCGCACTGGCGGGGGACGGCAGAGGCGGTTGCGGAGGCACACCGCTGGGAGCTCGAAGGAGGCGGGCGGAGGGGCGGCGAGGGGCCGCGCGACGGAGGGCTGGAGAGGGAGGGTTGCGGCTGAGGAGGCCGTCGTTGGCCGCTGGTGGCGGTTGCGGCTGTGCGGCCGCCAGCGGGTTGCAGGCGGCGGTGGTGTGGCCGCCGTTAGCGGCTGAACAAGGAGGGGGCGGCGGGCGGCACGTGCGCCTGCTGCCTCCTTCCAATTTTTTTATTTTTTTTATTTTATCCTTTTTCTGCTGTGATGATGATTTTTTTTGTTGTTTTAGATTTTCTTTTTTTTTTTAATTTTGTTTAAACATGGAATATGATGAAAAATAATAAGATGGGTTGGTGGTGATGATGAACTAAACAAATGGGAAAAAATGATGGTGTTATGGCGGTGGTGATGGAAGGGATGATATGTGGTGTGCTAAAAAAATTGCAAAGATACTAATGATGACAAGATGGAGATAAACTTACCTACGATGGAGACGGTTGCCTATGATGTGCTCAAGAGAGCACGATCTTCACTCGAATCGCCGGCGCGTGATGAGCTCGAGCAACGCACGGATGTGGTTGCGATGTTGGCCGAAAAGCCAACGGATCTCACCGGAGAGAGGGTCGTCGTCGCTCGACCGCGGTTGTGTCACTGTCACCGATTCAACTCAGGGAGCTAGGCTCTCCTCACATAAAGATGGATCAAAGCAAAAATGAGGAGAATGACATGTATATAAAGATGATGCATGAGAAGTTATTAAGGTGGTGGAGTTGAATGGGAAGTTGGATTATTAATGGAGTTGAATGGGAAGTTGGAAAAAAATGATGGAATAATGGAGTTGAATTGGTGGTTATTGTAGAGAATGGAAATTAAATAAATAAATAAATAAAGTGAAATAAAGTAGGCTACATTAAATACAACAAAAAAATAAAGAAGGAAAAAAATAGTGGTGAATTTACAAGTTACATACAACATGTACAATTTTTTTACTTTTCTAATATGTAATTTTTTTATCTTTTTAATAAGAGATATTTACAACGGAAAAATACAATAAAATACTACAATTAAAATACAACATAAGTATGCTTTTTTTATATTTTTAGTAATTAAGAAAGATACAATAAAAATTGAAGAAAGAATGAATATATACATGATATACAATGTAAATCTAGGTCCCAAAACCCAACTTTTGCAAATGAGCTCCGATTTTAATGAAACCACTTCTGTTGGATAGATAATTTTCTAACTTGAAGTTTAAAAGTGAGTTTGGTGAATTTGGAGTTCATACGGAGCGCGAATTTAGCTTGCAAGTTGGACTTTACGGCTTTTTCTCTTTGGGATAGAGGAGCATTTATTTGAGGTGAAATTTGTTTTGTATTTTTGTATTTTGTATACATTTTAATAAACAAGTTAGATAAAGAATTAGGCAAAAAGGAGTTGAAATGAAATTATTAAAAATATATGAAGTTTTGGGCTATTTACATGTATAAAACTTCTTCGATTTTGTGGCTTTTTATTGTTAATTTATTTTGTACAATCTAATATACAATAATTAATGTATTTTATTTACAAGAATCATTTTGTTAATTTAATGGTTTTATGTACATTTATTTGAGACTTTACTAAGGGATTTTTCAAAGATCAAGATATTGCGATGATGAATCGCGGATTCATCACCTACCTGAACCAATGTTTTAAGATTAGATGGATGTAGGTACGATGAGTGTCATCATTCTACTGTATATACTTTGGTCATTCATAAAGCTTCATAATATTCATATTGTATGAATTGAATGAAGCACATGTATAAATGTTGAAATGCTCTTATATTGAAATTTTTTGAATTTAACATAAGAGATCCCTTATCTTAAGAATGGTTGTTTATAGATGAAGGTAGCCGAGTGGAAGCATGGGTTGGACCCAAGTGAGAAGGAAAGTCAAAGAGTTGACTGTAGTTCTGTGACTTCCACATGACATCCAAATTTTTGGTTGAATGCCAATACTGCAATAAGCCGATGTACTGATAGTGTGACTATCTTGTCTATCTAGGATCCTTAGAGAAGGATCCAGATGGTGCATCAGAATAATCTACATCTACATATAATCATTGAAATTGACTTTCTTATTTGATAAGATCAAAGTCTAATAATTGTATCTCATTCTTCAAATAACACTTGCAATTTGTTCCATATGTATTAGAAGACTATAAAATTTAATTTAAGGTTTAATAGTCATCCACATGGATATTGACGGAATTGTTGCAACAATATCTATTGGATAGATGGACTTGTTATTTTCAGTGGGAGAGCCCTTAGTCTTAGAGAATGTCTATATGACCAAGATATTAGAATACACTCATTATTTATTTCAAAATGTTGGAAATAAACATGAATTCTGTAATAAACCTATAATAAAGAGTTATAATGGAGATATTTCAGATAGTAATCTAAAATCTTGTGGACTCTACTAAATTAGAAAGTTAATGAATGGTTCATTAACATTTCTAATACTGAAATTAAACCTTAAAATATGAATAGGAGAGTAAAAATCATTTGATAATGATTTGGCATCAAGCCTTAGATATTTGTCTGTTGATGTGATCAATAGACTAGTGATAGATTAAATTTTAGATCATCTAGAGGTTCAAATCTTACATACTTGTGAATATTGTATTCAAAAGTAAAAATATCCAATACACCCTTCCTTGGAATCGTTTAATATGTCAAGGTATTCAAGATCTCATGCATATTGATTTATGTGAATCATCTATTCAGAATAAACATTATGGATATGTGATATCTATTGATGTTTATTTATTTTTTTCTTCTCTTCACTTAGAAACCTTTGAAATGTTCAAAGATTTCAAAATTTTTGTTTAGAACCAAAGTTTGAAGGAAGATTAAATGAATTTAATCTAATCTAGGTAGTCAGTACCCCTTAGATGAATTCATGTAATACCTTATAGAGATGTGAATATTATTTTTATCTCACTCCTCCTAATAAACCTAAACTCAAGAGAGTTGTAGGGAGACACAATTGGATCATGTGTAACATGATATGATCAATGATGAATCTTAGCATAATTATCTTTTAATTTCCAAGGTATATGTATATGTAGTAGAGACTGCAACATATATATCCTTAATAAGGTTCCAGGCAAGTATGCTATAATTTAACACCTTAGAGTGCTACTTCATTAGGAAAATAAAGGATGGTATTGGATACCTACTTTATAACCTTGAGATTCTTAAAGGATGAGACTCTTGAGAATTAATATGAAAATGAAGTGAGGAAACTCATTTAATCTTGAGAATGATAATGATGCTCCTGAAATCAGAAACTAAAGGGACAATTAAAGATAAAACACAAATACCTCTTCAAATGAGTTTGAGGATGTATTCTATGTGTTAGTTAAGTCTGAAAATGATCGGACTTCATGTGATGAAACTCCTGAGGATCATGACATGGAAGGATGGAAGTTAGCAATAAAAGTCTAATGTAGACTTCATATACAAGTGTTGTATATGGACCCTCGAGGATCCACCTATAAGGGTTAGACCCATTTCGGTGTAAATGGAACTTCAATAGAAAGAGGGAACCTGATGAGAAGGTAGGGACCTTCAAAGCACGGCTCGTAGCCATGAGCTACACACCGAAGAGAAGACATCGCTTGCGATCAGACTTGCTCTTCAGTGACCATGCTTAAACTCATCAGATTATTGATGACTATGGCTACACAACTTGACTTTGACATCTTCAAGATGGAAGTCAAGATCACATTCCTCTATGGATACCTCACTGAGGATATTCACATGAAGTAGCCCCCGGGCTTCATGGTTGAGGAAAGCAAGGTGTGCAAGCTAGAGAACTTCATCTATGGACTCAAAAAAAAAGCTTCTTGTAGTTGGAACAAAAGATTTGATGAAATTATAAATGTTAAGATTTCAGATAGAATCTTGGTGTACCATGTGAAGCTTAGTGGTAGTGCCATTGTGTTCATCATGCTAAATGTAGATGATATCCTAATCATTTAAATGATATATGGATAATAATAAGTGTTTTATAACTTGTTGTTCTATAACTTGAGATATGATCTCAATGATACCTCTTAGATCTTAGTTCTGAAGTTGTTCAGAAGCAAATAAAGAGGGTATTAGGACCGTTGCATTAGTAGTACACCTTGGACATATTCCATTTTCTGAAAAATTCCAAGAAAGACTTCTTTCCCTTAAGATATGGTACTGACCTATCTAAAGGGATAGCACCTCAAAGAGTTGAGGATGTGAATGCTAAAACTGCTAGCCCTTGTGCAACAGTTCTGAGAAGCCAGGTGTATGCTAGATGTGTACAAAAGCTAGATGTCTACCATGCAGTGGGAGTAGTAAACTATTACTAATCCTACTATGGTGATAAAACACTTGGTTGCAGTAATAACGATATCTTCAAAGATGACAAGACTTTAGAGATAATGATCACTAAATCTTATCTTAATACTCATAGATAATGATCTAAAGAGGTCTTAGCTGTGGATACCTTGAGAGATAGAGATCTCCAGGAATAAGGGTATTCTGATAAGGATTATAGTAATTATTGAGATGTATTGTCAAGGATACTATAACTGATAAGATTGAGTATTGGTTGCATAATATGCAACATTCGCATTGGATGCGAACACTATTACTGGGGATATGCGAGTGCCATAAAAGGACATGGCATAGTCTCTTGGGAACAGAGTGATTGATCAGCTTACCTAGCTAATTTTCTAAATAGTCTATGATTGTCACATGAGTGCGGGTTTAAATGATTAGCCCGTTAATGTCTCTTTGGGCTAATGGGAGATTGTTGGACATGCGAGCCCACGGCGAGCCATTATGCAATAAATGTTATTGCAAATATCATTCCCTGATCTGAAATAAAGAATAACTAATTTGCAAAATAGGTCCCTTAGTACAATTAGGGTTATGTATGATGTCCATCTTGATGATCATACAATTGTTGATTCAAATATTGAATCATAGAGGCTGGTGCTTGGATGAACATCTAAAGAGTTAGATTGAGAACTCATCAAGCACCGTCAAATGATTATTAAGAGATGATCTCCAGCCTGAGTAGGATATGTCAATCCTTTCTCACATAGGCTGATATCTGACCGGCCTCTTGATGCAGGTCCTCTGCATAGGAATAGAGATTCGGAGGTGTCATATTATTTAGGTCAAAGAGTTGACTTAACGAGATCGAGATAACCAAAGTCCTATGTCGTATGCTGTCATGATATAGGCACGCATCATCTGACTGGAGACAGATGTGTTAGTATATGTCTGAGTATGTACATTTGGCAGACCAATAGGATGTTGGACATGCGAGCCCACGGCGAGCCATTATGCAATAAATGTTAATGCAAATGTCATTCCCTGATCTGAAATGAAGAATACATAATTTGCATAATATGTCCCTTAGTACAATTAGGGTTATGTACCATGGCACTCTCGATGATCATACAACTGTTGATTCGAATATTAAATCATAGAGTCTGGTGCTTGGATGAACATCCAAAGAGTTAGATTGATGACTCATCAAGCACCATCAAATGATTGTTAAGAGATGATCTCCAGCCTGAGTATGAGATGTCAATCCTTTCTCATTTAGGCTGATATATGACCGACCTCTTGATGCAGGTCCTCTGCATGGGAATAGAGATTCAGATTTTTCAGGTTAGTTAGGTCAAAGAGTTGACTTAACGAGATCGAGATAACCAAAGTCCTATGTTCTATGCTGTCACAATATAGGCACGCATCCTCTGACCAGAGACAGATGTGTTACTATATGTCTGAGTATGTACATTTGGCAGACCAATAGGTTGATGAACTAATCAAGGTCTATACACCGGTGCACTGGTGTGCATATAAGGGCATGTGAGTAATACGATCTCTCAAAGGGATCATACAGGTTCATTACTGAACCGGAAGAAATGAGCTCACTCATGAGATATTGGGAAGAATCAAATTCCGTGCACGGTCATCTCGCTTTGGAAGCTTGACTGAATTTGTAGTATGTGCTTTTGGAAAGTATATGGTCAACACCTAGGTATGATATATGTTTTTGGAAATTATATGTTCGATACCAACTCCCAATGATCGAATGATAAACTTAATGATAAATCCCTGAAGTAGACAGTCTAAAATTGATCTTATACTTCGGGATTATTCTGCGTCTTCCAGTATGCAGGATGTACAGGTATTAGGAATACTTGAGGGTGATGTGATCATAAATGATTGTAAAACCATGACGCTTCCATTCCTAGGGAGTGATGAAACGGGTCTGGATTTTAGTGACTCCTCTCAGTAGAGAAGAAATCTGATCTTGGTCCTAATGTTGGACATTGATCTGAATGTGATTCAGATGAAATGAGAAGATTGGATTTACGGTCTTGATTTAATCAAGCATCTATGGGAGGCCTGAGATCTGGATTTGAGATGTGGTCTCAATATCCAAGTCACTATACGTGGAACAATACAATCACCATGTCCTTATCTCCAAGTATTCGCGGAGAAAGTGCATTATCCTTGAAAGAGTTCAGGATAATTTCATTGTTGATATAAGTATCCGAGCATTGAGAAAATGCATAATTAAATGTGATTTAATTATCATGATTAATATGAATTCGATTCATATTATAAAGAGAGTTATCTTAGATAATTAAATGTGATTTGATTATCAAAAATATAAATAATGCGAATGTGATTCATATTATTTGGGCACAAGAGAAAAGAGTTCCAAGATGATTAAATGTGATTTAATTATCATGGATATGAATAATGTGGATAGAAATATTCATATTAATCATATATATTATAAATGTGATTTATAATATATAAGAGAGAGCTATTTGTAATTTACATTTATTAATTAAATTTTGATATGAATTGGATTCACATTGGACATTAAATTGAAAATGTAATTACATTTTATTTTGGTTGTGAATGTGATTCACAATTTTCCAATGGCAAGATTGCAATATTCACAAAATAATTATGAATTATTATTTTTGAATAATTCACAACAAGTGTTGTTGTAAATCTTGTAGATTTCCATATAATAATGTAATTTCATGAGATATCATGAGATGACTTGAGATTGCCAACAAATCCCATATTATGTAAGGAGGCAATCTTCATTCCAATAATCTCCATGATTGCTTGATTTAATTTGGGATTGATTTATATTGATTTATCAATAAAGATTTAATCTAAATTAAATTAATTATTGTTGGGTTTTACCCACAAAAATCTTAGCCATTAAAAGAAAAACCCATCAATATGAGCCATTGGATTTGTGTTGTCCATGGATTGAGATCCATGGATTCCAAAATATTATAAAAGGAGAGGCAACCCCTTTGATCTTCTGTACACAAGAGAGCATAAGTATCTCTCTATCTTTTTCTCTCTGCATGCCCTCTCTCCTTCTCTCATGTGGCCGTCCACCATGGATACCCTATAGAGAGTCTCCATCACCGCAGTGTCGTTGTTATGCTGCCCGATCGTTTGCTCGTTGATCTCCGTCTCCTTTGGTGCGCCTCGCATGTGAAGAAGATGTTGTATCTCGTGTGTCGAGATCAGGAGATCTGCCGCTTGGATCATCAACATGGATTGCGAGGAGCACATGTTTCATCAACCCGCTCGCAACCGTCTCCTCCGTCGGATCGGACCTGAGACAGGAGGTCTCTTCGTTTAGAGACTCGATCGCAACCACGCTTCATGAAGTAATCCTATTACATGCTTTTGGTTTGGACGAAATGATCCGAGAAGTGTTCGTGGATCATGTGGTCTCGTCACATGAAAAAATTTAATTTCTGCTGCATAGAACAACTAGTGCGACTAGTCGTTCCTCGTCGTATTCGATACGACACTCACGCTTCAATGATGCGCTTGAGGATTATCCCATATCCTTCAAGTGGTATCAGATCCTTAGCTCTAAGGTTTTGGATACGATCCGTAAACCTAGGATGACTTGGGTTCGTTAAGGTTGCGAAAGTTATTGTCGCATTTCATTTTCGAACATCTGTTTAGTGAATAAATTCGACCCTGTTTAAAATGTTTAAACACTAATTAATAACTGTATTTTATTCCCCATTAAATAAGGAAACCATGGTATCTGAGTGTATGTAATTTGGATTCCGTTTGCTCAAGATATGGTTGTTTTAATGAACATGCATTCACTGTTGCGGGAACTGCGAATCTTAACATGATTAATGAGTTAATTACTGTTTTGATCCGCCTAGAAATGCGTGAAATATCACTTAGGTTTTGTCATAAATCAAATTAGCAATCATTGAAAATTGATTTTGTCTAATTTGGACTTAAATTGATTGAGATATGTTAGTTTTAGTAAGTAGGGGTCACTGCTGAAATTACATTCCTAATCAATAACCATGTGATTGTCAATTAGTGAAATTAATTGTTAATTTCATGAAATAATTATGGAAAATATTTGAGAAATATTTAATTATGATTATTTCCTTAATTAACTTGGCCTCAACCAATAAATTGATTAGATTTGATCTAGACTAAAATAGGAAACACAATCAACAAACAACTTGCTGGAATAGGATTGGGAATTTGTCTAGCAAATTTCCTTATAATCAAAAAATATTTTGATTTTTACTATATGGTATAATTTCAGCTGAAGAACCGTCGATCATCTCAAGTACACATTGATCTATCTGTCATTATCCTTTACTAAGGTGGATATGGTGTCTAGTCGAGGAGCGTTGGGGTAGCAGGTCGCACCAGTTGCGGTCTGTCCCACTCCCGTCGGTACTGGCCATGACAGCGGGTAGGGACTCGATAATGCCGGAGAAATCAAGGTATATTTTTTTAATTATTAAAATACAAATTAATACATATTTTGAGATAATACCATATATATATTCAAGTAAAACAATCAAGTTTGTAGATTGAATTGGATTGATAATTGATTTAATGAGATTAAGTTAATTATGTCCAAATAAAAACAATCTATGATGAATAGATGTGTATTTTCCTTGGAAGAATTAATTATATGAATATGATTCGTAATATTAATTAAAATTTGAATGTGAGGTGGAGGATCACATAAGTGACATCCATGGTCTCATGTCAAGGTGAAGGGTTCCATCACCAGATATTGTATGTAGGAGACGCCTGTCCGAAGTGACAGCTCCTGCATACGATCCATTTGGATCGGGCTCGTCGCTTCTCGAAAGAGTAAGGATGTTTGTGTAGTGACCCCAATATCGGATCCTCATATTATTGGGGCAATATTGGATTGCACATAGCGAGTTGTATTCCTGTTGGCGGTTGATTCAATTAAGGACGGGTCAACATCACCTTAGTGGTGGTGGGCCCGGGTGATAAAGACCGAATTGGGAAATGCAAGTTGGACTTGCAAGGAGGAATGTGTTCCCGCTTCTTTTTATCCAAGTTACAGGTTCTCATATTATTGGGATGTAACAAAGATAAGGAAGGAGATTCCAGATCTTGTTGAGATATGATGGTAAGTATATCTCTTACATTTAAAGTGATTAAGGGAATGAGCTTTCAGTGTTGACAAGGCAAGACAACTTTGATATAAAAATTCCTAAATCAAAGTAAAATGTGTGTATATATATATGCAAATTTTTTATTTCAGATAATCCTTCATTAAACCCACTCAATAATATACTCAATAATAACCAGTAAAATATAATGGATTGGATCCATGATCAAGATATTTTACTTGTAATTGGACACATAATGTATGTGGTTGCAATGTGCAAGTTTCCTCGTAATAATGAGGAATGACAATTAAATAGATAATTGGACTACAACCCTAGGGTTTGTATGTCTCTATAATCTTGATCTCTCATTGAATGTACTTCGGAAGTGACATGTCGATGATGATCATAATTGTCAAATAATCCTTATAAAATTCTAAGAAGATGTTCTCGCAATGTGCACTTGACATTTAAATGACATGGTTCTCTGCATCATGCAGAATGGTAGCTCTATAAGAGATGATGTATTCAAATTGTTTGAGTACTTACCTGAACCAATGTTTTAAAAGTTTAGATGGATGTACATACGATGAGTGTCATCATTCTACTATCTATACTCTAGTCATTCATGAAGCTTTAGAATATTCATATTGTATGATTTGAATGAAGCATGTACAGATATTGAAATGCTCTTATATTGAAATCTTTTGAATTCAGCATGAGATATCCTTCGTCTAAAGCAATGGTTATTTATATAAAGGGAGCGCAGTGGAAGCATGGGTTGGACCCAAGTAAGAAGGAAAGTTAAAGAGTTGACCGTACTTTTGTGACTTCCATATGACATCTAAATAGTTGGCTGAATGCCGATACTGCAATAAGCTAATATATAGATAGTATGACTATCAAGTCTATCTAGATCCTTAGAGAAGGACTCGGATAGTGCATCGGAATAATCTACATTTAATCATTGAAATTGACTTTCTCATTGGATAAGATAAAAGTCTAATAATTGTATCTCATCCTTCTAATGACACTTGCAATTAGTTGCATATGTATTAGAAGACTATAAAATTTGATTTTAAGGTTTAATAGTCATCCACATGGACATTGATGCAATTGTTGCAACAATCTCTATTGGATAGATGGACTTGTTATTTTCAGTGGGAGAGCCCTTAGTCTTAGAGAATGTCTCTATGACCTAGATATTAGAATACACTCATTGTTTATTTCTAAATGTTGGGAATAAACAAGAATTCTGGAATAGACTTATCATAAAGAGTTATGATAGAGATATTTTAGATAGTAATCTAAAATCTAGTGGACTCTACTAAATTAGAAAATTAACGAATGGTTCATTAACATTTCTAATACTGAAATTAAACCTTAAAAGATCTATAGGAGAATGAAGATCATTTGACAACGATCTGGCATCAAGCCTTGGATATTGTTCTGTTGATGTGATCAATAGACTAGTAAGAGATGAAACTTTAAATTGTCTAAAAGTTCAAATCTTACATACTTGTGAATATTGTATTCAAAGTAAAAATGTCCAATATACCCTTCATTGTAATGGTGTAAGATGTCAAGGTATTCAAGATCTCATACATATTGATGTATGTGAGTCATCTATATAAGAATAAACATTATGGATATGTGATATCTATTGATGATTATTTGTGATATGAGATTTCTTCTATTCACTTAGGAACCTTTGAAATGTTCAAAGATTTCACAATTTTGGTTTAGAACCAAAGTTTGAAGGAAGATGAAATGAATTTGATCTAATCTAGGTAGTCCGTACCTATTAGATGAATTCATAGAATACCTTATAGAGATATGAATATCATTTCTATCTCACTCCTCCTAATAAACCTAAACTCAATGGAGTTGTAGGGAGATACAATTGGATCGTGTGTGAAATGATATGATCAATGATGAATCTTAACATAATTATCTCCTAGTTTCCAAGGTATATGTATATGTAGTAGAAGACTAATATATATATATATATATATGTATATATATATATATCCTTAATAAGGTTCCAGCCAAGTAAGCTGGAATTTAGCACCTGAAAGTGCTACTTCATTAGGAAAATAAAGGATGGTATTGGATACCTACATTATGACCTTGAGATTCCTAAAAGATTTCATATCCGAGAATGTGATTCTTAGAAGACGAGACTCTTGAGAATCAAGATGAAAATGAAGTAAAGGGACTCATTTAGTCTTGAGAAGATAATGAGGCTCCTAAAATTGGAAACTAAAAGGACAATTAAAGATGAAACACTCATACCTCTTCAAATAAGTTTGAAGATGGATTCCATGTGTCAGTTGAATCTGACAATGATATTGAAGCTTTTAAAGATCATGACATGGAAAGATGGATGTTAGCAATATTAAAGTAGACTTCATATACAAGTGTTGTATATGGACCCTCAAGGATCCACCTATATGGGTAAGACCCATTAAGGAGTAAATGGATCTTCAGGAGAAAGAGGGAACCTGATAAGAAGGTAGAGACCTTCAAAGCACGATTTGTAGCCATGAGCTACATACCGAAGAAAAGACATCGCTTGCGATGAGACATGCTCTTCGGTGATCATGCTTGTACCCATCAGAATATTGCTAACTATAGCTACACAACTTGACTTTGACATCTTAACTATGAAAGTCAATATTGCATTTCTCCATGAATACCTCTCTTAGGACATTCACATGAAGCAGCCCCAGGGCTTCATGGTTGAGGAAAGCAATGAGTGCAAGCTAATGAATTACATCCATGGACTCAAATAAGCTTCTTGTAGTTGGAATATTGGATTTGATGAAATCATAAATGTTATGGTTTCAGATAAAATCATGATAAACCATGTGAAGCTTAGTGGGAGTGCAATTGTGTTCATCGTGCTAAATATAGATATCATAATCATTTGGAATGATCTAAGTATGATAATAATAAGTGTTTTATAATATGGTTGTCCCATACCTCGAGATATGATCTCAAGGATACCTCTTAGATCTTAGTTCTAAAGTTGTTCAGAAGCAAAGAGAAGAGGGTATTGGGACTGTCACATTAATGGTATCCCTTGGACATTTCTATTTTCTAGAAAATTCTAAGAAAGGCTTCTTTCCCTTGAGATATGGTACTGACCTATCTAAAGCGATAGCACCTCAAGGAGTTGAGGAAGTGAATGCTAGAACTGCTATCCCTTTTGCATCAATTCCGAGAAGCCGAGTGTACGCTACATGTGTACAAAAGGCCATATGTCTACCATGCAGTGCGAGTAGAAAACTATTACTAATCTTACTATGGAGATAAAGCACTTGATTGCAGTAATATCAATATCTTCAAAGATGACAAGACTTTAGAGATAGTAATCTCTAAGTCTTATCTTCAAGATCGTAAGACTTTATAGATGGTGATCTAAAAGGTCTTAACTATGAATACCGTAGGAGATCGAGATCTCCAGGAATAAGCGTACTCTAATAAGGATAATAGAACTTACATGTTGGTTAAATATATACTGAACTATAGTGTCAAGGACACTATGACTGATATGATTGAGTATTGGTTGCATAAGATGCAACACTCGCATTGGATGCGAACATTGTTACTAGGAGATATGCAAGTTCCGTAAAAGGACTTGGTATAGTCTCTCGGGAATAGAGTGACTGACCAGCTTACCTATCTATTTTTCTAAATAGCCTATGATTGTCACATGGGTGTGGGTTTAAATGATTACCCCATTAATGGCTCTTTGGGCTAGTGGGATATTATTGGACATGTGAGCCCACGACGAGCCATTATACAATAAATGTTATTGCGGATATCATTCCCTGATCTGAAATGAAGAATACAAAATTTGCATAATAGGTCCCTTAGTACAATTGGGGTTATGTACCATGGCCATCTTGATGATCATACAGCTGTTGATTCAAATATTGAATCATAGAGGCAGGTGTTTGGATGAACATCTAAGAGTTAGATTGAGGACTCATCAAGCACCATCAAATGATTGTTAAGAGATGATCTCCATCCTGAGTAGGAGATGGCAATCCTTTCTCATTTAGGCTGATATTGGACCGACCTCTTGATGTAGGTCCTCTGCATGGGAATAGTGATTCAGAGGTGTCAGATTAGTTAGGTCAAAGAGTTGACTTAATGAGATCGAGATAACCAAAGTCCTATGTTGTAACCTCTCACAATATAGGCATGCATCCTCAGACCAGAGACAGATGTGTTACTATATGTCTGAGTATGTACATTTGGCAGACCAATAGGTTGATGACCTAATCAAGGTCTATACACCAGCGCGCTGGTGTGCATATAAGGGCATATGAGTAATACGATCTCTCAAAGGGATCATACAGGTTCATTACTGAACCGGAAGACATGAGCTCACTCATGAGATATGTGGAAGAATCAAATTTCGTGCACAGTCGTCTCGCTTTGGAAGCTTGACTGAATTTGTAGGTTTGATATATGCTTTTAGAAAGTATATGATCAACACATGGGTATGATATAAGTTTTTGGAAAGTATATGATCGATACCAACTCCCAATGATCGAATGAGAAACTTAATGGTAAATCCCTGAAGTAGACAGTGTAAAATTGATCTTATACTTCCGGATTATTCTGGGTCTTCCAGTATGCATGATGTACATGTATTAGGAATACCTGAGGGTGATGTGATCATAAACAATTATATAACCATGACGCTTATTCCTAGGGAGTTATGAAATGGGTCTGGATTTTAGCGACTCATCTCAGTAGAGAAGTAATCTGATCTTGGTCCTAATGTTGGACATTGATCTGAATGTGATTCAGATGCAATGAGAAGATTAGATTTGCAGTCTTGATTTAATCAAGTATCTATGGGAGGCCCGAGATCTGGATTTGAGATGTGATCTCAATATCCAAGTCACTATACGTGGAACAATACAATGACCCTTTCCTTATCTCCGAGTATTCACAGAGAAAGCGCATTATCCTTGAAAGAGTTTAGGATAATTTCATTGTTGATATAAGTATCTGAGCATTGAGAAAATGGATAATTAAATGTGATTTAATTATCATGATTAATATGAATTCGATTCATATTATAAAGAGACTTATCTTAGATAATTAAATGTGATTTGATTATCAAAGATGTAAAAAATGTGAATGTGATTCATATTATTTGGGCACAAGAGAAAAGAGTTCCACGATGATTAAATGTGATTTAATTATCATGGATATGAATAATGTGGATAGAAATATCCATATTAACCACATATATATTATAAATGTGATTTATAATATATAAGAGAGAGTTATTTATAATTTACATTTGTTAATTAAATATTGATGTGAATTGGATTCACATTGGACATTAAATTAAAAATGTAATTTACATTTTATTTTGGGTTGTCAATGTGATTCACAATTTTCATTTGGCAAGATTACAATATTCACAAAATAATTATGAATTATTTTTTTGAATAATTTACAACAAGTGGTGTTGTAAATCTTGGAGATTTGCATGGAATAATGTAATCTCATGAAACATCGTGACATTACATGAGATTGCCACCAAATCCCATATTATGGAAGGAGGCAATCTTCATTGCAATAATCTCCATGATTGCTTGATTTAATTTGGGATTGATTTATATTGATTTATCAATATAGATTTAATCTAAATTAAATTAATTGTTGTTGGTTTTTACCAACACAAATCTTAGCCATTAAAAGAAACACAAATCAATGTGAGCCATTGGATTTGTGTTGTCCATGGATTGATATCCATGGATTCCAAAATATTATAAAAGTAGAGGCAACCCCTTTGCTCTTCTTTACACAAGAGAACATAAGTATCTCTCTTTATTTTTCTCTCAACATGCCCTCTCTCCTTCTCTCATGTGGTCATCCACCATGGATGCCCTAGAGAGAGTCTCCATGACCACAGTGTCGTCGTTATGCTGCTCGATCGTTTGCTCGTGGATCTCTGTCTCCTTCGGTGTGCCTCGTTCATGAAGAAGATATTGGATCTCGTGTGTCGAGATCAGGAGATCTGCCGCTTTGATCATCAACATGGATTGCGAGGAGCATACGTTTCATCAACACGCTGGCAAGCGTCTCCTACGTCGGATCGGACTTGAGACAGGAGGTCTCTTCATTTAGAGACTCGATCGCAACCACGATTCAAGAATTAATCCTATTACTTGTTTGTGGTTTAGACGAAATGATCCGAGAAGTGTTCTTGGATCATGTGGTTTCGTCAAATGAAAAAAAATTAAATTTTCGCCGCATAGAATAACTAGTGCGATTAGTCGTTCCTCGTCATATTCGATATGATGCTCATGCTTCCGTGATGCGCTTGAGGATTATCCCATATCCTTCATAGGTTGATGACCTAATCAAGGTCTATACACCGGCGAGCTGGTGTGCATATAAGGACATATGAGTAATACGAACTCTCAAAGGGATCATACAGGTTCACTTGTGAACCGGAAGACATGAGCTCACTCATGAGGTATTGGGACTGATCAAATTCCATGCATGGTAGTCGTGCTTTGGAAACATGACAAGAATTTGAAGGTATGATATATGCTTTGGGAAATCATATGATTGTTACCAATTCCCAATGACCAAGATTGAGAAACTTGATGATTAAACCCTAAAGAAGACAATATAAAATTGATCTATATCTTTGATAGGTCTTCCAGTATGCAGGATGTACATGTGTTGGGAATACGTGAGGGTGATGTGATCATAAACGATTGTATAACCATGACGCTTCCATTCCGAGGGAGTGATGAAACAGGTTTGGATTTTAATGACTCCTCTCAGTAGAGAAGTGACCTAATCTTAGTCCATGTATTTGACAATGATCTGAATGAGATTCAGATGCAATAAGAAGATTATGTCTACAGCCTTTATTCAATCAAGCATCTATGGGAGGTCCATGAGATCTAGATTTGAGATGTGATCTCAATATCAATGTCACTATATGTGGAACAATACAATCGCCATGTTCTTATCTCCAAGTATCTGCGGAGAAAGTGCATTATTCTTGAAAGGTTTCAAGAATGATTCCATAGTTGAATTATACCTGAGCATTGAAAGATTGATAATTAAATATGATTTAATTATCTTTGTGCATGTGGATGATTATCCAATATAATTAAATGTGATTTAATTATTGTGGATAAGAATAATGTGGATAGCAATGTCCGATTATTCATAATATATTATAAATGTGATTTATAATGTACTAGAGAGAGCTTATTATGATTTATATTTGTTGATTAATTATTGATGTGAATTGGATTCACATTGTGTAATTAATTGAAATTGTAAATCATATTTTATTTTGGGTTGTGAATGTGATTCACAAATCTTCAATGGCAGAATAGCAATATTCTCAAAATAATTATGAATTATTTTTGTAGAATAATTTACAACAAGAGTTATTCTAAATATCATGGAGATTACAAAGAGATTATAAGAAGTCTCAAGATTGGTTGAGATCCCACCCTTCCATATTGGAAGGGTGGACGACCACAATTTCCCTAAGGAAATTGGTGGTCGTCTACACCATAAATGGGGGGTAGATTGTCCAACCAATTAACTCCATGTTTGGTTGATTTGATTTGGGATTGAATCATATTTGATTTATCAAATATATTTAATCTAAATTAAATTATTAGTTGTTTGTTTTTACCAACAATAATATTGACCATTGGATTAAACACAAATCAATCTCATCCATCGATTTGGTATGTCTCATGGATTGTGATCCATGGACTCCCAAAACGCTATAAATAGAGAGGCACCCCTTGCTCTCTATGGTTATTCTATTGAGATACAACTCTCTTTCTCTCTCCCACATGCCAAACCTCTTCTCTCCTCCATTGGTGGCCGTCCACCAAACCCTAGAGGAGAAGCTTCGTCGTCGCTTCACCACCGCACTGTCGCCTCGACGTTCCTCGGTTCTCCATCTTCTTTGGAGTGCTTCGCTCACGAAGAAAGTGTTCGATCTCATGCGATGAGATCAGGAGTTCACCGTGCTTGGATCAACTTCTTGGATTGCGATGATCACGCGATTCATCCCCACGCTCACAAGCATCTTCTCCGAAGATCGGACTTGAGACAGGAGGCCTCTTTTCATAGAGACTCGATCAACCACGCTACAAGAGGTATTCCTCTATACTTGATATGGTTTTAGGTGAAACGGTCTGAGAATTGTTCTTGTATCATGTGGTTTCATCACATGAAAATTTTTAAATTCCGATGCATGGAACAACTAGTTTGACTAGTCGTTCTTCGTCATATTCGATATGATGCTCACGCTTCCGTGATGCGCTTGAGGAATATCCCATATGCTTCATAATTTATCTTTATTTAATATTTATTTTTGATTTATTTTAAATTTTTTATCTTTTAGTATTTGTCCTTATTTGTATAGGGCCCTGATTGGCCTATATCCAATTATTGACCAGACAATCAACTCCTCTCCTCTTTCACCTAATTCAACCTAGTCCGACCTGCTTTCTTCTCCCGTATACTCAAACCTAATCCGGCCATCCCTCAACACATTCTTCTCGCATGATTATCCACCCCACAATTGAGATCCAGAACCGATTAAAATCTTCCCAATTCACCTTGATTAATGGACTCCATTTTCATTGGAAATTTCAAATTTTGCACCACCTATAAATTGAGCTATAAGTGCACAAGAACCAACTGACCTGTCTTTGGCCACTATTTCTCCTAATCTCTATTACCTAAGTTTGAGCCTCGTGACAGGAAGCTCCTCTATGACTAGAAGCGTGAGAGAGAAGGTTAAAGGCACGATATGATATTTGAGGAGTCTCCTTTGACGATCTCAAGATTCTATGACCATTTGCTACTGAATCAAGGCGATAACCATCCTTATTTCATCCATTTTCTATTTCAAGTAATCTTAGCTTCAATTTCCTTTTAATTGCATTGAATTTTGTTTAGGATTCATTCGTCTCTAAATATGTTGCAATAGGATTCATCACAACCTCTGTTCTTCTCAATCGAAGACCCTTATCTTCGATTTGCACCCAAAATTCAATTCCACACTATCCTGTAATCATCGTTTACTTAATCCATTCTTCGATCAGTAACCCAATTACCTCATATCCTTTGATCTGAGTCCAATCTCCCTCCACCATATCACTAGAGACCCTACTCATAGTCAACCCTTCTTCTTTAGTGACTAATGAGTGGTTGAGGCTCATGGAGCTTTGAGCCTTCAAAATAACCGTTGCAGATCACAATCAAACAATCTAGAGATCTCATTTGGCAAACTCCAAACGATCTCTCTTCAGTGAGATATTGAATCTATGACCACCTCAAATCGAAGCGGATCTCGATCCAATAACAATTGAGCCCCTTGTAAATGTGATTTAGACCGGACTCGATGAGATCGAGCTGATTGAGGCTCATATGGAGTCTTATTCTTCCGAGTTCTTCCACTTATCTCCAGAGTCATTCGATCGAGAACAAAGCTCCCAGATCAAATCTGAAGCATCCAAGCATGCCCAAAACTCGATCATACCATTTGATAGGGATTCGCAGATTTGAGCTGCACATCGACCCAACACCAGCACATGCAAGGCACCCTCGCATAGTGAATTTTGCACTCTATTCCTTTCTATTTCTGAAATTGTATATTGGTCATCTTCTTGTATATAAAACTTTGAACTAACTACTAATAAACCCTAAAGGTTTTTTATTTGTATTTCACTCCTTCTGAGTTGTTGTCACATGTATAACCACTTGCCATGTGGATTATTTGCATCATTTCTCTTGAAATATTTTGTATGTTAATAAAATTGTAAGGTGATTTATTAAATTGTATTTCAGTTCCATGATTTTGTTGTGAGTGTGCTTTCACGTGTTTGGTTTAATTAATTGCAAGTCTTATCCTTGATTTTGTTAATTTGTTAATAAATGCTTGCATAGTTTCACATAATTAAATAAGTCCCTAATTGATGCATTTTCTTTTGTTCATTATATTGCATAGAATAACTAGTTTCATTTGTCCAAAAATTCCATAAAAATTAGGTTAAGTTACAAATAATTAGTTCTAACTCGAAGATTTTTGGTTTTGAAAATTTCTTAAAGATTCCATTATTAATAATATGAAAAACAATGCACTTTTCATTGTAAGTAGGTTAAAAATTCTTGAAAATTTAATAATTGTTTGAATATTCCAATAATATTTTTGTTGTATTTTATTATGTATATAAAACTCAAATAAAAATACAAACATAAACCCAACAAATCAGATATTTATAAAAAAATTAAAATTATATAAAATTAAATAAAAATTAGAAAATTATGTTCAAGGATGTGTTTTGAATCTTAATAAAAAATATATTTTTTCTAAAATTATGTTCTAGTTTTTTAAGTTTATTTCTATTTTTAAAATATAAAAATAGTAGTTTATTTTCATTTGTAAATTGTTTTCATCATTAAATCAATATAAAATCCTTAAAAAATATATAAATACTAGAAAACTCACCAAAAACAATAAAAAATACTTAAAACACAAAAGAAATTTATTTTTTTATTTTTGATTTTATTTAACTTGTTTTAAAAATCTAAAAATGCGTGTCTTTCTTTTTTGTATATATTTTATTCATAAAATAATTTTAAAAATTACAATACATAAATTTTACAAAATTAAAAATAAATTTAAAGTTTAAAAAGTATAAAAACTGTAAAACATTAAAAAATTAATTACAAATACCTAAAAATCATTAAATCATTAATGAAACAAAAAAATATGAAACGGAAATTAAAAAATTATTATAATTTAAAATAATTAATCACCCTAACTTCTTTGTAGCCTCCCTAAGTCGACCATGGATGTTATACCATTTTAAATAAAAAGCAAATCACTTTGATAATAATTTTTGTATTGAAACGATTTTTTGTTTGCTACGATATCTACATTCATTATATTTTATTAAGATATGAAAATAGTGTTAAAATAAAATGGCATCGTTGTAGGGGTGGCACGATTAGGGTAGATAGGTTGTCTTTTATTCTCCCATTTGGTTGTTTTCTTTGCTTATATTTCCCTCTTTTATTTTATTCATATTTTGATAAAAAATTGTTTTGACATATTCTTATTTCGTCTATGTTGTGAGGGCCTGCAGAGCGAGGGAGACTATCTTAGGAGAGCCTACGCACCTGAGTAAGGTGGAGGCTTGCCGTTCTTGACCAATCGTAAGGAGAGAGTAGCAGTGGAGGACCATGAGAACCGGGGAGCAGATTTTAATATTTTATATTTTTATTTTATGAGAGAGTGTTAGATTAGTTCCTAATCCCGCAATTAGTAGAAGGGGCCCACTAAGGGTATCCATACTTGTATCAGATACATCAACTATTCTTTTAGAGATTTGTTTTACCAAGTGTCAATGCACTTCGGGGACTTCATTGTGGTTTTTTGTGTGTTTTCATCACTTTCTTTTTCTTCCTCCTTATTTTTTTTCCATTTTTTAACTTTGATTTCCACGATTTGTGTTAATCGTACTTTCTTTTTTATTTATTTTTGTGTGCTTGAGCCCTTACACTTAGGGTTTTTAATTTTATTGAGCCCGGGAATAATTAGGTCCAAATCCTTTATAGAATTTCTGTACCAAAGGATATTATAATTTGGACGTAGTCAAACAAAAGTTGTGCTTCACGCTAATAGAATTTCGTATTTATGATGGTTCTCGCATGCATCATATAAATTAGTTTAAATTTATGTGAGGATTATTTTGCACATTGATTTTTGGAGCAAGGTATGCATCCCTCATTCTTGCGTTTGCATTCATTTTTCGCATGCATCCACTTTTCAGCTTTCTTCCCCCCATGTTTGTGGACTTAGGATAAAGGAAATTGGAAAATTCATTAGGCTATTTTACTTGAAAAATACTAAAAAAGGTTATAACCCAAAAAAGCTAAAAAAGAGACTACTAAATAAATGTGACCAAAAATTAAAATTCATAAAGAATAGCATTGTACATGGTTCATAAAGCCCATATTGTAATCGCGTACATTCCAAACACTAAAGAGAAGTATATAACATGCAACGATCATCTTTCATTCCCTCTATGAGGGTGATTGTTCCCTTTGAAGAACACGGACATTCACTACTGACCAAAGGGGGTGGTCACGTCCATCCCCTACAATCAAGTCAAAAGGAACGGTCGCGATTGTCCCCTCCGAAGGACGATGGGGATGGGCGTGATTGTCTCCTAAAGCGCAGTTTCCCCGTCATGGAGAATCATATGGGACCATCAAGAGAAGTACTGGAGATGGTCGTGACCGTCTCCTTTTGTTTTGGTAGAGGGGACGGTTGCAACCGTCTCCGATATTTCACAGGACCGTCCCCCATGATTCTCAATGATGGGGTAATTGTGCCTTACGGGACTGTCGTGACCGTCCCCATTGATTCTCGACTACCAAAAAAATTGGTTACCCACTACTATGACCTTCATTTTACCATGCATCAAAGAACATTGAACATACATTATATTCATTACATGTATCAATATAAACTCTTCATCATAAAGAGAAGGATAAAGAATGAAATACACATTCATTCTGCATACGAAGTTATAAGAAATGTTCTGAAAGGAGTAAAGCTGAGAAATTCCAAATAAACTACTCAACCTTATATTATTTAAACTAGTTAAGCAACAAACTAAACCACCCCACGAGCAATTATTTAAACAAATTATATAATATACTAAAATATTCTACTAATTACACAGTAAAAAAATCTAAACTACTCATCGTCGTCCTCTTCCCAATCCTCATCTTGATCATCATCATCATTTTTGTTCTTCTCCTCATTCATCATTGTCGCCTAGCCTCGCAACTTGATTACCCACTTGTGTAGCTTGGCTAATCGATGCCCCACCATGGTGTGCCTGCATGAATGTATTAGAAATTACCATTTGTTGTCGAAATCCTGGATTTCAACATTTATGGACTTCACTTGACTCTCTAACTCCCTCTCCCTACGTGTCTTCTGAGTGGAGGACGAGTTGCTCCCTATCCATATCAATTTCGAATGGTAGCACCCCTCCAACCACATCAAACTTGTCCATGATGCTCTAGCATGATCGCTTGGAGGAAGGCCACATCAGGAGTAGGTGGAGGCTGACTCATACATGTGTCGTTTAGAGAGCCAGAGGTTGTGAGTATGATCATCTCCTCCTGAAATATTGTTCAAGTTATACTTCATGTACTGTTTAAATTGCTATAAATGTAAATTTATTATTAATTTCTTATATGAATTGGATCATAGGAAGTATCTACCCAATGAACATCCCCGCCTACATCCCAACTTTTGGATTTCTCAAAAACTTCCATCTGATTAGTCACATGATTGTTCTCCAATTTATAATGTGAAGAAATTAATTAAGACCTATGATATGGTTTTAAGATACACTAATGGTGAATTTAAAATATAACATGTATATTACAAAGTTGACCTTAAGCTGATTTGTTTTCTTTCTAGCCATTATATGGGTAGACCTGAAGCCTTTCTTTCGATTTTCAGCATTCTGCTTTGAGAAACACTATAAGAACTAAATAAATTAAACAATATACTTTCAGAAATTCTTACATAAACACATATATATCTTCTCCCATCCAGATATATATCAATGCTCTCCAGTGTTCATCAGGCACAATAAGTGGACAATTTGCCAAAAGTGTCTCCAATGGAAGCATCGGTTCGAAGTACTGAAATTATTTAAACAAGTTACTTACATGAAAAAAACATGATCTGTTATAGCATGATATATAGTATAACTGTACTTACTTGAGCCTTTAGATGACCCCGATATATGCGTAGTTATTTTGTGCCATGTCGTAAGATCAGAGCATATGTAGTCGGGTCATGATCCCATGAAAAACTAGCCTGAAAAAAAGAAGTAATAGTTATAATAACATAGTATAACAAGTACACAATTTTGATTTTTCAATGTTTTAATTACCCTGAAATCATGTAGAATGACATATTCAATCGATTGCTCAACTAAATGCCAGTTTGTCATGTGGATGGGAACCCGCGCTATACACACATACCCCAAATAACTCTGAAACACGGTCAAGTTCTCCCCCACTGCATCACCTCCAACAATCCTCACCCACAGGGCCTCACAGAGACACAGACGGTCCATGACTCAATACTATGATGGCCCTCTACATATAGCAGAGCCCCCTTGACCTATAGGATCGAAGGAGTCACTAAATGCATGTGATCCAAGCGATGCATCCCGAATAAGTCTAGGACGTGGAGGCATATTTGTATAAATAATGAATATATATTGAGAAAACATTGATATATCATTAAGAATCGATATTCTGAGAAATTGATATATCAGATAAACCATAAAATAAATTTGGGAAAAAATATTGATGAACTTATATTTTTAGTATTTAGAATGCTATCACAAAATCTACGAGTACACATCATCACATCTGCATTTATAACATCGGGTGGATGTTCTTGGATCACAGTTTCATATGCATCATCTATATTTATTAACTCATCATCATCATCGCTAACATCAAAGAAGTCCCACAATACTGTCCTCACGGGTATAATCCACCCATCGTTGGAGTTATCGGGGATGTAAAACACATGTTCTACCTAATTAGCAAGTGTAAAAGGCTCATTTGTTTGTAATTTCCCTGATTGTTTTAAAGAAATAAACTCATTTCTATCTATTTGATATCTTATCCCCTCGTGACCAACATCGTCCCAATTACATTTTAAAAGAACACATATCGACATTCATGAGTAAAGTTGATATCTATAATATAAAGTATTTCCCCGTAGCATCCGTCTAAATCGGAAGGCAATTTTATTTTCACTATAACACCGAACATTTTCCTTGATTTCATCTCGTCGACGGATTTTGTTCTAAATCTGTAGCCATTTACAATATATCCATTGTATGAAACAATTTGTGAATACAATATGCACCCAAGAAATCAAGGTTTAAGTTCTACCTATTATAATTCACGACCTTTAACTATTTCACTCGTCATGGAACTAATTGATGAAGTGATATTTAATATGACATTTAGTAAATAATGAATTGTTCTCTTCAAAAAACACATCAATCTCAGATAACTGCATCAAAATATAATATTGTATGAGATCTCTATCCTTGTTACATATTACATGAAAGATATCGTTAAGTATATGCCTGCCACATGATTGAAAGACCTACAATCGGGAATCATCTTCAACTTCATCTTCATCGTTTCATTAAAATCATGTGAAACGTACTCTTTCACCTCCCATGTAAATTTCATAAAAATTAATATATTTTTCACAAAGATAACCTTCAGAAATACATCCTTTGATTTGTGTCTTATTAAAAGCCATATTCTTTAATTTTCGGAGGTATCTTTGTATTGGATACATTCAATAATACTACATTGGGCCATTGATTCTTGCTTCACTTGATAAATGAACTATTAAGTGCACAATTACATCAAAAAATGTTTTGGAGGGGTGATATTTGCTCTAATCTGCATAATGTGGTAAATTATCCTCTTCCAGTCTTTATATGATCAATCAATCTAAAATTTTCAAGAATAAGACTTTGAAAAATCTGCTCAAATCTGTCAAGGATTGTAGATCAACATCATCAATAATCCTGCAAACAGTGAGTGAGAGTAATACTTACATGAAAACATGGCAATCATGACTTTCTAATCCAACTATTTGTTAACAAGATTTTTTAGCAGTTTAAAAAGATGATTTTATCAAGTCATTGTCTTACCACGAATAATAAAGGTCAAACAAAAAATATTACAACCAGCACAATAAAAACAAACAAGTTGTATAGTGCAAGTAGAGGTTCGTATCTGCTGGGACTAAGCAAACTCGCAATTTTTGTTCCTTTTCTATCTTGATTCAAATCTTATTTCATGGCGATGAGATAAAATTATAAAGTCTTGAAGAGAATGCGATTTATGGTGAAAATACTTCCTAACTTAGAGTAAGCAAATGTAGGTATGAGTGGAACTAAGTAAGGAAGTAGTGGATGGATCGTAATTTAATATGGAAAACTAAGTCACTTGTAATTTTTCAGAGAGCATAATAGAATATAAAATTGCAATGCATATATTATAGAGAACTTTGAGAATGGCTTACAAAATAAGAATGCTTCCAAGTTCAACTTAAACAAAATACTAATGTAATAAAATTGCAAGGTGATCTTATAACATGAGAGTTGTTTCCTTCCAAATTCAACTTACATAAAATAACTTAAGGAAAAATGCTAGAAGTAAATAAAGATGGGGAAGAAGCCTTCTCTATTGGCACTTTCGGAGACGACGGTGGAGTCACGAGATAGCCACGACGTGAAGATGGAGGCGTAGAGATGAGCGCGGAGGAGGTCTGTGCATGATGGAGTACACGGAGATGGAGTCGGACTGCACGGAGGAGGTGCTCGCAGGCTGGTGTAACATCCCTAAATCCTAATGACTAATTAAGCCCAAGATGATGGATCATTAGTGAGCTTGATAACATTTTGAGATGCCATTTGTGGTTAAATGGAATTAAGAGGCTAAGTAAGGTTTAGTAGTTATTTATGGGTTACTATTCATTGGTGGGCCTTAAATGCAAATACAAGGACTAGGTGGGTTTTATATTGCAATTTTCCCAAGTGCATAATCACCCTTAACGCCACCTTCATCCCACTTATCTTCTCTTCTCATCTTCTTCCCCATTAAGACATGGCCGACCACCCTTCTTCCTCCACCTTCTTCCTTTGATCCACTCCCCATTTCTCATCCAAATTTGAGTTTCAAGAGATCAAATCAAAGCTAGGGAGGCGAGGATCTTGGATCTTGCATTGCATGTAAGATCAAGGGTCAAAGAAGAGGAGAAATCCAAGCTTGAAGCCCAAGGTGTGGACTGCTCAACACTTGTTCTTGGAGTGTTCTTCCTCAAGCTCTTGAAGCTTGAGTTTGAGGTACAAATTAGCCCTCCTTTCTGCCATTTGTAAATTTGATACCACTTATATCCCAGGTCCCAGGTCTTAGATCATGTCTTTGTTTTGGAGTTTTTTTTGTTAAAAATTGGGATATTAAGGCTTTAGAGTGGATGTTTTTTTGTGGTGTCCAGATCTGATTGTTGTTCTTCAAATCCAAGTTATGCATGTGTTTTGGGATCTTTCTTGAGCTCTCTTGGGTAGAGTTACTTTTTGAATATATCTACATTTAGTTGGCCTTCAATCCATGGGTTTGGACACAAAATTGCATGTGATTATGAATTTTTAGAGAGGATATACATGGACAGTTTTTTCTAAAATTTCATATTGTTGTTGCTGAATGTTGGCCATTAATTTTAATGATTTGGGGATTGTCATTGAGTTCCCTTGGGTAGATTTACTTACTGATTATATCTCCATTAAGTGGGCCTATGATTCTTGGCTTTTATTATAGAATTTGAAGTGATTTGGAAATGATTTAGCTGTTGTCATATACAAGTAACCGAATGTGTTCAGATCTGCCCATGCACTTTAAGTTATAGTTTTATAATGGATTTGAGGAGTTTCTTCATGTCTCCTTGAGTGTAATTACTTGTTGATAGATACTCCTTCTTTTTAACCATCAATCCATGGGTTTAGTTTCTAAATAGGATGAGTTTTGAGGAGTTTATGAATGTTGTTATTATGATTACCACTGAATGTCCAGATTTGATATGGTTGCATTATGGCTAAGGAGATGCATGATTTTGGAAATATTCTTAGACACCCTTTGGTGGATTTGATGTTGGATATATGGGGGATACAATGCCCATGAAATCCATGTATTTGGAATTGTTTTGGTGGTGATTTTGAGAACAATTTGGTTGTTGTCCATGGACCTTGCTGGTCGAATTTCATTGTTGAATGCATGTTTTAATCAAATCATTTAGGCATCCTTTAATAGGTTTTAAAAACCCCTAAGTCCCCATGTTCTCCTTATATTGAAATGGGAAATCAAATTATGATTTAATCCCATAAAGGAGAGGGATTAAGAGAGGATGAATAGATGATTTTGGCTATTAATGCACTGATATATGGTATTGTGCACCTTTGCAAGTCATTGTTGAGCATTGATGAAATTGATTGGATGTTGACCACTGATTTGCTGATCTTTAAGCTTGGATTTTGAGTGGATTTTGTGGTCTTGAAAGCTACAACTTTGCTTGACTAATTAGGAGAACTTCGATGCTTTGAATTGCCTTATGTTTGCGGCCATGTGCTTGCTGTACACATAGATCTATGAGTAGAATAGATGCATGATTGGAGCATGTGATGCCCTCTAAAGGACCCTATAAATGTTAGACTTTAAAGTCAATTGAATGCCTAGATGGCGTATTTGAAGCCACGAAGTGGGGGTGTGAACTTAAAAGGATTAGATGCCTTGAACTACTATGAAGTGTACATGCAAATTGCCCCTGTTTTGATATGACAAACTTTGAAAGGGTAAACCCCTATTAGTAACCTTTTTAGAGCATGCCTTAGGATAATTGTTACTTATAAAGGTGGGCTTGAAACACATATTATGAGTTATGATATTGGGGGTAAACTTAATGATATATGTGGTTATCATTCATGATAATAAGACTATATGAACTTGCTATGAAGCAAGTTTTCCTCTAATAGGCAGCCTGATCATGTGGGTGCTTGTGAATCTTTTGGGACGTAGGAAAGAAAGATGTTTTCCGATAAGATAGCCAAGATCATAAGATTGATGTTCCTCAGTAGGAGATGAGAGAGAGACTATCATAACAGGTTTGTATCCCTGACCTATGATCAGTTGAGGTTCTAATAGAACAAGTTTGGGTCTGGGACTGACAGCTTGTAGATGTAAACTAAATTAGAGAAATCGTAGACACTTAGGGTGAAGCATGAAAATAAAATAAAATGTGATGTCACATTTGGTCAGTCATGGAGATTTATACTCCGACTGTGCGAGGGCGCGGTGTCCCTCACCTGAGCAGGAGATGAGGTCGCTCATGCTTGGGTAGCGGACACTGAGAGCATGGGTCTAGGATCCCAATCTTTTTCATATGTTTTCTTCGAGCCAGCTCCATTTTTACGCTTCTTTGGGATCCATGAGTTGTCTAGACCATTCCGCTGACCCGTTGGTTTTTCTTAGAGAGCCTAGGTTGGGGGTTCTCCGCAGTTAGTTACGAGCTCATCTGGTTTTTCTTAACTCTTCTCCTTCGGGAGTTGAGCAACAAGAGAGGAAGTCGGGTCCGGTAGGCTTAACACTTCTCTTTCCTGCCTCTAGTGGCGTAGTACTCGTACTACCACTGCCTTTCCCTTGGACCACACTTCCACTGGGATTGACGAGACAAACGAATCCCCTCGGGGGTTTCCTCACCGTAGAAATTATTACCTTTCCGCCAGGCTTGTGACTTGGTGTTGGGATAGTGATCGATAGACATGTGACAGTTCACCAATTTCCCAGTTAAGATTGCCGTCAGTAGACACTGACGACCCCATTAAACACGGATGACCCCATTATTACCTTTCCGCCAAGCTTGTGCCCTTGTGATGGAGTAGTGGTCAGTAGACATTGATGACCCCTTTATTTACCTTTCCGCCAGGTTTGTGACCTCGTGATGGGGTAAAGGACGGATGACTTTCCGCTATCTTCCTAGTGACGACTTTTCCGCTAAGAGATTAGTGATGGCAGTATCGTTAGTAGAGACTAATGAGGGTGGGGTATTAAGAGAGTTGTGAGTACGTTTCCTCTTGTACACCTTCATGAGCGAGCTATCACACGTGCCGACCAAGTATCAATGTGAGTTGAGAGAAAAGCTAGAAGAAGTGTTGGGAACTTTGTTAGGATGCAAGGTACCATCGCATGCCTACGGAGGCACCACAACCCTGAGGCGTACATCATACCTCAGAGTCATAGTGTGAGGTTCAATCTGGACTTTGAAGTCCTACTCGGATATCGAGGTCCTAACCGGACCAAGACCACTTACTTACTTCTAGGCTTGAGTTGTTGTTTGGTTAGTTCCATTGATCGAGGGAGACACGGTGCCGTAGTGAGCGAGTGTGTTCTTCTTGTTAGCCTTCCGAAAGCAAGAAAATAACTTAAAAGAATCAACTAACCCGTTTTTGCTTGCTAGTTCTATTTTGTCCACTACAGTTACCTTAATGTTTTTTTAGCTTTTCTATTCTTTTTCTTACTATTTTCCTTAGTAGAACTGTGTAGAATTTGTACTTGACAATTTTGTGACAGATACTTGCTTGTCCCCTTTCTACTTGTGGCAGGCAAGGGTCCGGCGACCGAGTAGCCGACGTAATTTGGGCTGCAGTCGTTTCTTTTTGGAGGATACACTTTCAGAGCAGGTTTAACGTTTGGAGTTCATTTGTACAGTTGTTTGTTGTGCTCTCCTCTGTAGCCTTATTTTTGGGATATATATGTATATTGGGTGTTGTGAAAACCCAACATGGTTATATGAATGACATGAAAAGGAATGGATACCTTGTAGTTCAATTATGGTGCATTGTTACATCCGCTTGTAGTGTTCTCGTGGTTTCTTATTTAGCCAAAAAAAATCCTGTGAAGGTCATGTTTAAAAAGTGAAAAATTTTCCCAGGTTTTTATAACAACGGATTAACTCTAAGCTAATTAAGTAGGTGAATTACGTGTTTGACGGGTAATCTAAGGTCCTCGGGAGGAGGTTGTGACAGGTTTGGTATCAGAGTAGAGTTACCCCGATACACGCATTCGCATAACTTAATAGCTTAAGTTCGAATAGCGAAAGTCTTCTGACTAGTCGTGAAGCTGAGTGGGAAATTTTTGACATTCATAAGATTTATGTAACCCAAGTATCCTAAGAGGAGAAATAGTACAACTGATTATTTCCTAAAGTGTTCTTAACTATGCTATAATACAATATAGGGAGGATTGGCATGGCACCACAAGCAGCTCGTGATAAGGCAGGAGAGATGGCGCAGGTGCTAGCTGCACTTACTGATATGCGACAGAGAGAGGATCAGGTACTTGCCCAGCAGACTGAGTTGGCGGAGCGACAGACAGGGATGGAGTTGAGGATGGAGGAGCTGTCTGACTTCTCATACCATCCATCCAAGGATGAGTTCGCTAGAGCCGAGCATCTATTCTCTAAGGAGATTCACCAGCATTCTGAGGCAGAAATTCCGAGGGAGTCAGGAGACGACAGAGCTGAGGTAGGCCAAGGGCCTGTAGCAGGAGCAGAGGTCACAGGGTTTGTTCTTCCTACTGCACCAAGACACCATGATGTTTTCACATCCTACCAGAGAGCTAGAGTACCCACGTTCCAGGGCATGGGTACGCCTGACGAGGTTGAGCAGTCGCTTAGGATGGCGACTAAGGTGTTCAGGATGATTCAGGCACCACGAGAGTCGTGTTTACCCTTTGCTGAGTTCTCACTTACTGGGTTTGCAGAGCGCTGGTGGGAGGCTACTGTATCTGACATGGGGCGTGTGCTGACTTGGACAGACATTGAGACCCACTTCAGAGCCTACTTCTTCTCAGGGAAGTGGAGAGAGACACAGCGTAGGTTGTTTGCAGAGCTGAGACAGGGCAGGATGGCAGCGCGAGAGTACTTTGTGCGCTACACAGAGTTGTCACGCCACACATCTTCTGCAACTACTTTTCCAGATGAGAATCTGGAGAAGTTTGTTCGTGGCATGAGGGAGGATGTTCAAGAGAAGTTGGCAGGGCTGAGACTGACTACCATCGCTGAGTACTGACATAGCAGAGCGGATTGAGGACGTCCACGAGAGACGTTTTGGGAGTACTTTTAGACCGCCACGGGTACCACAGAGGTCGTCTGGACCTATTCGGCAGTAGTTTCGACCACAACGGTCAGCACGGCGCTTTCGTCCGATAGGGATGGCTTCTTCTGGTAGTGTTCGCTCAGCCCTCACGACCACTTGGGAGGAGCACTGGCCAGTAGAGGTTTTGAGGCAACGCGGCCATCCAGGTCGCAGAGGTTTGGAGCATAGAGCACGAGACCTACAGAGAGTGCCGGTCCATCTTCTACGCCGAGCAGGGCGATCAGGTGCTACCAGTGCCAGCAGGTGGGACATGTCAGGTCCCAGTGCCCACAGCTACAGACTCCACCACCTCCTCCTCCATCGCATTCGAGAGTTAGAGAGAGGAGATCCCGGTACAGAGGTCAGCAGAGACCAGCTCAGAGCGCAGCAGGATCCAGTGCTGGATCTATGCAGCAGGGACAGATTCACGCGGTTACAGCTGAGCAGGCACGGTCCGCGGCCACAGTCATGAAAGGTATGGTTTCATTTTCGATCCATCCTTTTCACGTGTTGTTTGATTCCGGTGCTACCCATTCGTTTCTTGATGTGAGGCTTCTAGCTACATTGGGTAGGGTTGTAGAGGACGTAGATCCTCCATTTCACATCCGAGGGCCAGGCGGACAGTTGTTCGTGGTTTCAGAGATAGTTAGAGGGCTACCAGTGTCCTTAGGAGGTCACGAGATGACTGCGGACTACCTTCTACTACACCTTGATGAGTTCAACATGATTTTAGGCATGGATTGGTTGTCTACACATCACGCCTTAGTCGACTATTACAGGAAGACTTTTGTCTTCAGGATCCCTGGCTTGACAAAGTTCACTTTTGAGGGGACATTGCAGGACTACAGGATGGAGTACATTTCAGTGCTGAGAGCACAGTGACTTGTTGATCAGGGATGTGACAATTTTCTGACCTTTGTTCAGGAGGTTACAAACAGAGACCCGATGGCTCAGGACATTAGAGTTGTGTCGGAGTATCTCGACGTGTTTCCTGAGGAGTTACCAGGACTACCTCCAATTAGAGAGATCGAGTTTGAGATATCGTTAGTTCCTGATACGTAGCCGATCTCCATGGCTCTGTATCGCATGGCACCCGCAGAGCTGAGAGAGGTGAAGGTGCAGCTACAAGAGTTGCTTGACTTGGGCTTTGTGAGGCCGAGCACTTCACCTTGGGGCGCTCCTGTACTCTTTGTTCTGAAGAAGGATGGAACCATGCGGTTGTGCATTGACTACAAACAGATAACAAGAGGATGGTGAAGAACTGTTATCCTCTGTTATGCATTGATGATCTATTTTATCAGCTACAGGGATCTTCGGTGTTCTCGATGATCGACCTCCGCTCGGGTTACCATCAGTTGAGGATTCGGGAGACAGACATCCCGAAGACAGTCTTTCGGACACGGTATGGCCACTACGAGTTTATTGTGATGACATTTGGACTGACGAATGCTCCCGCAACATTCATGGACATGATGAACAAAGTGTTCCTTCCTTACTTGGATAGGTTTGTTCTGGTGTTCATAGATGACGTGCTGGTTTACTCGAAGAATGAATGGGACCATGAGAACGACTCGAGAGCAATACTTGGTACCTTGAGAGAGCATAGATTGTATGCCAAGTTGAGTAAGTGTGAGTTTTGGCTACCTCAGGTCTCATTCTTGGGACACATCATCTCAGGAGTAGGAGTCGCAGTGGACCCTGCGAAGACAGATGCAGTGATGTCTTGGGAGCAGCCCAAGATAATGACATAGGTCAGTAGTTTTCTTGGGATGGCAGGCTATTACAGACGCTTTGTCACCAACTTTTTACGGATCGTACTACCCTTGACGCGTTTGACGCAAAAGGGAGTATCTTTTGTTTGGGATAGTTCATGCGAGCAGGCCTTCAGGACACTGAAGGAGAGACTTACTACAGCTCCGATTCTTGCTCTACCGTCAGGTACACAGGACTACGCGGTTTACACAGACGCATCAAGTGACGGTTTGGGAGCAGTGCTGATGCAAAAGGGGCATGTAATTGCCTATCGAGACAGTTGAGAAAGCATGAGCGGAATTACCCCACGCACGATATTGAGTTGGCGGCAGTGGTCTTCGCTCTGAAGATCTGGCGCCACTACTTGTATGAGGTTGACTTTGAGCTCCTCACAGACCATAAGAGTAAGAAGTACATATTTGATCAGAAGGAGCTGAACATGAGACATCACAGATGATTAGAGCTGCTTAAGGACTACGATTGCACGATCTCTTATCATCCCATTGATGAATCCATGATTCATTAACTTTTCTGTCGCATTTTGTCTTAAAAACCTTAACAAATACATGTAAATATTCATTAATTCCCATCTTTTATAGAAACTTCATTCATGAATAAATATTCACTTTTAAGCATCAAAATCATGTAAAAAATAAAGAACAAAGAAAAGAAAATAAGGCAGATTGAAATTATGTATATATGTACAATATGACTTATAAATATAAATATAACTGCAACGTATATTTATAGCCGAGACCAACTCAGCATGGATTGGTCGACAAACCAATAAGTGGGGGGAGATTAGGAAAGAAAATCATAAAAATAAATTAAGACACACTTCATATACTTCTCACTATTTATCAAATAAATACAAAACTTCAATGATTTTTAATTAATTCATATGTATATATTTTTCACCAAACTCTTTTTCTAATTATTTCTAAAAATGTTTATAAAAATATAAAATTAAGATAAAAATATTACCATGTATATATGCCAAGAAATCCAGCTTTTAAATTGTCAAAATATCAATTTCCGAACATCATAAATTCTTCATACGAACTCCAATTTCACTCTACTCATTTTTTAAAGTTCATAAAATAATATTCTTTAATTAATAAAGGTGGTTTCATCGAATTCGAAATCCATTTGCAAAAAGTCGATTTTGGGACCAAATGACAACGGGGTTTCTAGGCTATTTATTTTTTGTAGAACACATTATTTATAGCTTTATTAATTCTATAATTTCTAATTATTTTCATGATATTGTGTTTTCACCCTAATTTTTTTCGTATTTTTTTGGAGCTTATTTATTATTTTAATAAAATCCAAAACCCTAAATTATATGTAAAAATGAATAGAATAACTTATACCTATATTTATTAATATATGTAAATTAATATATTAAAATACCTAAAAATTCACAAAACCCTTATTTATTATTCTAATAATCAAGAAAATATAAAATCAATTTTTAATTATTTATTTAATAAATTAAAAATCCAAAGCCTATTTATCTATACATATTTATTTATATAATATTTATATTTTGAATATAATTATTACTATTTATAAAATGTAATTATTCCATAATTTAGATAATTTTGATATTTACATTTCTTATTTTTATACTTAATTAAAATAATGTTATTTAAATATTTATTATATACTTTATAAGCTAATTTACGCATCTGGCCTACAAGGTGCTGACACTTGTCAGCACCTGGTTCATCTTCTTTAAGAAGGATGTTAGCCTTTCTGTTATGAACAACCATCTTCACCCTCTCCGACGATCTAGTCCATTGATTTGCTTCCCCTAGCAACCAAGATTCTCGCCAACCCTTCGATCTAGCTTTTGTATCACGAAACATCTCTATATAACCTTCAAAGTTGGCAAATCACAACTAACTCACTCATAACCACCTGAAACCCAGGCACCCAGTGGCTGACCCCCTCTTCCTCGCCTCGCTCCACTCGTCCAGGAGGTGATATCTCCAAGCTACGGTGCCTGCGTGGAAGAAGGACCTTCGGGGAGGAGTTCCAAGGTGAAGCTCCGCCTTGCATCGCCGCCTTGAGCGCATCCAGCTCCGGTGAAGATCGCTCATCGCAACATCTACCAGAGGTAATACACCTCTATTTTCCCAGATCTACTCCTCCATCTTTATCAAATTTCTTTTCGATCCTCGTGCCACGATTAGCGTGGCTAATCCTATCATTAGTTAGCTTAACCTTCCCTCTTAGACGCCCTACCTTCAATTCATATCATTCCATTTAGAAATCAATCCAAAACGCGCTTTCTTTTTCGTTGTATATTACACACATTTTATTAATACTGGAAACGCCATTTTTGACCTTGCAAAACTATAACCAATTGGCCGATTTCTTGTAAATCGAGCACGAACACATCTTATTTGTATGTTTATCCTTGATTTGGAGCAACTTCGAGTCATATGGAGTCTTTTATCCTCTCGCAATTCGTCGTCCAAGAAGCCGTAACAAACTCCATCATCTCTAGGAGCATAGGACCGCCAACTTCGTCGACCTTTAGCCGCTGCTCTCAGTCTACTCCGATCGCCGTCTACCGCAGGCGAGCTCGAGAGTTAGAGGAGCTAACCCTCTGGCCCCACCGGAGACCCTACCTCGTCTCCAGCTACTCGTGGAAATTCGGAGAAGACGTCGTTGTCAGCCACCTGCGAAGAACCTGAAGAACGGCCCAAGAACAATCGCAGTACAACCTTGCGACACGTGGCCATCCGGGGATGGTCTGGATCGCATCGCACGTTATAATCTCAGTCATTATATCTGAACTTGTGGAAAAATTGCACAAAGAACCCAGAGGACTTCCATAATTTCCAGAAGCTCCAAAGTTTTCCAGATATTACAATTAGGTCCCCGTACATGGACCTAAATGTAAACTTTCTTGTTTTCTTTACAGAACAGTCCCTACCGCGGACCTTTTTGCAGCATTTTTTGTTTCTTTTTCATGCAATTACACCCCTGACCTGTAGGGGAGTTTTGGACCTATTTTTTAGGGTAGTTACACAACTACCCCAGCATGTTTTTCAATAGTTTCTTCCATGTATTTTTCTCATGTTTTCATCGTGCTTTGATTCGTTGCAAAATAGTCTCAGTTTTGATTTGTTTTTGTGTGATCTTCGAGTCCATTGCTCGACTGTTTCACCTACTATATAATATCATCTATATTTCTTCTATATTCCACCTATTATATCGTAGATAAATTTTGTGAAAAATACCACTTTGAAAAATAAATAAAAATAGGAAAAGAATAAAATCAAATAAAAAAATTAAAAATCAAAACTCAATAAAAATTGTCGCTTTTCCTTGATCGCTTTAAAGAAAAGATAAAATAATCACAAAATATTTTCTCTTAAAAAATTTCAAAATACCCTATTCTGCCTCCTTGTGTTCGACCTAGGCATACTTCCCTTGTAAAATAATTAGTGTAATTTTTTTTTTAAAAAAACGATATTTGTTTAATCGACTAGGATCCCTTTGCGGCTTTTCTACACTGACAACATCTTCTTTTAAAAAGTTGGAAACCAATTTTTAGCCGCATCAAAATTGTCGTTTCTCGATCTTCTTTAGACCGCTAATTAACTTTTATAGGGCCTACAAGATCAACCTGTTTCTTAGGAAGAAGAGTTAGTTGAAAGAGCAGAGGCCAATTCCTTCTTTACGAGTCGGCTGCAGAGGGCAGAAATTAATTAGTGTAATTTTGTAAGAGAGAGAGAAGTTGTATTAAACTCTAGTAGAAGGGGTCCACTAAGGACATCCCCCTTGTACTCCCCCCCATTTTTTAGGGGTCTGATTCACCGAGTACCGTGTATTCGGGGGATCAGGGCACCCATCGCGGTTTTCTCGCCTCATCGGTTTTTCCGCAGCTTTCTCGATAGATGCATGTTTAGGAGTTTTTCTTTCTATCTGATTGTGCTTACATAGCTAGTCTCAGAACTTGCAACCTTGGTGCATGATTTTAGTATTTTTATAAAAAGAAAAAAAGTAGACGTTTGCTAAAAAAACTCAAAAAAATTATAAAACCACGAAATAAAATCGGGACTGCTAAAGATATCTAACTTAAAAAACGTAAAGATTCATATGATTTGGGAGAGTGATCCCCGCACATCTTCTCAGAGTGCGCGAGCAAGAGACGACCCATAAGGCTTGAGCCAAAACCTCATATTTCTCACGAAATACTACTTAGTCTATGCACATATTCACTGTTCCTCAGTGGGTACGCTCAGATAGCCGGAAACGGTCCGGGTTTACTTAGCACAGTGGGAGGTTTAGAGGACACCACGCAAGGCTCCGTCCTCAAGTAACACGGGTAGCCGGAAATGGTCCGTACTTACTCCCATACTGGCTGAGTGCGGTGATTTTCTGTAAAGACTCGGGCCAGTGTTTCAGAGAAACTATCGAGCACCTATCAGCTCGCATCAGCTCGCGTTAATCGATTCTACTTGTTTGCTAATTACAACCCTAAAACCGACAAGATAAAAGAGCGAACTCTTACGGTTTTCATAGGGTTGTATTGGTGAAAGCGGGGTTTGCTTTGTGTTTTCTTGCGGGACGTGAGTTACTGCGGATTTACGCATTTTCCCTCTCTCTTGAATCACGAATCGTGCTCTCCCGATCATTCTCTCGATATCGAAGATGACGTCTCGATGGATTTTCTTCTCAGACTCCGTGAGCTTTCGACCGTCCACCGTCGATCGTACATCTTCACAAGCTTGGGATGACTCTCTTCCCAAGCTGGTCCCATTTGATCTCGAGGAGAATTAGACCCAGACTCCCTCATCTCCTGGCCAGACTATTGAGGCAGTCCCTTGCCTCAATACATCATCAAGATCTCCAGCCAATTTTTTACTGAGTTCTTACGAGAGCTTTTCTTTCACATACGATTTGAATCAGATGGCTCGCGGCAAAGGACCAGCAAACGAGAGGCCACAAGCTGAGGAGCATCATGAAGGAAGACCAGACGCCGTAGATATTATGACTGGGATTCTCGACACGCTCCAACAGATGAACATCTAGATTTGAGAACAATTCCGAACTCAGAATGAGTTACGGGCTGAGATAGCATGCTATGAGCAGGGGTCGGGAACCAATTACCGCCTGCAGTGGTTCCCTCTACTTTACGGGAAGAGTATGATTCGAGCGTGAGAACGCTCCATCATTGGATTCGGCTACCACCGAATCAAGGGTCATACGAGTTGAGACCGTCCTTTATATCACCACTTCCCAAGTTCTACGGGAATGCCACAAAGGAGCCGTTTACCTTTCTACAGCAATTCGAGTTGATTTGCGGTATGGCTAGCTATCCAGGAGTTACGCAGGAGGCTGTTCGCCTCAAGGCCTTTTGCTTTGCCTTAGCTGATAAGGCACTTTACTGGCTGAGTCACCTGGGAAGGGAAATTTCTACATGGGATGATCTGAAGTCCACATTCCTGCGTAAATATTTTTCTCTAGGAAGGACGAACATGATGAGGAGTCAGATCTCCAATTTCATGCAGCTTCTACATGAGTCTTTCCATGAGGCATGGGATAGATTCAAAGACCTTACGGAGAGATGCCTGCATCATGAGATACCAATGAAGGTGCTAGTTCAAAATTATTTTGAAGGACTCCAGCTGGACATCAAGGGGCTAGTGAGTGCCGCATGTGGCGGTAGCTATTTGAACAAGGATGCCGAATCAGTTTGGGCCATCATCGAAGGGATGGCTGAGAACTCAAGAGTCATTGACTCTACTCGGGCATTTCAGAAAGCCCCTCAGCCACCACATCGCCGAGAGCATCATAAGGTCGCTAACATCTCAGAATCTGAATCAAACACCAACATGGGATTCATTAGCGAGAACTTAACGTTGGTGGATATGATTCAGAAACAAGTCCAGGACTTACAAGCGGTGCGAGAGATGGATAAACTCTCATCTCTACCTCAGCAGTTGAGTGATCTTTCGAAGAAGGTTTCTGAGCTTCAGCTTCAGTACCAGCAGAGCCAATCTTCTTCGACCGAACAACCAGCACGGAGGATCTTACCCGCTCCGCCCACCCGTCAGATTCACTACGTACAAAGCGAGTCAGAGATTCTGCAGATTGATTGGCATGAGGATCAGTCTCATGACAATCCCGACCAGATCATCAACACTGCAGATATGGAGGTTGAGCCGCAAGCCACTCTTGAGATTAATGGGATTAGATATACTCCGATTCAGCAACCTAATATACCGCATCATCAGCAGCAGTCGTACGATCATCTGCAGCATGGACGTCCACATTTCCAGCACCGGTAGAATTTCACGCAGCAGCAATCTCACCAGAATGTTTATCAGAGACCACAATCATACCAGTATACTGCTCATCATTCACATACATATCCTTATTAGCAGCCGCAACAATCTTCCTTCGCACCACAACGATTCTCCCAACCTTCCACCTCTCAACAATACACGCCAAGGCAGGAGAGAGGAGCAAGCCAGGGCCCCCACACCGAACCAGAGATGTCTTCATAGGCTCAGGCACTAAATCAGATCATGGACATGCTGAGTACACTCCATATTGCTCATAAGACCGAGATGGAGCAGGTTAACCATCGTCTGGACGAGTTAACTGCTCTAAAGAGCACTCTTCCAGCCCAGCCTCATATGAACCCAAACAACAAGAGGAGGCATCCAGATCATGTAGACACTACAGGTACGATCTCTTTTCCTGAATTTTTATCTAACTTCATTCGTCTCAGGAGTGGTAGACCACCACGAGCACGTGCTGGAGTAGAGGAGAGGGCACTAGAGGAGCTGGAGAAAATCCATGAGCAGCAAGATTCTGATGCCGAGGAGGAGAACCAGCACGATGATGAGGACTATCCAAGAGAAGGGAGCGATGCCAATACAGTTGATATGGACACTGGCGAATCAAACGATGACATCATGCCAGACCATGCAGATACTCCCGAGAAAGACATATCTTCCCCTATTTTAGAGAGTTTTGTACATATTTCCGAAGCTCTTGATGTATAAGTTGATTCCAATATCAATAGAAATTCTGATTTTCTGATTCCTGACATTGTTCCTTTTCCCGATGCTCTATATGGAAAAGGAAAGAAAAATAACAAAAAGAATGTTGTGACTCCAGATATCGAGCGTTTACATAGGGTTCGTTTGGTTGCAGGGTTGGGAAGGGTTAGGTTGGGTTGGGTAATATTCACAGGGGTACCCCCTCCTCACAGTTTACTATTCACCCGACCCTGTGAATATGTACCCAACCCTACCCAACCCTGCAACCAAACGAACCCTTAAAGATCACATCTTTCTGAAGATCCCGCTTCACGATGCCTTAGATCATTTTCCTATGCTTAAGAATCAATTGAAAAACCGATGCACCACACGTAGGAAAAAGTGATCCCGTACAGAGAAACATGTTTTGACTAAGGCTACATCTTGTGCTATTCAGAATAAGTTTCCGAAGAAGAAGAAGGACTCGGGTGCACATTATGTCAGATGCGAGATCGCAAATGCCGAATTCGATCGCACTCTTTTAGATAACGGTTCCTCGATCAATTTGATACCCTCTTCTTTACTCGATAAGCTCTAGATAGGTCCTCTCTACAAATCCCATGCAATCCTTCAGTTTGCTAATAGATCTGTAAAGAGACCTAAGGGTATATTAAGGAGTGTTATCGTAACCGTGTAGGGTCTGCAATTCCCAGTGGACTTTACGGTCCTGGACATGGATTGCCCTATACAGTTACACCTTACCCCGATTATTCTCAGGAGGCCATTCTTAGAGACCGCAAAGGCTCTCTTCGATTATGATACAGGGAAGGTATCTTTTCGCGTCGAGGAAGAGAAGGTACATATAGAGATGGCGAGAGAATCCAACACATCTAGTGATGTATCTTCTGATTTTTTGAGTTCTTTAGCCACCTGCAATTGCATGGATGAGGTCTGTCTTGATGATCTCGAAAGATATCAAGTAGAGACCCAAGAGTGTTTAACAAAGGACGGGTCAGAGACTACAGTGGGCGATTCTTCGGTAGGTACTTTATATTTTAGTCTGGATGATGAGAAGCAAAGGGATCAGACTTCTGAGGAGTTTATTGCAGATCTTTCAGATTCAGAGATTTTACACAATTCCTCCACTTCAGATGATTTAGAGATCAAATTTCATTTAGCTGAGTTGTTTTCCTCTTATCAGTCTGAGGATGAGCATAGTAGCGAGTCGGATAATATTTTGAACATCTTATGTAGTCCGATTCTAGAGAACCTTGAATGGTGGATAACCAAATCGCAGACAAATCCACAACCGATACAGATCCCAATACACAGATGAATGAGGTTTCAGCAGAGCCAGAATCTACCTTACCAAAATTAAAGATTTGCCACCAAATATGAAATATGCATTCCTTGCGGGTCCACATCGATAGTTTCCGATCATTATCAGTTCATCTTTGACCAACGAACAAGAATCTCGTTTGATGGAGATTCTAGAAAGAAACCGCAAGGCTATTGGGTGGACTGTATCCGATCTCCGCGGGATTAATCCTGCTTTGTGTTCTCATCATATATATCTCGATTATGACAGCAAACCCTCCAGAGAGTTTCAACGTAGGCTGAATCCGGTTTTACGAGAAGTTGTCAAGAAAGAGATTAAGAAGTGGTGCGATGCAAGATTTATTTATCCCATCTCCAACTCTGAATGGGTCAGCCCACTACATGTTGTCATGAAAAAGTGAGGAATTCAGATGGTTAAAAATGAGAGTGGAGAGGAGATTCCAAAGAGAGTAACCACGTCGTGGCGGGTGTGCGTTGATTACAAAAATTGAACGCCACGACGAAGAAGGACCACTTCCCTCTGCCTTTTATAGACCAAGTAATAGAACGGTTGGCAGGCAAGGAGTACTTCTGTTTCCTTGACGGTTACTTTGGATACAACTAGGTGACAGTTGCTCCTGAAGACCAGGAGAAAACCACCTTCACATGTCCGTTCGGCACTATGCCTTTAGACGGATGCCCTTTGGATTGTGCAACGCTCCTGCTACTTTCCAGAGGTGTATGCTTGCTATTTTTGCGGACATGGTCGATGGTTTTCTAGAGGTTTTTATGGATGCTTTTTCGGTCTATGGTGAGTCCTTTGACGATTATTTAGCGCACCAAGGCCAGGTTCTTCGAAAGTGTTGTGAGGTAGATCTCGTTTTGTCCTAGGAAAATAGCCATTTTATGGTTACACACGGGATCGTGTTGGGGCACGTCATCTCCCAGTGAGGCATGGAGGTTGACCCTACCAAGGTGGTTGTCATCAAGCGCCTCGAACCACCATCCAACATCAAGAAGTTACGGTCATTTCTGGGGCATGTCGGCTTTTACTGACGGTTTATCTAAGACTTTTCCAAGATTGCCCGACCGTTAACTAAATTATTAGGCAAAGTCATCGAGTTGTTGTTAAATGATAAATGTCTTAATGCCTTCCTCACATTGAAAGAAAAGATCATCAGTGATCCTGTCCTACAACCGCCTAATTGGTCTCTACCCTTCGAGATCATGAAGGATGCTTCAGATTTTGCGGTCGGGGTTGTATTAGGACAGAGGAGGAATGGACTTTCCATCGCTATCCACTATGCCAGTAGAACATTAGATGATATTCAACGCAATTATACAGTGACAGAAAAGGAGATGTTGGCAGTGGTATTCGCTTTAGATAAGTTCCGATCCTATCTTCTTGGCTCAAAAATCACAATCTACACAGATCATTCAGCTATCCGATTTCTGATGGAAAAGCAGGATGCTAAGGCACGCCATCTTAGATGGATTTTATTAATTCAGAAATTCGATTTGGACATTAAAGATAAACTTGGGGTAAAGAATGTGGTAGCTGATCATCTCTCCCGATTACAGACAGATCAGACTTCAGAAGAGTACATGCCAGAGATTGCAGAGAGATTTCCTGACGAGAGCATCATTGCAGTTACCGAACATCCATGGTATGCCAATATAGTTAATTTTCTGGTCACATAGAAAGGCCCTCAAGGTTGGCCAAAGAATCGAGTTGATAAACTAGTTTCTAAGGCACGATACTACCACTGGGAGGATCCGATTCTTTTTTGTGAAGGATCGGATTGTGTTTACAGGCGTTGTATTCCTCAGGAGGAATATAATAATGTGTTTTTTTTGTGTCAATCTTTAGAGGCAGGGGGACATTACTCAGGGAAGAGGAAAGCGCAGAAGGTACTTCAGAGCGGATTATGCTGGCCAACTCTTACTAGAGATGCATGTACATTTATGAAGAGTTGGCCAGAATGTTAGAGAACAGAAGGGTCAGTCAATGCTAGAGATGCAATGTCGATGCGACCTGTCATTATTTGCGAGATCTTTGATGCATGGGTCATAGATTTCATGGGAACGTTCCCTTCCAGCAGCGACTTTGAGTACATTCTTCTCGCTATAGATTATGTTAGTAGATGGGTGGAGGCTATACCCGCACGAACCGCAGACAGTAAGATAGTTTGCAAGTTCCTAAGGAAACCCATTAGTTCACGGTTCGGGATCCCACGTATTCTTATTTAAGATGGGGGTAGCCATTTCATTAATAAGGAGGTCAAAAAGCTAGTGAAGCAATATGGCATTGATCACAGAGTAGCTTCTCCTTACCACCCACAAACGAACAGTATGGCTGAAGATTCAAATAGGGAGGTGAAATCAATTCTCCAGAAATTAGTACGACCGGATAGGAAGAACTGGTCACAGCTTCTAGATCAGGTTCTTTAGGCATATCATACTGCCTACAAAACTCCCGTAGTTACTGCACCATTTAGATTGGTTTATTGAAAGCCGTGCCATTTGCCCATAGAGATCATGCACAAATCTGAATGGGCTATTCGAGAAATTTTACTGGATGCACAGAAATCAGGAGCCAAGAGAAAGATAGACTGAATGAGCTGGTAGAGATTCGAAATCAAGCATACGAGAACACTATCATTTATAAGGACAAAGTGAAGAAATGGCATGACAGATATATTCGACATAAGATCTTTGTCCCAGGGCAGAAAGTATGGTTGTTCAATGCAAGATTGAGAATTTTTTCTGGCAAATTAAAAAGCAAGTGGGAAGGACCTTACATAGTCAGAACGGTGCACGACAATGGAAGTGTAGCAATATCAGATGTGTCACCTGGTGCAGAACCATTCGTGGTTAACGGGCAAATGCTGAAACACTTCGTCGAGACTACTGATCATCTGGCATATATTGAAGTGATCTATTTTGTACAGGAATCATGATCATTCTTTCACTGCACCTCATCCTGTACAAATGCTTTTGAGCCATTTGATTTCTGGAGATCCGTAACACTTGTATTTTCTTCGTAGACCACAATCGTCCCCATTTTGCTCGTCTTCTATGCTTAGGATACCAGATCTAAGTATAGGGAGGACCGATTGTTTGCTGATTGACGTTTTATATTTTGTTCTAACTGTTTTGTATATACTTTCTTTTTCACAAATCACTGGTCTTCGACTTGTGGCTACACTCTTTTCTATACTTAGGATGCCTTATCCTATGTATAGGGGGGACCGAGTGATTTCTATGAGTTTGTTTTCTTTATTTCTTTTGTGCCTTCGTTGTATATTCTTTTTACTCAGTCATCCCGTTTTTTCTCTCCCTTTATACTTACGATTACCTGATCGTAAGTATGGGGGGTTGACTGACTTGTACTCTTAATTTTTTTTCTCCCACTTTTACTTAGGACGAGTTATATCCTCCTTTTCCTCTTTTGACGCTATGAGGATATAGCACAAACTAAGTATAGGGGGGTGCGTATATATTGTATATATACTTTTGTCCATAACTCGTACTTTTATGTATTTTCTATATCTATAAAAGCCATAAAAAGTGGGTGAGGGTTAATTTAAAATCCATTTATATATTTATTTATTACTTATAAAATCCTTGTAAATAATTAAAATATGTTTAAAAATTATATTTAAAATCTATAATTAGAATATGTACTTAAAATATGTATTTAAAATTTGCATAATACTTATTTAAAATCCTATTTATTAAAACATGTGTAGAAATCATTTAATCCTTGTAAAATCCCTTGTAGATAAAATCTGTAAAATACATTAGATATTTAACTCAAATAAAATATAAAGTCAAATAAAATCCTTGTAAATTCATGTATAAAAATCTGTTTATAAAAATTAGAAAATTCATAAAAATATAAAGTCAAAAAAGTCATAAAAATCACAAAAGCCTTAAAATCCATAAAAATGAGTAAAATTCAGAAAATATACTTCACAATAACATGGTTGCATTTGCATTCGCATTTCTCAGAATAAGTTTGATTTCTGGAACTAAGGATTGAGTCTAGTCTAAAGGATGGAGCTTGATTACGGCCTTTTACTTTCGTTGTAAGGAGCCTAGTTAGGATCTAGAATTTAGACTCTTCAGCTCTTGTGACTTAAAATCTTTGGGTTCCATAAGACCATATTCGGGAAATCAAGTCATATGTGCTTAAGTAGACCATTTGGTGTCATCCCTACAACTCTACACTAGTGAACCAATCCTGAACACATGCACTCTGCACTTAGCTCAACTTGCATGGAGTTACGAAGGGTAGTACATCTTGGTAGTGTGTTTCTATCCTTATCTTTGTGGCATTGACGTCTAAAGACGGGAGAGATTGGGGTTTCGATAGTTGCTTCGGATGAGGGAAGGATCTGCTGACACAATTTTTCTAAGTCCTCAAAAAAGGGACGGAATAAAAAGATGCTATATCCATCAAGGCATAAAAAGATGAATGCAGTGCAAGCAAATTACAAAGTCAAATCAAAGAAGAAGCGACCAAATACAACCACAATGGTCCAAGCTTCCACCAAAAATGCATGCACATTTTAGCTACACCGGTTGAGCTTCACAAGGAGATGCGTCTACACTGGTCGCACTCCACTTCTTTTCTCATTCTTCTACTTTCTCTCTATACTCAATTGTGGACATAGCACGAACTGACCTCAGAAGGGAATACCTCCCTCCCCGAGGAAAGAGTAGCTAGATGAGGAAGCAATAGAAGTGTATAGCCGGGATGGACGGTTTCTTCGTTTCTCTAAGAAGGAAGAGCTAAATCAATTCACACACTGTACAAATTGACTTCAAGGATGATAGAGTTTGCGATATGAATAAGTGAGTCTGAACTAGCTGATGAAGTGATCTTGAGTAAGGATTTGTGGAACTTGTGGACTGTCGAGGATAAAATCCTAATCCTAGTTAAGGATCAGACAAAATGCTTGTTTCAGGCCCGATCGAGCTCTGTCCTTTGTTCTGTTCTCATGAATTGGTTTAGGAAAACAAATTCATTCTATTTTTTTTCTTTTTCACTTACTTTTTCAAATAAGTCTTTGCTAAGGGACTAGCAAAGTTTAAGTATAGGGGGTTGATGATTCCATGATTCATTAACTTTTCTGTCGCATTTTATCTTAAAACCCTTAACAAATACATGTAAATATTCATTAATTCCCATCTTTTATAGAAATTTCATTCATGAATAAATATTCACTTTTAAGCATCAAAATCATGTAAAAAATAAAGAACAAAGAAAAGAAAATAAGGCAGATTGGAAATATGTATATATGTACACTATGACTTATAAATATTAATATAACTGCAAGGTATATTTATAGCCTAACCTCCGAGACCAAGTCAGCATGGATTAGTCGACGAACCAATAAGTAGGGGGAGATAAGGAAAGAAAACCATAAAAATAAATTGAGACACACTTCATATACTTCTCACTATTTATCAAATAAAAACAAAACTTCAATGATTTTTAATATGTACATATTTTTCACCAGACTCTTTTTCTAATTATTTCTAAACATGTATATAAAAATATAAAAATAAGTTAAAAATATTACCCTGTATACATGCCAAGAAATCTAGCTTTTAAATTGTCAAAATCTCAACTTCCGAATATCATAACTTCTTCATACAAACTCAAATTTTACTCTACCCACCTTTAAAGTTCATAAAATAATATTCTCTAATTAATAAAGTTGGTTTCATCGAATTCGGAGTCCATTTGCAAAAAGTCGATTTTTGGACCAAATGACAACGGGGTTTCTGGGCTATTTATTTTCTGTAGAATACATTATTTATAGTTTTATTAATTTTATGATTTCTAATTATTTTCATGATATTGTATTTTCACCATAATTTATTTCATATTTTTTGGAGCTTATTTATTATTTTAATAAAATCCAAAATCCTAAATTATAGGTAAAAATGAACTGAATAACTTATACCTATATTTATTAATATATGTAAATTGATTTATTAAAATCCCTAAAAATTCACACAACCCTTATTTTATTATTCTAATAAATAAAAAAATATAAAATTAATTTTTTAATTATTTATTATTTAAATGAAAAATCCAAAAACTATTTAGCTATACATATTTATTAATATAATATTTATATTTTGAATAATATTTATTATTTATAAAAAGTAATTATTCCATAATTTACGTAATTTAATTATTTACATTTCTTGTTTTTATACTTAATTAAAATAACGTTATTTAATATTTATTATGTAATTTATAAGCTAATTTATGCATCTGGCCTACCAGGTGCTGACACTTCTCAGCACCTGGCTCATCTTCTTCAAGAAGGTTGTTAGCCTTTCTGTTCTGAACAACCATCTTCACTTATTTTCTCGTGTGCATCCTAACCCTCTACGACGATCTAATCCATTGATTTGCTTCCCCTAACAACAAAGATTCTCGCCAACCCTTCGATCTAGCTTGGGGATCACAAAACATCTCTATATAAACCTTCAAAGTTGGCAAATCACAACTAACTCACTCATAACCACCTAAAGCCCAGGCACCCAATGCCCGACCCCCTCTTCCTCGCCTCGCTCTGCTCGTCCAGGATGTGACAACTCCAAGCTATGGTGCCCGCGTAGAAGAAGGACCTTCGGGGAGGAGTTCCAAGGCGAAGCTGCGCCTTGCATCGCCGCCTTGCGCGCATCTAGCTCCGGCGAAGATCGACAATCGCAGTAGCTACCAAAGTTAATACACTTCTATTTTCCCAGATCTACTCCTCCATCTTTATTAAATTTCTTCTCGATCCTCGTGCCACGATTAGCGTAGATAATGCCATCATTAGTTAGCTTAACCTTCCCTCTTAGACGCCCTACCTTCAATTCATATCATTCCATTTAGAAATCAATCCAAAACACATTTTCTTTTTCGTTGTATATCACACACATTTCATTAATACTGGAAATGCCATTTTTGAGCTTGCAAAACTATAACCATTTGGTCGATTTCTTGTAAATCGATCATGAACACATCTTATTTGCTGGTTTATCTTTGATTTGGAGCAACTTCGAGTAATCTTGAGTCTTTGATCTTCACACAATTCATCATCCAAGAAGCCGTAACAAATTCCATCATCTCCAGGAGCAGAGGACAGCCAACTTCATCGACCTTTAGCCGCTGCTCTCAGTCGACTCCGACCGCCGTCTACCGCGGGTGAGCTCGAGGGTTAGAGGAGCTAACCCTCTGGCCCCGCCAGAGAGCCTAGCTCGTTTCCAGTTACTCGTGGAAACTCGGAGAAGATGCCGTCGTCAGCCACCTGCGAAGAACCTGAAGAACGGCCCAAGAACAGTCGCAGTACAACCTTGCGACACGTGGCCATCAGCAGACGGTCTGGATCGCATCGCACGTTATTATCTTAGCCGTTAAATCTGAACCAATGGAAAAATTGCACAAAGAACCCAGAGGACTTCCAGAATTTCCAGAAGCTCCAGTTTTCAAGATATTACATTTAGGTCCCCATGCAGGGACCTAAATGTAAACTTTCTTGTTTTCTTTATAGAACAGTCCCTACCGTGGACCTTTTTGCAACGTTTTTTGTTTCTTTTTCTTCTAATTATAGACCTGATCTGTAGGGGAGTTTTGGACGTATTTTTGACATAATTTTTCGTAGTTTTTTTAGGGTAGTTATGTAACTCCCCTAGCAAGGTTTTCAATAGTTTCTTTCGTGTATTTTTGTCATGTTTTCACCGTGTTTTGATTCATCGCAAATTGTCTCTGTTTTGATTTGTTTTCATGTGATCTTCGAGCCCGTTGCTCGACCATTTCACCTACTATATAATATCATATATATTTCTTCTATATTCCACCTATTATATCGTAGATAAATTGTGTGAAAAATAACACTTTGAAAAAAAAATTGGAAATGAATAAAATCAAATAGAAAATTAAAAATCAAAACTCAATAAAAATTGTCGTTTTTCCTTGATCGCTTTAAAAAAGAGATAAAATAATCACAAAATATTTTCTCTTAAAAAAAATTCAAAATACCCTATTCTGCCTCCTTGTGTTCGACCCATGCACACTTCCCTGGTAAAATAATTAGTGTTAGGTTTTTTAAAAAAACTGATCTTTGTTTGATCGACTAGGATCCTTTACGGCTTTTCTACATCGACAACCTCTTCTTTTAAGAATCCGCAAACCGATTTTTAGCCGCATCACCCGGTAAGAGAAACGTGGTTACAGACGCCCTCAGCAGGAGAGCGCACACGGAGGGTATGATGAACTGACTATACACTTTTTACTTACTTGCAGCACTGACAGATTGGCATCCGCAGGATAGTGCGTCTTCTCCCATTTCCGTACCTCCGAAGTACAATAGTCTTTGGGACCGTATAGTGGCAGGTCAGCAGACAGACCCGTGGATTCGCAACAGATACATGCGGGCAGTGAAGGATGAGTTTGACGACTTTGTTATCTCAGAGTTGATTCTGTGGAAGGCAGGTCGGGTAGTGGTTCCCAACGATGAGCAGCTACAAAGAGACATACTTGACGAGGTGCATTGTTCGCATCTTTCCATTCATCCCGGCAGTACGAAGATGTACTGCGATCTTCGCAGACATTTCTGGTGGGACGGGATGAAGAGGGACGCAGCTGGGCATGTCAGCAGGTGTTTGACTTGCCAGATGGTGAAGGCAGAGCACAGACGACCACCTGGTTTACTGCAGCCTCTCCCCATTCCTGAGTGGAAGTGGGAGAACATTTCAATGGACTTTGTTACGGGATTGCCAAGGACACTAGGAGGCCACGATTCCATTTGGGTCATTGTTGATTGGTTGACGAAGTCGGCCCATTTTATACCTGTTAGCATGACTTATACACCTTCTCAGTTGGCCAGATTGTACATACAACACATTGTGAGATTGCACAGCATACCCCAAGAGGTAGTGTATAATAGAGACTCGAGGTTCACTTCCCATTACTGGCAGCAGTTCATGTCAGCATTACAGACCGAACTGATGATGAGTTCAGCATATCACCCTCAGGCAGATGGACAGAGTGAGCGTACAATACAGACCTTGGAGGATCTTTTACGCGCCTGTCCTCTAGAGTGGAAGGCATCCTGGAAGGATCATTTACCTCTTGTTGAGTTCACTTACAACAACAACCATCATTCGAGCATCGGCATGGCACCATTCGAGGCTCTTTATGGGCGGAGATGCCTTACGCCAATCAGTTGGTGCGAGGTAGGCGATCATGCATTGTATACCGTGGATCTCTTGGAGGAGACTGCGAGGGTTGTTGACTTGGTGAGGAGGAAGCTCTTGACCGCACGGAGTCGCCAGAAGAGCTACGCAGATCGACGACGCCGACACTTGGAGTTTCAGGTCGGAGACTTTGTGTTCCTACGTGTATCGCCCATGAAGGGGGTAGGTTTGGAGTTTGTGGCAAGCTGGCACCACGTTTTGTTGGGCTATTCGAGGTAATTTCACGTGTTGGGAAAAATGCATATAGACCGGCACTTCCACCACATCTGGCAACCATACACGACGTATTCCATGTGTCGAACTTGAGAAAGTACGTGCACGATCCTTGGCACATCATCAGCTATGAGAGCCTTGATATATAGCCAGAGTTGACATATGAGGAGGAGCCTATACGGATACTTGATTTCGCGATAAGGAGGCATCAGAACAAGGAAATTCCCTTGGTCAAGATCCTATGGCACCGACAAGGTGTTGAGGAGGAGACATGGGAAACTGAAGCAGGAATGCGTGAGAGATACCCGCGAATTTTCTCAGGTACTTTCTCAGTGTAAATTTATCAATTTATCTTTGTGGCAACTCATTTCACATATTGGGTAAAAACCTTCTTTGAGGTTTTTATGGGCTAAAAACCTTTTGAGGTTTTTATGACAGACCAAAGAATACTCGATTTAAACGCGGAGTCTCGAGGACGAGAATCTCTTTGAGGTATTTACTATTGTAAAATCCCTAAATCCTAATGACTAATTAAGCCCAAGATGATAGATCATTAGTGAGCTTGATAACATTTTGAGATGACATTTGTGGTTAAGTGGAATTAAGAGGCTAAGTAAGGTTTAGTAGTTATTTATGGGTTACTATTCATAGGTGGGCCTTAAATGCAAATATAAGGAGTAGGTGGGTTTTATGTTGCAATTTTCACAAGAGCATAAATACCCTTAATGCCACCTTCATCCCACTTATCTTCTCTTCTCATATTCTTCCCCATTAAGCCATGGCCGACCACCCTCCTTCCTCCACCTTCTCCCTTTGATCCACTCCCCATTTCTCATCCAAATTTGAGTTTCAAGAGCTCAAATCAAAGCTGGGGAGGAGATGATCTTGGATCTTTCATTGCATATAAGATTAAGGGCCAAAGAAGAGGAGAAATCCAAGCTTGAAGCCCAAGGTGTGGACTGCTCAACTCTTGTTCTTGGAGTGTTCTTCCTCAAGCTCTTGAAGCTTGAGTTTGAGGTACAAATTAGCCCTCCTTTTGCGGCCATTTGTAGATTTGATACCACTTATATCCCAGGTCTTAGATAAAATCTTTGTTTTGGGGTTTTTGATGCTAAAAATTGGGATTTTGAGGCTTTAGATTGGACGTTCTTTTGTGGTGTCCAGATCTGATTGTTGTTCTTCAAATCCAAGTTATGCATGTGTTTTGGGACCTTTCTTGAGCTCTCTCGGGTAGAATTACTTGTTGATTATATATCCATTAAGTTGGCCTTCAATCCGTGGGTTTGGATACAAAATTGCTTGTGATTAGGATTTTTTAGAGAGGATATACATGGACAGTTTTTTCTAAAATTTCAGATTGTTGTTGCTGAATGTTGGCCATTAATTTTTATGATTTGGGGATTTTCTTTGAGTTCCCTTGGGTAGATTTTCTTACTGATTATATCTCCATTAAATGGGCCTATGATTCTTGAGCTTTTATTTTGGAATTTGAAGTGATTTGGAAATCATTTTGCTGCTGTCATATACAAGTAACTGAATGTGTTCAGATCTCTCCATGCACTATAAATTATAGTTTTATGATGGATTTGAGGAGTTTCTTCATGTCTCCTTGAGTGTAATTAATTGTTGATAGATACTCCTTCATGTTAACCATCAATCCATGGGTTTAGTTTCGAAAGAGAATGAGTTTTGAGGAGTTTATGAATGTTGTTATTATGATTACCACTGAATGTCCATATTTAATATGGTTGCATTATGGCTAAGGAGATGCATGATTTTGGAAATATTCTTAGACACCCTTTGATGGATTTGATGTTGGATATATGGGGGATACAATACCCATAAAATCCATGTATTTGGATTGGTTTTGGTGGTGATTTTGAGAACAATTTGGTTGTTGTCCATGGACCTTGCTGCTCGAATTTCATTGTTGAATGCATGTTTTAAACAAATCTTTTAGGCATCATTTAATAGATTTTAAAAAACCCTAAGTCCCCATGTTCTCCTTATATTGAAATGGGAAATCAAATTATGATTTAATCCCATAATGGAGAGGAATTAAGAGAGGATGAATAGATGATTTTGGCTATTAATGCACTGCTATATGGTACTGTGCATCTTTGCAAGTCATTGTTGAGCATTGATGAAATTGATTGGATGTTGACCACTGATTTGATGATCTTTAAGCATGGATTGTGAGTGGATTTTGTGGTCTTGAAAGCTACAACTTTGCTTGACTAATTAGGAGAACTTCGATGCTTTGAATTGCCCTATGTTTGCGACCATATGCTTGCTGTACCATAGATCTATGAGTAGAATAGATGCATGATTGGAGCATGTGATGCCCTCTAAAGGACCCTATAAATGTTAGACTTTAAAGTCAATTGAATGCCTATATGGTGTCTTTGAAGCCATGAAGTGTGGTGTGAACTTAAAAGGATTAGATGCCTTAAACTACTATGAAGTGTACATGCACATTGCCTCTGTTTTGATATGACAAACTTTGAAAGGGTAAACCACTATTTGTAACCATTTTAGAGCATGCCTTAGGATAATTGTTACTTATAAAGGTTGTCTTGAAACACATATTATGAGTTATGATATTGGGGATAAACTTAATGATATATATGTGGTTATCATACATGATAATAAGACTATATGAACTTGCTATGAAGCAAGTTTTTCTCTAATAGGTAGCACGATCTTGTGGGTGCTTCCGAATCTTTTGGGACGTAGGAAAGAAAGATGTTTTTCGATAAGATAGCCAAGATCATAAGATTTATGTTCCTCAGTAGGAGTTGAGAGAGAGACTATCATAACATGTTTGCACCCCTGACCTAGGATCAGTTGAGGTTCTTATTGAACAAGTTCGGGTCTGGGACTAACAACTTGTAGATGTGAACTAAATCAGAGAAACCGTAGACACTTAGGGTGAAGCATGAAAATAAAAGAAATGGTGATGTCACATATGGTCAGTCATGGAGATTTATATTCTGACTATGCGAGGGCGCGGTGACCCTCACCTGAGCAGGAGATGAGGTCGCTCAGACTTGGGTTGCAGACACTGAGAGCATGGGTCTAGGATCCCAATCTTTTTCACGTGTTTTCTTTGAGCCGGCTTGGTTTTTACGCTTCCTTGGGATCCATGAGTTATCTAGACCATTCCGCTGACCCGTTGGTTTTTCTTAGAGAGCCTAGGTTGGGGGTTCTCCGTAGTTAGTTACGAGCTCATCTAGTTTTTCTTAACTCTTCTCCTTCAGGAGTTGAGCAACGAGAGAGGAAGTCAAGTCCGGCAAGCTTACCTCTTCTCTTTCGTGCCTCTAGTTGCATTGTAGCCGTACTACCACTGCCTTTCCCTTGGACCACACTTCCACTGGGATTGGCGAGACAGACGAATCCCTTCGGGGGTTTCCTCACCGCAGAAATTATTACCTTTCCGCCAAGCTTGTGACTTGGTGATGGGGTAGTGATCGATAGACATGTGACAGTTCACCAATTTCCCAGTTAAGATTGTCGTCAGTAGACACTGATGACCCCATTAAACACTGATGACCCCATTATTACCTTTCTGCCAGGCTTGTGCCCTGGTGATGGGGTAGTGGTCAGTAGACATTGATGACCCCTTTAATTACCTTTCCGCCAGGCTTGTGACCTCGTGATGGGGTAAAGTACGGATGACTTTCTGCTATCTTCCTAGTGACGACTTTTCCGCGAGGAGACTAGTGACGACAGTACCGTTAGTAGAGACTAACGAGGGTTGGATGTTAAGAGAGTTGTGAGTATGTTTCCTCTTGTACACCTTTTTGAGCAAGCTACCACACATGTCGACTGAGTATCAATGTGAGTTGAGAGAAAAGCTAGAAGAAGTGTTGGGAACTTAGTTAGGATGCAAGTACCATCGCATGCCTACGGAGGCACCCCAACCCTAAGGCGTACACCATACCTCAGAGTCATAGTGTGAGGTTCAAATTGGACTTTGAAGTCCTACTCGGATATCGAGGTCCAAACCGGACCAAGACCACAGACTTACTTCTAGGCTTGAGTTGTTGTTTGGTTAGTTCAATTGATCGAGGGAGACATGGTGTGGTAGTGAGCGAGTGTGTTCTTCTTATTAACCTTCCGAAAGAAAGTAAATAACTTAAAAGAATCAATTAACCCATTTTTGCTTGCTAGTTCTCTTTGGTCCACTACAGTTACCTTACTGTTTTTAGCTGTTCTCGTCTTTTTCTTACTACTTTCCTTAGTAGAACTATGTAGAATTTGTACTTGACAATTTTGTGACAGATACTTGCTTGTCCCCTTTCTACTTGTGACTGGCAAGGGTCCGACGACCGAGTAGCCGACGTAGTTTGGACTGTAGTCGTTTCTTTTTGGAGTATACACTTTCAGAGCAGGTATATCTTTTGGAGTTCATTTGTACAGTTGTTTGTTGTGCTCTCCTATGTAGCCTTATTTTTTGGATATATATGTATATTGGGTGTTGTGAAAACCCAACATGTTTATATGAATGAAATGAAAAGGAATGGATACCTTGTAGTTCAGTTCCGGTGCGTTGTTACTTCCGCTTGCAGTGTTCTTGTGGTTACTTGTTTAGCCAAAATAAATCCTGTGAAGGTCATGTTTAAAAAGCGAAAAATTTTCCCAGATTTTTATAACAACGGATTAACTCTAAGCTAATTAAGTAGGCGAATGGCGTGTTTGACAGGTAACCTAAGGTCCTCGGGAGGAGGTCGTGACAGTTGGTGGTCGCGCAAGGTGGTGCAAGCTGAAGGGGATAGCCGTACGTGTAGAGGAAGGAGGAGGGAAAGTGGGGGGCGAGAGAACTTGTTCCAGGAAAGAGAGAGTCGCGTTGAGGGAGAGGTCCCGAGCCCCTTGGTTTCATGGGAGAGTCCTCCTTTTATGAATGCTATATGCATCTTTGGCTTTTGAAGGATCTTCATCTCATGCACATAAAGATAAAATAAAAAAATACATTCATGTGGGAAGTAGCATGGGCAAGAGAGAGAAGAATAAAGAGAGTATACATGCATTGCGTTACGTGGGAGGCTCAATGTGCATGGAAAAGAGAATTGTGGTGCCCCATGTGCAAAGAAAGGGTATATTACCTTCAAGCCCCTGTCCATTTCTATCCAACAAAATATGTGTAGAGCCAAATTGGATGTATAAATGTGTGTGGTTGAATGGGATATTTTATGTAATGACCATACAATTTTTGTTTGGATACATAAAGTATTTCAATGATTAATTGAATGATTGGAATATGGTATTATATAATTAATGTAGAGGAGAGAATTTGTTCATTCAAATTAATTGTGCATTTTATAGGTGGTTTTCCCATTGTATTTGTAGAATAAATAATATCTGGATTAAGTGGTATTGAGGTATACGTGTCAGATATTAATGGGATTCTTCATGTAATTTGTATTGTATTATACCGGCATAATATGTAATCATCACACCCCCATGCTTAAATCTTGCTAGTCTTGAGTAAGAATAAGATAAACAATAATGAGGAACGAGGAAAATAATCAAGAGGGACTGGGTGAGGGTTTGCAGCAGACACGCCCAGAAAGTCTTGAGTTTTCAAATCCCAACCACACATATACACAAAAATTGGTAGAGTTGACCCATGGATTAAAGATTCATTAAAATTATCAACTTGACTCGAGTTTAGAGTTTCAAGAGCCTCTCAGTTCCGACAAAATCAAAATGGTTTCAGAAAGTCGATCAAGTTAGATCATTCTAATCAATAGGTATTCTCTTTAACCTTGAGTGGATATAAACAGTGTTCGTGATGTTTTAGCTTTCATGAGTCAAGAGAATGAGCTAACAGCACAATCTATCAAGGTACCGAATGATTCCCAATAGTCTCAGTCCACACATGAATTCAACCATATTCTCTTTTCACCCAAGTATGTCAGCATAAAAAATAGGTCATAATTCATTGGAGAATGGGACTTAATTTTTAAGGTTTTCCGTAGACCGCTTTGGTCTGTTGCTCTCATTTTTTTCCTTTTGCAGGGCATAACCCTGGGCCTCCTTGGGCCTCTTTTAAGAAATTAGGTAGCATCATTGGGCTACTACCATAGCTTGTTGGCGGGAAGGGTTATTTGGTAGTCTTCTTTTATTGCTTTTGCTTCGCACATCTTTGCATTATTGGTTGTTTTTTGCATTCTTTTGTATTGTTCTATGCCTTTTTGTGGTGTTTTTGCTTTGGGTTTGGAATCAAAGATAGTCTCGGCATAATATTGACTTTGGAGTTACGATATTGGTTTATTTGCTGACACAATTAGACTAGAGAGATCATGTTTCTCCTGAGTCAAGCTCCTTCACTAACTATAGACAAGGTTTAGGCATTGGCACAATCAAGAGGACAACTCCTCACCTCAACTAGATTGTAATTGTATCTCGTAAAATAAACTCAATCAAGCTAACTGGAGTGTGCAGTTGCCTAATATCCAACGAAGAGTTTAATAGTGCTACTAGTTGCTCAGGTGATCTAGTTAGATACTGAAGTTCATTCACCAGTTGAGTCAGTGGAACTGAGAGAATAAAGTCCATATGGGCTGAAGAAAGCTTAAGAACTCATGCCTAGTGAAATTCTGATAAAGTTAAGTGGATTAGGGTCAACTCAGCCTCAGTCTATAACCTATACAGTGAAGATCTATTTTCTCAACAAAATTGAGAAGGCCATATTTTTGGTGATTTTCTTTTCTTTTCCCTTTTTTTGAAAAAATATTTTAAAACATGCAGATACTCCCCCATGCTTATCAAAAACCATGTCCTCATGGTGAACAAAAGGACCATCAGATTGGGTGGGCAAGATATTTTTTGTGTTTTTGTTTTGTGATTTTCTTTTGTAAAAAAAGTGTACCCCCATACTAATGTAGTAAAAATATGCGGAAAAAAAAGAGTAAAGATAAAAAATACCTGTGAGGAGAGACTCATGAGAATGCATGATTTAACGCCTCACCTCGGCGATGTTGTGGCTTACTTTTCCTACAAAAGATATGTTGTGCAGACAAGCATGGGACCAGATGGTTCAACAATAGGTTTTACTCTTTGACCATTGACTCTAAAACTGGCTATGGTATGTCGGTCACAGATTTCTATTGAACTGTTATCGAAGACTTGGGTTATAATGTATGGTCCTTTCCACTTCGATCTCAGCTTTACTGGGAATAGTTTCAATTTCACATTGAAAAGCCATACTTTTTTATTTTCCTGAGATGTTTTCCTTGAAATGTTAGCATCATGCCATATTTTGATTTTCTCTTTGTACAACAAGTTGTTGTCAGAGGCTAGTGATTTTAATTCCTCTAATTTAGATAAATCCAATAATCTTCTTTTTCCAACCTCATCATAATCCAAATGGCATTTCTTGATCACCCAGAGTGAATTGTGTGAATCTCAATAGGTAAATGGCATGGCTTTCCAAAGACCAATCGGTATGGGCTCATTCCTAAGGATGTGCGGAAGGATGTTCGGTAGCCCCAGAGAGCAGAAGGTAAGTGTTGAGACCAGTCTTTACGATCAGAGCGGACAATTTTCTGGAGTATAGTCTAGATTTCTCAGTTTGACAGCTCTGCCATTCCATTTGTCTGTGGGTAATAGGCAATTGAGAATTCGTGTTTGACTCCATTCTTATTAAGTAAAATCTTTACTGAAGCATTCAGAAAGTGGGTTCCATAATCACTAATGACCACCTTTGATAATCAAAATCGAGAGAAAAGGTTAATCATGAATTTGACAACAGTGGCGCTATCAGCAGCACGAGTGGGAATGGCTTCAACCCAACGGGACACGTAGTTAACGACGAGTAGGATGTGTTGATAGCCTTGTGATGTGGTGAAATGTCCCATGAAGTCTATTCCTCGAGTATCAAAGATTTCGACTATATGTACGGGGTGGAGGGGCATAATGGTGCGTCGGGTCATTCTTCCATTGGTCTAACAGGTAGGACAAGATTGAGCAAAATGATGGGCATCCTTAAAGAGTGTAGGCCAGTAAAAACCACATTGTAAGACCTTAGTGGATGTGCGCTTCCCTGAATGGTGTCCTCCACACCCAGAAGTATGGCAGTGAGATAAGACTCTAGACACTTCAGATTCAGGGATATAACATCTCTAAATTAAATCATTGCCCTATTTTAAGAGAAGAGGTTATTCCCAATGATAATATCAGGCTTGGGCCTAGGTTTTGTCTCTTTTATGTTTCGTCCAGTCATCAGGAAATGTGAAAGTGGCAAGGTAATTTATGATGTTCGCATACCAAGGGAGTTGAGAGACATACATTATATTTTCATCAAGAAAACTTTCTGAAATTGGCACCACATTATCGGTTGGTGAAGATGATGAGGGAAGCCTCGATAATTGATCAGCTACGACATTCTTTGTTCCTGCTTTATCTCGGCTTTCTAGGCCAAATTCTTGTAGTAACAACACCCACCTAATATGTCTAGGCTTGGCATCTTTCTTTGTGAAGAGTATTTGAGAGTAGAGTAGTCTGTGTAGATTATGATATGGGACCCTAAGATGTAAGATCGAAATTTCTCTAGTGAAAATACCACAGCTAGTGTTCCTTCTCAGTCACAGTGTAGTTCTTTTGAGCATCATCCAGGGTTTTGCTGGCATAGTGGATTGCATAGAGTTTTCCATCTTTCCTTTGACCCAATACTGCCCCAACAGCATAATCAGAAGCATCACACATGATTTCAAATTTACAGTTCCAATCAGGGGATCGTAGTATGGGTGCTTCAGTGATGATTTTCCTTAGTGTATTGAAGGACTCGAATTCTTCCTCGGTGAATGTGAAATCTTGGTCATTTTCATGTAGTTTGGGGAGAGGGCGGGAAATGTTAGAGAAATCCTTGATAAATCAACTGTAAAAACTGATGTGACCTAGGAAGGATCGAAGTCCTTGTATATTAACGGGTGGGCCTAAGTGGGTGATGGTCTCAGTTTTCGATGGATCCACTTCCATCCCCATCTTTGACACAATATGTCCCAGTACAATCCCTTGCTTCACCACGAAGTGTGATTTCTCCCAAGATAATATCAGGTTTACTTCAATGCATTTTTGTAGGACTCTATCCAAAAATCCAAGTGTTTCCTCAAAAGAGTCCCCAAAAATAGAGAAATCATCCATAAATACTTCCATGAAATCACCGATCATATCGGTGAAATTCCCATCATGCACCTTTAAAAGGTTGATGGGGCATTGCATAAACCGAAAGGCAAGCGGCGAAAGGCATAAGTCCCAATGGGACAAATGAAAGTGGTTTTGTCTTGATCTTCTGGTTCTATGTCCACTTGGTTATAACTGGAATATCCATCCAAAAAGCAGAAGAATTCTTTTCCGGCTAGCTTCTCGATGATTTGGTCAATGAATGACAACGGGAAATGATCTTTTTGGGTAGCCTTGTTGAGTTTCCTATAATCAACACAGACTCTCCAAGATGTGGCTACTCGGGTGGGTATGTCCTCTCCTTTTTTATTTTTGACAATTGTCAATCCAGCTTTCTTTGGGACAACCTGGAGAGGACTGATCCAAGGACTATCAACAATAGGCTAAATGATGTCCGTACTTGACCACTTGTAGATTTCATTCTTCACAACCTCTCGTAGATTGGTATTTAATCGTCTTTGCATTTCTCAAGAGGGTTTACTATCATTTTCCATATATATATGTGATGTGTACAGAATGTCGGGCTTATTCCTTTCAAATCATTATCTTCCATCCAATAGCCGGGGATTTTTTTTTTCAAAACCTCAATGAGTGGGCTTTCCTAAGTGTGACCTAGGTTGGCATTGATGATGACTGATAGAGTGTGTGCATCATCAAGGAAAGCATACTTCAGATCTTGGGGTAGGGTTTTCAATTCGACAATGGATGTTCGTGGAGTCAGAGGTGTAGTTTCTTCTGATGAATCTATTAATGAAATAATCTGAAAAGGTGACTCCATCATGGGCATGATCATGGCTGAGGTCAATGCAAGTTCAGAGTTTAGTGTGTCCCATGCATTATGAAGCTCATTAATTTCTTGTTCGGTGAGAGGGCATGGTGGAGCATCGAGTACGATATTTAGATTGTATGTGGCAATTTCATGAGAGGTATCCCTATAAGTGGATCTAGAGGTGTTTAGTCTAACCTTTAAAGGATCTTTGGAGAGATGGATAAGGGCAAAGTCATCTTGTATGTCAAGGACATCACAACTCTCTATCCAACCGTAGTCTTCGGTCTCGGAGTCAACATAAGTGGGTATTACAAGATCAACAGGGACGATCTTGCCATTGATTTTAAATTCTACTTTGCCCTCCTAATCAAAATGTGCTTTGGTAGTAGCTAAGAAGGGTCTTCACAGAATGATGGGTGTTTCACTCAGTGTGTTTGCGGGATCCATATACATCACAACGAAGTCCACAGGAAATTGATGTCCTTGAACGGTTACTATGACATCCTCAAGAAGTCATATTGGTCTCTTCACCAAACGATCAAACATTTGTAAAATCATCGAGACAGGTTTTAGTTTCCCAAGTCAAAATTCTCTAGGATAGTAGTAGGGAGGAGATTAATCGAGGCGCCATTATCCAACAGAGTGCGCTTGAAAGTCAAGTCACTGATTGCGCATTTAACAAAGGGTGCCCCTGGATCTTTTTCATAGTGGGCAGGAATTGGGAAATGACATTTGAAGTGGCTCGTGGAAGCACATACTGAAGGATATGGGGAATCCTTAAGCGCATCACGGAAGCATGTTGATCGCATCTCATGCGATCGGGGCGACTAACTAGTCGCTAGATGCAGCGGAAATTAAAATTTTTAAATCAAGTGATGAAACCACATGATCACAAGAATATTTCTTGGATCATTTCATCAAACCACAATGTATTAGAAATACCTCTTGAAGCGTGGTTGCGATCACAAGATCTCTAAAGCAAGAGATCCTCCTGACTCAAGTCCGATCTACGAAGATGGCACTTGCGGGCGTGATGATGAGACACGTTCCTCCCGCAATCCTTGATGAAGATCCAAGCCTTGAATCTCCTGATATCGTCCAACGAAATCCGTCGATGGAGATCCACGAGCAATCGAAGCGGCAGCACAACGTCATGGAGAATATTGCTTGTTCCCTCAAAGCACAAGGTGGATGACCACCTTAGAGAGAGAGAGAGAATAGTCGAGAATGAGAGATAGAGTAGGCGTGTACTCTTGATGTACTCCAAAGGGCTAGGGTTTCCCTCTTTATATACTAGTTTAGGAGCCTACGGATCACAATCCATGGCATACAAAATCAACGGTTGGATTGATCTATGTATTAATCAACGGCCATGATGATTGTTGTTCAAAACAACAATATTAATTTATATTAAATCAAATATATGGTGCATTATCATCAACATAATTTAATTCAATAAAAATCAATTATTACAAGACAATGAGATAATAAAAAAAGAGTATAATAAAACACCCACCAAAAATAGGGGGCGTCAACTATGACTAAGTCATTGGTTACGCCACCTCATCTTTGGTGGTGTATTATCTCTTTTTAATTTTATCCTATTATATCTTAATAATTTGCAATAACAATTATTGTAAAAATATCCTCCAAATTAATTCCAAATTAATTTTTGAATATTTCGATCATGCCATTGAAAAATATGTGAATCATATTCACAAACCAAACTAAATTGTAAATTACATTTCCAATTAATTGCTTAATATAAATCTAATTCACATTAACAAATGACAAATGCTATTTACAAGGCTGCTCTCTCTCTAATATATTACAAATCATATTTATAATATACACACAGATATTGTGGATAACACTATCCACAATATGCATTTCCTTGATAATTAAACTCATTTAATTATCTTTGTCAATCATTCTTACAATATGAATCTTATTCATATTATCCTTATAGTTAAATGTCATTTAATCATCAACATCTTGTTGCTTGGATACAAAATTCATCATAGGAATTATTCCTAAACTCATTCAAGAATAATGTGCTTTCTCCGTAGATACTTGGAGATAAGGACAGGGCGATTGTATTGTTCCACGTATAGTGACTTGGATGTTGAGATCTCATCTCAAATCCAGATCTCACGTACCTCCCACAGATGCTTAATTAAATCAAGACCGCAAATCTAATCTTCTCATTTCCTATGAATCTCATTCAGACAAAAGTCCAACACATGGACCAAGATCAGATTGCTTCTCTAATGAGAGGAGTCATTAAAATCCAGACTTGTTTCATCACTCCCTCGGAATGGAAGCGTCATGGTTATACAATCGTTTATGATCACATCACCCTCAGGTATTCCCAATACCTGTACATCCTGCATACTAGAAGACCTGTGATCAACCCGAAGATGTAGATCAATTTTACATTATCTTCTTCAGGCTTTGATGGATGTGTGGACATACACGTAAAGATCGGATTTGGAACGATGCAATCCGAAAGAAAGTTGGTGTAGCTTCGATCGAGGATAAGATGCGAGAAAACCGCTTAAGATGGTTTGGTCATTTGCAAAGAAGGTCAACTGATGCACCGGTTAGGAGATGCGAGTGTTGGGATGTTGAGCCGGCTAAGAGAGGGCGAGGACGGCCCAAGAAGTGTTGGAAAGAGACTATACGAAGGGATCTTAGTTTTTTGGATATAAATCCGAGATTGATACAAGACAGATTTGAATGGAGGCGAAGAATCCATGTAGCCGACCCTACTTAATTGTGGGAAAAGGCTTTGTTGTTGTTGTTGTTGTTCTTCAGGCTTTGATCACCAAGTTTCTCAATCTTGGTCATTGGGAATCGGTATTGATCGTATGCTTTCCCAAAGCATATATCATACCTTCAAATTCTTGTTATGCTTCCGAAGCACGACGACCATACATGGAATTTGATCTGTCCCAATACCTCATGAGTGAGCTCATATCTTCCGATTCATAAGTGAACCTGTATGATCCCTTTGAGAGATCGTATTACTCATATGCCTTTACATGCACAACAGCGCGTCGGTGTATAGACCTTGGTTAGGTCATCAACGTCTGCTAAATGTACACACTCAGACATATAGTAACACATCTGTCTTTGATCAGATGATGTGTGCCTATGTTGTGACAGCATTCAACATAGGACTTAGGTTATCTCGATCTCGTTAAGTCAACCCTTTGACCTAACTAATCTGACACCTCCGAATCACTATTCTCATGCAGCAAATCTGCATCAAGAGGTCGATCAAATATCATCCTATCAGAGAAAGGATTGCCATCTCCTACTCAGGCTGGAGATCATCTCTTAATAATCGTTTGACGGTGCTTGATGTGTCCTCTATCTAACTCTTTAAATATTCATCCAAACACCAGCCTCTATGATTCATTTAATGAATCAACAACTATATGATCATCAAGATGGCCATGGTACATAACCCTGATTGTACAGAGGGACCTATTATACAAATTAGTTATTCTTCATTTCAGATCAGGGAATGATATTTGCAATAACATTTATTGCATAATGGCTCGTCGTGGGCTCGCATGTCCAACAATCTCCCACTAGCCCAAAGAGCCATTAATGGGCTAATCATTTAAACCCACTCATGTGATAATCATAGGCTTTTAGTGAAGGATATGGAAAAATCCTCAAGCGCATCACGGAAGCGTGAGCGTCGTATCGGATACGACGGAGAGCGACTAGTCGTACTAGTTATTCAGTGCAACAGAATTTAAAAATTTTCATGCGATGAAACCACATAATCCAAGAACGATTCTCGGATCGTTTCATCTATAACGACAAAAAGTATAATGCAATACCTCTTGAAGCGTGGTTGATCATGTCTCTACGAAAAGATACCTCCTGTCTCCAGTCTGATCGTCGGAGAAGCGGCTTGCGAGCGCTGGGATGAGTCGCGTTGTCCTTGCAATCCAACGAGTAGATCCAAGCATGGTGAACTCCTGATCTCGTCGCACGAGATCAAACGTCTCCTTCATGAGCGTAGCACTCCAAGAAGATGGAGAATCGCAGAACGTCGAAGCGGCGGCACGGTGGCGTAGGCGACGACGGCTCTCCCTTAGGGTTTGGTGAACGGCCACCAAAAGATAGAGGGAGAGGGTTGGCGAGTGAGGAGAAGAGAGAGAGAGAGAGAGATATTTGCTACCAATAGCATGTACAAGAGAGCATGGTATGCCTCTCTATTTATAGGGTTTTTGGATCCATGGATCTCAATCCATGGGACATATAAAATCAACGGATGAGATTGATTTATGTCAAACCAATGGTCAAGATTGTTGTTGGTAAAAACCTACAACTTGTGATTTAATGTATAATAAATATATTTGATAAATCAAATATACATCAATCCTAAAATTAAACCAATTAATTAAGGAGAAGATTTCAATGGAGATCATGCCTCCCAAGAAATAGGGTGGAAGACCACCAGTTTCATATAGGACTTGGTAGCCGCCCACCACATTCCATGTGGGGGCAATCTCATGGATTTCCATGAGATTTCATATCTCCTTGAATTTCTCCATTATTTACTCCAAGAACTTTTGTTGGGATTTATTCACCAAAAATAATTCATAATTAGTTTTGGGAATATTGCAATCTTGACGTTAGAAAATTGTGAATCACACTCATAACCCAAAATAAAATATAATTTACATTTTCAATTAATTAAACAATGTGTATCCAATATTGGCCATGGTACATAACCCATATATAACCCAAACAAGCATCAACCTCCATGATTGAATCAATGAATCAACAGCTGTATGATTATCATGTTGGCCATGGTACATAACCCATATTTGTACAGAGGGACCTTATAGTGCATTCATTCAATCAATTTCTTAAAGGGAGTGAAACATAATCAATAACCTTTATTGATAAATCATTTATTATAATAACATTTATTGCAAGAATGGTTCGCTGTGGGCTCATGTTGCTAACAATCTCCCACTAGCCCTCAGAACCATTCGGGAACAATCCTTAAACCCATACTCATTACATGCTTGTCAAAAACCTTTTGTGTCAGAGGTTTGGTAAGAGGATCAGCAACGTTGTCGGTAGAGGCCACCTTGGTGATGATGGTGTCACAACGCTTTTGAATTTCCCGAATGATGTGGTATTTCCTTTCTACGTGCTTGCTCTTCTGATGCCATCTGGGTTCCTTCGCCTGGGCAATGGCTCCCATCTTAAAACAGAGTAGCGGGATGGGAGTATCAGAGGAAACTACGCCAAGCTCCAACACGAACTTGCGCAACCACACCGTCTCCTTTGCAGCATCCGATGCAGTAATGTATTCGGCTTCTGTTGTTGAATCTGTTGTAGTGTCATGCTTCTTGCTCCTCCAGCTCACAGCACCACCATTCAAAAGGAACACAAACCCTGATGTCGACTTTCGATCATCAATATCTGATTGGAAGTCAGAATCTGTATACAAGACTTGGATATCACCATCTCCATAGACCAAGATGTAATCTTGCGTCCATCTTAGATTTTTAAATATGTTCTTTATTGCATTCCAGTGTTGTTCTCCATAGCAAGATTGGTAACGACTTACCACTCCCACTGCATGGCAGATATTTGGCCTAGTGCACATCATGGCATACATTAAGCTTCCTACAACCGATGCATAAGGGCATCCAGCCATGGCTTTCTTTTCCTCAACAGTTTGAGGAGCCATTCCTTTAGACAGGTGGATACCATGTCTTAAGGGTAGGAATCCTTTCTTGGAACTATCCATACGGAATCGTTCAAGAATCTTCTTAATGTATCCATGTTGTGACAATCCCAATATCCTCTTTTCTCGATTTCTGAACAACTTCAGACCCAAGATGTAAGAGGCTTCTCGAACATCTTTCATCTCAAAGGTATGGGACAACCAAATCTTCAAACTGGTCATCATCCCTATATCATTCCCAATGATAAGGATGTCATCTACGTAAAGCACGATGAACACAATGGCGCTCCCACTAAGCTTCTTGTATAAACAAGGTTCATCAGGATTCTGCACAAAATCATAACTCTTTATGGTTTCGTCAAATCTGATGTTCCAGCTACGAGAAGCTTGCTTGAGCCCATAGATGGATTTCTTCAGCTTGCATACTTTGCCATCCTCAGTCATGAAGCCCTGGGATGCTCCATGTAGATATCCTCCTCAAGGTATCCATTGAGATCCATCTTGACGTCCATCCGCCAGATGTCATAGTCAAGATACGCAGCTATAGCTAGCAATGTCCTGATGGATTTAAGCATAGCCACAGGAGAGAAAGTCTCATCGTAGTCGATGCCTTCTCTCTTTGTGTAACCCTTGGCTACGAGCCGTGCCTTGAAAGTCTCTACTTTCCCATCAGGTCCCCTTTTTCTCTTGAAGATCCATTTACACCCAATGGGTTTTACCACTTTAGGTGGATCCTCTAAGGTCCATACACCATTCTTATGCATGGAGTCAATTTCTGACTTCATTTCCAGCATCCATCTATCCATGTCATGATCTGCGAGTGCTTCATCAAATGAAGTAGGATCATTGTCAGTCTCACTTGATACATGGAATCCATACCTTTCAAGTGGTGCAACCACCCTCGAACTTCTTCGAAGAGGTATGGGTGTTTCATCTTTATTTACTTCTTCAGTTTCTGGTCTAGGAAGCTCAGAATCCTTAGAGGATTCTATGAGTTCCTCTATGATGAATCTGTGATTCATCACTTCAAAAGTCAAAAATAGAGCCTTGTTCCCGAGAAAATAGAGGCATATTTCCCTTTGTATTGCATAAATAGCATTCATGCATACATCCATAATTCATACATTTTAGCAGTCCATTTACATTTAAATAAGAAGCCAAAAATCCCTTGTAAAATATCCATTCACTAAAATAACCTCTTCTCTATAATATAGTTAATAATATAGGGAAGAATGCAAAAATCCCCCTTGTAAATAAGTCAATAAAGCCCTAGACCCCTTGTACACTAAAATGCACATAAAGCCCTCATACAAACTCCGAATTAGGTCTATTTACTCTTAGAATACTACACATTAAAAGACCTTTAAAATGAGACTAATTTCATTGAATTTGGAGCTCGTATGAGAAAGTTGGGTTTGTGGGCCACTTTGTATACTACATAGGTGTATAATTGTATCTTTGTATTTATGTATCATATTTGACCTCATCTCTGTATTTGGTCAACATGAAACTTGTAGATCTCATCGAGATCTACAACTTTCATGTTTTGAGTTTTTCCAAATTCGGCCCCCTCTTCTCTCTACACGTGTATATTGTTCCAGCCACTCACAGCAGGCCACGTGGCGCCCTCTAGTTGCGCCACGCGGCCCGCTTCCCCTTGTCTCATCCGCCTTCACCTCCAACCGTTGGATCCTCTTCCAGATCCAACGGCCCAGCTCTGCCCACGCGCGCCTAAATCCTAGACCATCAGATCATCTCTGGCCTTAATCCACGCCGCACATTAGCGCCCTCACCGGAGCCCTCCACGTGGCGGCATCTACACCGCTTGATCAGGCCCTTGATGTCTCCATCGCAGCCGCCCTTCCATTGGCACCCCTCGTCCGCTCGATCATTTCCATCTCCTCATCCAAGCCGCTCGCCCGCGCCTCGCCCAGCTCTCGCCACGTGGCGCGATCACGGCCCATCATCTACGTGCCTTGATCTAATTACACACGTCCCCTTCCGCTTCGATCACCACCGTTGGATCACAAGATCCAACGGTGGAGACCTCGTCTCCTACCTCTGGGCGCCCCTCTCTCCCACGTTCCTTGCCTTGCGGGAGGGGCACCCCCTTTCTATTTCCGGCTGCACGTCAGCCACCCTCTCCGACCGCTAACACCCCCACGATGGAGACCACTCCTCCCTCACCCTCGCCAGCTCCCTCGCTTCCCACGACCTCCACCATAGAAGCCCCACGTCGACCACAAACCTCACCTCGTCACCAGCCAACCCACCAACTCCATCCTTTAAATACTCCACCACCGGCAACCTTCAGCCGCATCCGCCACTCCAGAGAGCTTCCCTGAGCTCAGACCTTTCCATTGGTGACAGCAATTCGACGAGTCTTCGAGCAAAGAAAGGGCTCCAGCTCCGGCGAGATCCACGGCAGCTCCGCCGTTTCGCAGCCGCTTCCCCGAGTAGCTGCACGAGCTCAGGACATCACCGGTCCCTCGAGCAACGACCTGGACCTCAAAAGGGAGGTCCAATCCTCAGGTGAATCCCCCATTTCCCTTCCGATCTTTTCTTATTTTTATCTTTATTTTCTCCGATTTTATTCGCCGTCACCGGTCACTCTCTCGCTTCCCTTCCATCTCGCCGAGCTTCGCATCGAAGCTCTCATCCTCGCGACACCATTCACGACCTCCGACGATGCCCCTCACAACATTCCGATCACCAGCTCCGCCATTTGGCCAGAGCTCCATCCCCAAACATCCTCCGTCACCCTTAGGCCTCGCCGACTACCTCCACCTCTCTAGAAACACACGCACGAGCTCTGGCTCCATCCTTAACACTTGCAGGTGCCTTGCTGCTCATTGAACGGAAGCTCGCCGGAGTCGTCTTCGAGCTTCGTCGCCAGCCACCTCCGACGGCCCATTCCAGCTCCTGGGACCATAAGCACCTTCGCCGCGTCGCGGCGCTCCTGCTGGGATATCTCCGACACGTCGGAGAGCGTCATCGGCACCTGGAGGAATGGGCAGAGTACAAGCCACCTCGCCGGAGCCCATCCTTCTCCTTCGTAGGAGGCGGAGGGCTGTCGAGGAAGAAGCCCCAGTGACCGTTCGATAATCTCGATCGAACGGTTCGCAGTCGGCCACGTAGCCCGCCCACCGGAGCTGTCATCGACCGCAGGATCATCATTGATCCCATGCTCAGGAGAAAGCCACGTCATCATCTTCAGCCTCCATCGACCGCCGTTGGATCATCATCGATCCAAAGGCCCGAGGTCATGCCACGCGTCAGCACCGACACCCCTCGGATCCATCTTGATCCAAGGGCCTTCAGAACGCCATGTAGCCTCGGCCCGAGCCTCCTCTCCGAGCCTAGGTTCGGGTCGCACGAACCTCACTCCAGACCTCCACCGTCGCCCGAGCCTCGCTCCGAGCCGCCGCAGCAATCCGAGCCTAGGTCGCCCACGTGAGGAGCACGTGCGGCCTGTGAAAATTATACAGAGGCCCCTGGAGCTTTCCATATTTGCAAAAAGGCCCCTGTGAAGCTGAGCCCACGTGAGGAACACGTGCACTGTGTAGAAATTGCACAAGAGTCCACAACATTATAGGTAATTGCATTTTAGTCCTTGTCTGCATATTTGTTTATTGTAATTTTATTTTCCTGTATTGCATTTACACCCTTGTGTTTGCACGCATCCCTAGATTGCATTTTACTTCATTTTGCAAATCTAAAAATTGCATGTTGTAGGGAATTTTGTCCTCTGTCTATTGGTCCATGTGTCATATTTTTGTAATTTCAGTTGAATTAATAATGAATTAATTGGTGAATTTTTGACATATTTTTCCCAGTGACACCTTTTGATTTATAGTTAATTCTCTGTGCTTCCAAAAATCATCAAAAATTCACAGTAGCTTAAGGACAATATTCTTAACATACCATAAAAATTTCATGTCATTTGCACGCATATCGAGGCCTTAATAAATTGTTGAGTGATTTTCTTAATTTAATTTTAATTAATTCATTTCACAGTAAAATTAAGATCTTTCAATTTTCCTGGATCCCTTATCATTAGAGCTATCTAGGATAATTCTAGTTCTTGAAAAAATTGTGGTTTGCTATTTATTAAAAATTAAATATTGAAAATCTCCATGTCTGTTTATTTAATTCACAGTAAATCCATTTAGTGTCTGAAAAATCCAAAAAAAATAGTGTAGGTCATTTTCATCATCATTAATCATCTGGTCATGGAATATTGCACTCAATTTCTTCCAGCTTGGGAATGATAGTGGAAAAGGAAGTAAGCAGATCTGATGTTGAAAACCAAGCAAGTATTAGGGAACCCACACCTTTTGTACAGCTGGAGTCCATTCTACCTTCCTCTTCTACTAACTACTCACCCTCCAATCCAGAGTCTGATCATGCATCCATCAAAAATACCAAAAAAATTGAAAAACCAAAAACTAACATAAAAATTGAAAATGAAAATGATTTAAAAAAGTTGGATCCTACCTTAAGGGAAGCGCTCGATGAAGAATTGATTTTCAAACTTCCCTTAATAAAGAACATAGATCACTTCCCCGACCTCAAACGATTTGTGAGAAGTAAATTGATGCCCAAGAGGTCGGGCAATAAGAGGACAAGGACTGAAAGACACATAGTGTCTATGGCCACCTCCTTGGTGATGGGGAGAAAGACCAAAAGCCGCAGAGTGAAGCGGTTGCCCCGAGTTGAATGTGAAATCAAAGACACCATCTTTACCCATGCAAGAATCGATGATGACTCACCGATAAATATCCTCCCGACCTTTGTGTTTGACAAGCTCAAACTCAGGCCACTTAGGAAGTCGAGAGAGATCGTTCAGTCGGTTGATCGATCTATCAAACGGTCTAGAGGAAATATTTCAGTCATCATTACTTTCCAAGGTGCTCTACTCCAGGTGGACTTCACAGTCATTGACATCGAGCACCGAGGAGAGTTTACCCAGTCTCCGATTATTCTCGGGAAGTCGTTCTTAGCCTTGGCTAAGGCGACAATAGATTACGAGACTCGGGAGATCGATTTTTCCGCATTGGGAGCGCTTCGACCTCACCCATTCTTTGATACACTTTACTCCAAGGTGACCCGCACATCCGTTGACAGTCATGACCATCGAGAGGTAGATGAGTCCCACCTCTTTGCTACACCCGAGAGACCGACTGTTCGGACGACCGTTGGTTCAGAGACTCCCCACACCTCCTCAACTGCTTACACCACCACCGTGACAGCTTCTAAGGATGACTCACGACCAGAAGCTGACATTGAGTCGGACACGACCTTTATGGATTGCCTTGATCATTTCGATGATTCGACACAAGAGCCCAATAATGCCAAGCCGACTGAGACCACTAGAACCTTCCCGAGACATGTGCTGACCCTTCAGGAATATTATAATCTTTATGTTGACTCGTCTGATGAGGAACCCATAGTCAGCACCACACCACGACCCGGACCTTCTAAGGAAACAACCCAGACAAAATTGACTCCACTTAAAAACACGGTTGCTCCCTCTTCTAGTCGGCTATCTAGTGAGAGGAAGTCGAGAATTGATTCCTCGAGGTGTTCTCCCGAACCTCTCAAGGCACGTCGCTCTCCTCCCTTTCAATGATTCAGGTTCTAGAAAACCGACTAAGAAAATTTCCTTCAACACACCGGAAAAGGAATTTTCGGAAGAGTCCTCATCTGGTCCAGATAAGGTGATTTATATGAGTGAGCTCAGTTCGGTTGTTCTTAAGCCTTATCTAAGCAAGCAGCCATGTGTCGACCCGCGTTGGACGATCCCTACACCTCACTATTATTCATCTGAGGACGATTCCGACAGCGACACATATGTATATTATCCACCTCCTCGCGTCCGCAAGAAGGTTCGTCACAAACCTTCTTAATCCTTGTATATTCTCACTCTTTCTTGTACATACATTCTCTCCCTCCCTCCCCAGTGATTCGAATCACTCGCCCCGCTTCCATATCATCTCATGACTATACTTAGGATAACCAGATCCTAAGTATAGGGGGAGAGTGACCCGCATCTATTCATTGTACATTCTCCAGATCACATCGGTTCTCATACTCATTCCTGTCCTATACTTAGGCTGACCAGAGCCTAAGTATAGGGGGGACCGATGCCCGCATTGTATACTCATCCACTTCTCATCTTTCCCTCGTCTGTCCCATTTCTGATCTTCTTCTACACTTAGGCTGCCAAAGCCTAAGTATAGGGGGGCGGGACGACTCCTATACATTGTTGATACTTTAGCTCTCCTACGCTTAGCACGAGCTATGTCTTTTTCCTCGCTCTTCGTGCTCTGAGGACATAGCACACGCTAAGTATAGGGGGGCGTGTATATATTACATATATACTTTACCCATAGCTCGTGCTTTCGCATATTTTCACGTATTTTTGTATATATTTTGCAATAAATATGGGTAGGTAAAAATTGAAAAAAAAAATTTGTATACTTGTATAATACTTGTAAACCTTTTGTAAAAATTAAAAAAAAAAATAATAATAATAAATTAAAATTTTGTATACTTGTATAATGTGTACTATATGTATAACACTTGTATAAAAAGTTGTAAAATTCTTGTAAAATTTGTTGTAAAACTGGTTGTATACCAAAAAAAATTCGTGTATACTATGTACAAATTATATCAACTAAAAATTGTTGTAAATAATAAAAAAATGTTGTATACCAGAAAAATAAAACAAAAAGGCTTCATATTTACTCTTGCATATTATCCTGCATTTTCAAAAAAAAAAGTCTTGCATTTCATTCATAGCATGTCATCTACATCTCATCTGCATATCTTTTATATGCAAGGTGAAAAGCTAGCGGGTTCTGAACCAAGTTATGAGTAGATATTGAGGATGGACTTGATTTGACCTTAATCCACCTAATTTCAGAGGAACCTTATAGGAACTGGAGTTAAGATTTCTCAGGTCAAGTGACTTAAAACTTCGAGTCCGCAAGTCTATGTTCACAAGTCATCTTGATTAGCCTAAGTAGAATATCTCGTGCACACGCATGATTCTTATAGACAGTGACCTAACTTGGACAAGCACAATGCATGTAGCTCTTCATTGATGAGGTGGTGAGAAGGTAGAATCCTTTAGCTTGGAGTAGCGCACGGGTGGAAACAGCCGTCCTCCTCTAGGGAGGGTAGTGCATCTCAACCTAGTCTGGTGGTGTTGACATCTAAGGACGGGATGCTGTGGGTTGCAATAATGCTTCAAAAGAGGGATAGTCTACTGGCTCAAGAGGAAAAACTCCTGATGTACATGCTGCACCTTGTATATTGTTCAAAAAAAAAGAAAAAGAAAAAAATGTGAGAACTCCAAAAAAATCAGACAGGTCCAAAAAAAAAAGAAGACAAAAAAAACCTGTCGGAGTATGTATATTAGCAAAGAAAATGCAGTTGGATGACTTGGCTACACTGGTCAGGCATCCCGGGATAGGTAGCTACACTGGCTACCGTCCATTCTTTTCTCCACCCCCTCCTCTTGAGCTGGTCGCACTTGAACTTAGAAGGGAATACCCCGCTCCTCGAGGAAAGAGTTGCTGGACCGGGTTATTGAGTTACCTTGTTAGAGGAGGCTGGTTCCGAGTCATTTCTGATGTGGAGAGTTACATCTCACTTACACAGTACAAGTAAGAATCATAGTCATCAGAAATTTGCGTTTAAGGATTTGTTCTGACCTGACTATTGAGGCGTCTTGAATAAAAGACTTGTGGAACTTGAAGTCTGTTAGGTCTTAAGTTCAGGTCCAAATAAGGTTCCGCCACACAACTAATCCAAAGGTCGATTCAGGCTCCATTTTCAACTTTTGTTCATGACCTTGGTTTGGAACCCAAAATCATTTCACTCTTGCATTTCATTTAGTTGCTCGGGGACGAGCAAGGTTTAAGTATAGAGGGTTGATGAATCTGTGATTCATCACTTCAAAAGTCAAAAATAGAGCCTTGTTCCCGAGAAAATAGAGGCATATTTCCCTTTGTATTGCATAAATAGCATTCATGCATACATCCATAATTCATACATTTTAGCAGTCCATTTACATTTAAATAAGAAGCCAAAAATCCCTTGTAAAATATCCATTCACTAAAATAACCTCTTCTCTATAATATAGTTAATAATATAGGGAAGAATGCAAAAATCCCCCTTGTAAATTAGTCAATAAAGCCCTAGACCCCTTGTACACTAAAATGCACATAAAGCCCTCATACAAACTCCGAATTAGGTCTACTTACTCTTAGAATACTACACATTAAAAGACCTTAAAAATGAGACTAATTTCATTGAGTTTGGAGCTCGTATGAGAAAGTTGGGTTTGTGGGCCACTTTGTATACTACATAGGTGTATAATTGTATCTTTGTATTTATGTATCATATTTGACCTCATCTCCGTCTTTGGTCAACATGAAACTTGTAGATCTCATCGAGATCTACAACTTTCATGTTTTGAGTTTTTCCAAATTCGGCCCCCTCTTCTCTCTACACGTGTATCTTGTTCCAGCCACTCACAGCAGGCCACGTGGCGCCCTCTGGTTGCGCCACGCGGCCCGCTTCCCCTTGCCTCATCTGCCTTCACCTAGAACCTTTGGATCCTCTTCCAGATCCAACGGCCCAGCTCTGCCCACGCGCGCCTAAATCCTGGACCATCAGATCATCTCCGGCCTTAATCCACGCCGCACATTAGCGCCCTCACTAGAGCCCTCCACGTGGCGGCATCTACACCGCTTGATCAGGCCCTTGATCTCTCCATCGCAGCCTCCCTTCCGTTGGCACCCCTCGTCCGCTCGATCATTTCCATCTCCTCATCCAAGCCGCTCGCCCGCGCCTCGCCCATCTCTCGCCACGTGGCGCGATCATGGCCCATCATCTACGTGCCTTGATCTAATCACACACATCCCCTTCCGCTTCGATCACCACCGTTGGATCACAAGATCCAACGATGGAGACCTCGTCTCCTACCTCTGGGCGCCCCTCTCTCCCACGTTCCTTGCCTTGCGGGAGGAGCACCCCCTTTCTATTACCGGCTGCACGTCAGCCACCCTCTCCGACCGCTAACACCCCCACGATGGAGACCACTCCTCCCTCACCCTCGCCAGCTCCCTCGCTTCCCACGACCTCCACCATAGAAGCCCCACGTCGACCACAAACCTCACCTCATCACCAGCCGACCCACCAACTCCATCCTTTAAATACTCCACCACCGGCAATCTTCAACCGCATCCGCCACTCCGGAGAGCTTCCCTGAGCTCAGACCTTTCCATTGGTGACAGCAATTCGACGAGTCTTCGAGCGAAGAAAGGGCTCCAGCTCCTGCGAGATCCACGGCAGCTCCGCCGTGTTGCAGCCGCTTCCCCGAGTAGCTGCACGAGCTCGGGACATCACCGGTCCCTCGAGCGACGACCTGGACCTCAAAAGGGAGGTCCAATCCCCAGGTGAATCCCCTATTTCCCTTCCGATCTTTTCTTATTTTTATCTTTATTTTCTCCGATTTTATTCGCCGTCACCGGTCACTCTCTCACTTCCCTTCCATCTCGCCGAGCTTCGCGTCGAAGCTCTCATCCTCGCGACACCATTCACGACCTCCGACGACGCCCCTCGCAACATTCCGATCACCAGCTCTGCCATTTGGCCGGAGCTCCATCCCCAGACGTCCTCCGTCACCCTTAGGCCTCGCCGACTACCTCCACCTCTCTACAAACGCACGCACGAGCTCCGGCTCCATCCTTAACACTTGAAGGTGCCTTGCTGCTCATTGAACGGAAGCTCGCCGGAGTCTTCTTCGAGCTTCGTCGCCAGCCACCTCCGACGGCCCATTCCAGCTCCTGGGTCCATAAGCGCCTTCGCCGCGTCGCCACGCTCCTGCTGGGATATCTCCGACACGTCGGAGAGCATCATCGGCACCTGGAGGAACGGGCGGAGTTCAAGCCACCTCGCCGGAGCCCAGCCTTCTCCTCCGCAGGAGGCGGAGGGCCGTCGAGGAAGAAGCCCCAGTGACCATTTGATCATCTCGATCGAACGGTTCGCAGTCGGCCATGTCGCCCGCCCACCGGAGCTGCCATCGACCGCAGGATCATCATTGATCCCACGCTCAGGAGAAAGCCACGTCATCATCTTCAGCCTCCATCGACCGCCGTTGGATCATCATCGATCCAAAGGCCCGAGGTCACGCCACGCGTCAGCACCGACACCCCTCGGATCCATCTTGATCCAAGGGCCTTCAGAACGCCACGTAGCCTCGGCCCGAGCCTCCTCTCCGAGCCTAGGTTCGGGTCGCACGAACCTCACTCCAGACCTCCACCGTCGCCCGAGCCTCGCTCCGAGCCGCCGCAGCCATCCGAGCCTAGGTCGCCCACGTGAGGAGCACGTGCGGCCTGGGAAAATTATACAGAGGCCCCTGGAGCTTTCCATATTTGCAAAAAGGCCCCTGTGAAGCTGAGCCCACGTGAGGAGCACATGCACTGTGGAGAAATTGCACAAGAGTCCACAGCATTATAGGTAATTGCATTTTAGTCCTTGTCCGCATATTTGTTTATTGTAATTTTATTTTCCTGTATTGCATTTACACCCTTGTGTTTGCACGCATCCCTAGATTGCATTTTACTTCATTTTGCAAATCTAAAAATTGCATGTTGTAGGGAATTTTGTCCTCTGTCTATTGGTCCACGTGTCATATTTTTGTAATTTCAGTTGAATTAATAATGAATTAATTGGTGTATTTTTGACATATTTTTCCCAGTGACACCTTTTGATTTATAGTTAATTCTCTGTGCTTCCAAAAATCATCAAAAATTAAGGACAATATTCTTAACATACCATAAAAATTTCATGTCATTTGCACGCATATCGAGGCCTTAATAATTTGTTGAGTGATTTTCTTAATTTAATTTTAATTAATTCATTTCACAGTTAAATTAAGATCTTTCAATTTTCCTGGATCTCTTATCATTAGAGCTATCTAGGATAATTCTAGTTCTTGAAAAAATTGTGGTTTGCTATTTATTATAAATTAAATATTGAAAATCACCCTGTCTGTTTATTTAATTCACAGTAAATCCATTTAGTGTCTGAAAAATCCAAAAAAAATTAGTGTAGGTCATTTTCATCATCATTAATCATCTGGTCAATTTTCATAATTTTTGGACTTCATTTGATATATTAATTAAATTGAAACGTTAAATTGGCCTGCATTGTCTGCATAAGTCTGCATAAAAACTAAAAAGACCAAAAAAATACCTCCTCGAAAATCCGACACTTGGACGCTTGCTAAAATTTACCTAAGGAGACAGATGCCTCCCTGAGATCGACCTTGGACTCCACCAAGTAAAAAAATACCTGCCGCTTAAAATTAACTTAACACTAATTGAGAAGTGGTTTTTGACTAGCCTCTCGTATCCGACTGCAACGAATCACTAACATTAATTTGGATATTAATTTGATCGAATTAACAAAGGGTGCGGGGCGGCTTATCACTCTACTTCACTTTTGTCTTGACCTTTTAGGAAATCATCCTCCAGAAATTTCACATCTCTAGAGACAAAAATCTTTTGGGTCTCAGGGTCATAGAGTTGGTATCCAATACCATCTCTAACATACCCAATGAAGTAACACTCACGAGTGCGAGATTCCAACTTACTTGCGTCCACATTTTTCGCATGAACCAAGCATCCCCAAACCCTCAAGTGATTAACACTAGGTTTGGTTCCATTCCAGAGCTCATGAGGAGTCTAAGGTACAGATTTGCTGGGAATCTTATTCAGGATATATGTTGCAATCTCTACTGCATATCCCCAAAAACTAAGTGGTAAATGTGCTTTACTCATCATTGAACGGATCATATCCATGATGGTCACGTTGCGTCTTTCAGCAACACCATTAAGTTGGGGAGTTCCAGGAGTAGTGAGATTGAAGACAATTCCATTATCTTTAAGGTATTCCTTGAATTCATCTGAGAGGTACTCTCCACCTCGATGAGATCGAATCCGTTTAATCTTCCTATCGGTTTGGTTCTCAACCAAAGACTTGAATTCTTTGAACTTTTCAAAGGTTTCAAATTTATGACGTAACAGGAATACAAACCCGTATCGCGAATGATCATCAATAAACGTCAAATAATATCGATATCCATTTCGAGTCGCGATACTGAAGGGACCACATACATCGGTATGTATTAAGTCAATAATACATTCGCATCTAGTAACCTTGTTAAAGAAAGGCATCCTCGTCATTTTACCTCGAATACAGTGTTCACAGGAAGGTAAAGACTGAACCTATAGAAAATCCAAAGGTCCACTAATCTATTGATCCTATCAACAGATAAATGACCAAGCCTTTGATGCCAAATCATGTTTGAATGATTTTTATTATTCCTGGATCTTTTAGGGTTTTTATTAGTGGTTGTAACATTCATGACATGCTCATTAATGCACAATTCATAGAGTCCACCAGAAGTTAAAATACCATCTGCAATATATTTATCATAATGATTTATGACTAACTTATTACAGAATAGGAATGAATATCCACTTCCAACTAGCTTAGATATAGATATCAAATTCCTCCTGACTTCAGGTACATAAAGACACTCTTTAAGTACTAGGACTCAAGCACTAGATAATGATAGCCGACAAGTCCCGAAGGCGACTTCTGCAACACTTGCATTAGATCCCATCTGGATGATTATCTCCCCTTCTTCAAGTTTTCTAGTTTCCTAAAACAAATGCAACAAATTGCATACATGAACAGAAGCACCAGAATCAACAACCCAACTTCCCTCTCATCCAACGAGAAAACTGGTTTCAATGATAAAAGTAGATTTCATAGCTGCTGGGGCTTTACCTTTGTCGACCGACCAGCTAATCCGGGAAATTACGCCTCCAGTGCCCCAGCTTTTTGCAGTGGTGACAGACGTCAGTTTTCTTCGATGCCATTAGAGTGGATGTATTGGAAGATGAGACAACACTTTATCCCTTCTTCTTTCTCTTCTGGGTCGGGCCCTTCCGAGAACCATGCTTCTGACCGCGCTTCCCTCTGACCTGTGCAACCATTGCACTGCCAGCGGGACCATCTTTCTTCATCACGTCTTCTGCAGACTTTACTGTAGCAAGAAGCCCAGCATTTGTCAATTCCAGCTTGTTCATGTGGAATGACACTACAAAGTTATTGAAAGATTTGGGCAATGACAGCAGAATGAAATCAGATTACATGTCTGCATCCATGGTTGCCCCTAGAGTCTCCAGCTCCGATAAGTACCCAAACATTTTGAGTACATGTTCACGAACCGAGGTCCCTTCCTGTATCTTGCAGCGAACGAGTTCTTTCATAACGTTGTACCGCTAGTGCGGTTAATGTCACCAAACATATCTTTCAGATTCTACATTATCTCCTTGCAAGTACTCTTCTCCACATGTTGTTTCTGAAGAACATTGGAGAGAGAACCCAAGATGTAGCATCTAGCCAAGACATGATCTTCATCATACTTGTCATTGTATGCTTTCTCTTCCTTAGATTTAGGGTTTTCATGCTTGTCTTTTGAGAGCACATAACTTATGCGCTCAGTCGAGAGTACAAGCTCCAAATTACGGATCCAATCCAAGTAATTCGGTCCGGTCAACTGGTTGACCTCCAGAAGCCTACTTAGTGGGTTCATGGACTTCATTTTTTAAAATTAAGAATGCACTATATTAGAACATATAATCATATATTCAATATAATAAAATTTGATCAAGGCATTTTAAATCAAATTAGTCTTACTATGTCAGGAAAGTTTATTCCCTCAATCACTTTCAAAGTAAGAGATATACTTACCGCTATATCTCAAGTAAGAACTGAGATCTCCTCTTTATCTTTGTCATATCTCAATAATATGAGAACTTATGACTCCGATAAAGAGAAGCGAGAACACATTCCGCCTTGCAAGTCCAACTTGCATTTCCCAATTCGATCTTTAATACCCAGGCCCACCACCCCAAAGGTGATGTTGACCCGTCATTAATTCAACCAACCGTCAACAGGAATACAACTTGCTATGTGCAATCCAATATCGCCCCAATAATATGAGGACCCGATATTGGGGTCACTACGCATACGTCCTTACTCTTTCGAGAAGTGACGAGCCCGATCCAAATGGATCATACGCAGGTGTTGTCACTTCGGACAGGCATCTCCTACATATAAAATCTGGCGACGAAACCCTTCGCTTTGACGGGAGACCATGGATGTCACTTTTGTGATCCTCCATTTCATATTAAAATTTTAATTAATTATTATGAATCGAATTCATGTAATTAATTATTCCAAGAGAATTAACAACTCTATTCATAATAGAGTATTTTAATTGGACATAATTAATTCAATATAATTAAATTAATTATCAATCCAATTTAATCAATCAAACTTGATTGTCTTACTTGAATATATATATATATATGGTATTATTCTCAAAGTACGTATTAATTTGTATTTTAATAATTAGAAAATACAACTTGATTTCTTCAGCATTATCAAGTCCCTACCTGCTGTCATGGCCAGTACCGACGAGAGTGGGATGGACCACATACGTTGCAACCCGCTACCCCAGCGATCTCCGACTAGACACCATATCCGTCACGGGAAAGGATAATGCCAAATAAATAAATTTGTACTTGAGATGATCATCGGTTCTTCAACCGAAATTATACCATATAGTAATCAAAATATTTTTTATTGTAAGGAAATTTGCTAGACAAATTCTCAATCCTATTCAAGCAAGGAGTTTGATGATTGTGTTTCCAATTATGATCTAGATCAAATCTAATCAATTTATTGGTTGAGGCAGAGTCAATTAAGGAAATAATAATCTTACAATATTTCTCAAATATTTTCCATAATTATTTCTTGAAATTAACATTTAATTTCATTAATTGACAATCGCATGGTTCTTGATTAGGACTATAATTTCAGAAGTGACCCCGACTTACTAAAATTAACATATCTCAATCATATTAAATCCAAATTAGACAAAATCAATTTTCATAGATTTCTAATTTGATTTATGACAGAACCCAAGTGATATTTTACGCATTTCGAGGCAAGTCTAAACAGTAATTAACTCTTTAATCATGTTAAGATTTGCAGTTCCTGCAACAGTGCATACATGTTCATTAAAACAACCATATCTCAAGCAAACAAAAACCAAATTTCGTAAACTCAGATCCTATGGTTTCCTTGTTTAATGGGGAACAAAATCCGAGTGTTTAATTCGTTTTTAAACAATTTAAACAGGGCCGAATTAATTTACTAAACAGAAGTGCGAAAATCAAATGCGATAAAAACTTTCGCGACTTCCATGAACCCAAGACGTCCTAGGTTTGCGGATTGTACCCAAAACCTTCGACCTAAGGCTCTGATACCACTTGAAGGATATGGTAAAATCCTCAAGCGCATCATGGAAGCGTGAGCGTCGTAGCGGATACGATGGAGAACGACTAGTCGTACTAGTTGTTCGGTACAGCGGAATTTAAAAATATTCATGCGATGAAACCACATGATCCAAGAACGATTCTCGGATCGTTTCACCTATAACCACAACAAGTATAATGCAATACCTCTTGAAGCGTGGTTGATCGAGTCTCTAGGAAAAGAGACCTCCTGTCTCAAATTCGATCGTTGGATAAGCAGCTTGCGAGCGCGGGGATGAGTCGCGTTGTCCTCGCAATCCAACCAGTAGATCCAAGCACGGTGAACTCCTGATCTCGTCGCACGAGATCGAACGTCTCCTTCATGAGCGTAGCACTCCAAGAAGACGGAGAACCACAGAACATCGAAGCGGCAGCGCGGTGGCGATGACGGCTCTCTCCCTTAGGGTTTGGTGAACGGCCACCAGAAGAGAGAGGGAGAGGGTTGGCGTGTGAGGAGAAGAGAGAGAGAGAGAGATGTGCTACCAATAGCATGTACAAGAGAGCATGGTAAGCCTCTCTATGTATAGGGTTTTTGGATCCATGGATCTCAATCCATGGGACATAAAAATCAATGGATGAGATTGATTTATGTCAATCCAATGGTCTAGATTGTTGTTGGTAAAAACCAACAACTTATGATTTAATTTAGATTAAATATATTTGATAAATCAAATATACATCAATCCTAAAATTAAACCACTTAAATAAGGAGATGATTTCAATGGAGATCATGCCCCCAAGAAATAGGGTGGACGACCACCAATTCCATATAGGACATGGTAGCCGCCCACCACATTCCATGTGGGGGCAATCTCATGGATTTCCAGGAGATTGCATATCTCCTTTAATTTCTCCATTATTTATTCTAACAACTTTTGTTGGGATTTATTCACTAAAAACAATTCACAATTAATTTTGGAAATATTGCAATCTTGACACTGGAAAATTGTGAATCACATTCACAACCCAAAACAAAATATAATTTACATTTTCAATTAATTAAACAATGTGTATCCAATACACATTAATAAGTAATCAATAAATATAATTTATAATTAGCTCTCTCTAATATATTATAAATCACATTTATAATATATCATGAATAATTTGATATTTCTATCCGCATTATTCTTATCCATAATTATTAAATCACATTTAATTATATTGGATAATTCCTCATACATCATGATAATTAAATCACATTTAATTATCAATTTCTCAATGCTTAGATCTTAAGGAATTAATCTTGAACCATTCAAGAATAATGCTATTTCTCCTCAGATACCTTGAGATAAGGACATGGCAATTGTATTGTTCCACGTATAATGACTTGGATATTGAGATCACATCTCAAATGCAGATCCCATGGACCTCTCTTAGATGCTTGATTAAATCAAGACCGTAAACCCAATCTTCTCATTGCATCTGAATCTCATTCAGATCAATGTCCAGTACATGGACTAAGATTAGGTCACTTCTCTACTGAGAGGAGTCACTAAAATCCAGACTTGTTTCATCACTCCCTCAGAATGGAAGCGTCATGGTTATACAATAGTTTATGATCAAATCACCCTCAGGTATTCCTAATACCTGTACATCCTTCATACTGGAAGACTCATGATCATCCCGAAGATATAGATCACTTTTACATTGTCATCTTCATGGTCTGATCACTAAGTTTCTCAATCTTGGTCCTTGGGATTTGGTATAGATCATATGCTTTCACAAAGAATATATCTTACCTTCAAATTCATGTCATGCTTCTAAAGCATGACGACCATGCATGGAATTTGATCGGGTCCCAATACCACATGAGTGAACTCATGTCTCCCGATTCACAAGTGAGCCTGTATGATCCCTTTGAGAGATCATATTACTCATATGCCCTTATATGCACACTAGCTCGCCGGTGTATAGACCTTGGTTAGGTCATCAACCTATTGGTCTGCTAAATGTACACAATCTGACATATAGCAATACATATGTCTTTGGTCAGAGGATGTTTGCCTATGATGTGACAGTATTCATCATAGGTCTTTGGTTATCTCGATCTCGTTATGTCAACCCATTGACTCAACTAATCTGATACCTCCGAATCACTATTCCCGTGCAGAGAACCTACATTAAGAGGTCGATCAGATGTCATCCTAATGAGAATGGATTGCCATCTCCTTCTCAGGCTGGAGATCACTACTTGTCAATCATTGATGATGCTTGATGAGTCCTCTATCTAACTCCTTAGATATTCATCCAAGCATCAGCCTCCATGATTCAATCAATGAATCAACAGTTGTATAATTATCAATTTGGCCATGGCACAAAACTCATATTGTCAGAGGGACCTTGTAGTGCATTCATTCAATCAATTTCAGAAAGGGAGTGAAACATAATTAATAACTTTATTGATAAATCATTTATTACAATAACATTTATTGCAGGAATGGTTCACCTCGGGCACACATTGCTAACATTTAGAAAATAGCTAGGTAAGTTGATCAGTCACTCTGTTCCCGCGAGACTACGCCAAGTTCTTTTTGGACACATGCATATCCAAAGTAACAGTGCTCGCATCCAATGCGAATGTTGCATCTAATGCAACCGATACTCAATCTTGTCAGTCATAGTGTCCTTGACACTACAGCTCAAAAAAATGTTATTATAACCAGTATGTAATTTCTATTATCCTTATCAGAATACCCTTATTCCTGGAGATATCTATCTCCTATGGTGTTCACAGTTAAGACCTTTTAGATCTTCATCTATGAAGCCTTAATTTCTTGAAGATAAAACTTAGAATCACTATCTCTAATGCCTTGTCATCTTTGAAGATATTGTTATTACTGCAATCAAGTGTTCTATCTCCATAGTAGGATTAGTAATAGTTTACTACTCCCACTACATGGCAGATGTCTGGCTTTTGTACACATCTAGCACGCACTCAGCTTCTCATAACTTATGCACAAGTGCAAGCAGTTCTAGCATTTACTTCCTCAACTATTTGAGGTGCTAACCCTTTAGATAGGTCAGTACCAAATCTCAAGGTAAGAAAGCATTTCTTGGAAATTCCAGAAAATGGAACATGTCCAAGGTGTACTGTAAATGTGACAGTCCTAATATCCTCTTTTCTTTGCTTCTGAACACCTTCAGAACTAAGATCCAAGAGGCATCTTTTTGAGATCATATCTCAAGGTATGGAATAGCCAGAATATAAAACACTTATTATCATCCTTATATCACTCCAAATGATTAGGATATTATCTACATTTAGCATGATGAACACAATGGCACTTCCACTAAGCTTCATATGGTTCATCAAGATTCTATCTGAAATCATAACATTTATAATTTCATCAAATCTTACGTTCCAATAACAAGAAGCTTATTTGAGTCTATAGATGGATTTCTTTAGCTTTTACACCTCACTTTCCCCAATAATGAAGCCAGTGGGCTACTTCATGTGAATATCCTCAGAGAGGTATTCTTAGAGGAATGCAATCTTGACTTACATCTTGGAGATGCAATAGTCATGTTGTGTAGCTAAGGTTAGCAATATTCTGATGATTTTAAGCATGGTTACCGAAGAGCAAGTCTTATTGCAAGCAATGTCTTCTCTTCCGATGTGTAGCTCATGGCTATGAACCGTGCTTTGAAGGTCTCTACCTTCTCGTCAGGTTCCCTCTTCTCTTGAAGATCTATTTACACCTTAATGGGTCTTACCCTTATAGGTGGATCCTCGAGGGTCCATATACAACATTTGTATATGAAATCTACATTAGACTTTATTGCTAATATCCACCTTTCCATGTCATGATCCTCAAGAGCTTCATCACATGAAGTCCGATCATTGTCAGACTTAACTAACACATGGAATACATCCTCAAACTCATTTGAAGAAGTATTAGTGTTTCATCTTTAATTGTCCTTTTAGTTCTCGATTTTCAGGAGCATCATTATCTTCTAAAGATTAAATGAGTTCCTACACTTCATTTTCATCTTGATTATCAAGAGAGTCATCCTCTAAGAATCACATTCTCATAGATGAGATCTTTTAAGAATATAAAGGTCATAAAGTAGGTATCCAATACCATCCTTTATTTTCCGAATGAAGTAGAACTCTCAAGTGCTAGATTCCAACTTACATGCATGGAACTTATTAAGGATATATATTGTAGTCTCTACTATACATATATACCTGGAAACTAAGGGATAATTCTGCTAAAATTAATCATTGATCAAATCATGTCACATATGATCCAATTGTATCTCCCTACAAATCCATTGAGTTTAGGTGTGTTAGGATGTTTGAGATAGAAATGATATTCATATATTCTTTGAATTCATCTAATAGGTACTTGCTACCTTGGTTAGATCAAATTCATTTAATCTCCTTCAAACTTTGGTTCTAAACCAAAATTGTGAAATCTTCAAACATTTCAAAGGTTTCTCAGGTGAAGAGAAGAAATCTCATATCATACAAAATTTTCAATAGATATCACATATCCATAATGTTCACTGTGATATAGATGATCCATACACATCAATATGTATGAGATCCTGAATACCTTGACATCTTACACCTTTCCTAAGAGAATGGTGTATTGGACATTCTTCGAATACGATATTCACAAGTATGTAAGATTTGAAATTTTAGACATTCTAAAGTTTCATATCTTACTAGTCTATTGATCCCATCAGCAAACATATGTCCAAAATTTGATGCCAAATCATTGTCAAATGATCTTCGTCCTCCTATTGATCTTATAAAGGTTTTGATCTTCAATATTAGAAATCTTAATGAACCATTCATTAATTTTCTAATTTTGTGTAGTCGACTAGATGTTAGATTACTATCTGAAATATATCCATCATAACTCTTTATGATAGTTCTATCTCAGAATTCATGTTTATTTCCAACATTTAGAAACAAGCAATGAGTGTATTCTAATATCTAGGTCATAGAGACATTCTCCAAGACTACGGGCTCCCCCACTGAGAATATGAAGTTCATCTATCCAACAGAGATTGTTGCAACAATTACATCAATATCCATGTAGATGACTATTAAACATTAAGATAAAATTTCTAATCTTCTAATATATATATATATATCCAACCAATTGCAAATGTCATTAGAAGATTGGGATACAATTATCATACTTTATCTTATGAAATAAGTAAGTCAAAGTCAATGATTATATGTAGATTATTCTGATGGTCTATCTGAGTCCTTCACTAAGGATTTTAGACAGACTTGATAGTCATACTATCAACACATCAACTTATTGCAGTATTGGCATTCATCCAACTCTTTGGATGTCATATGGAAGTCACAGAAGTACAATCAACTCTTTGACTTTTCTTCTCACATGGGTCCAACCCACGCTTCCACTGTGCTCTCTTCATCTATAAACAACCATTGTTCAAGACAAAGAATCTCTTATGTTGAATTCAAAAGATTTCAATACAAGAGGACTTCAACATTTATACATGCTTCATTAAATTCATACAAAATGATTATTATGAAGCTTTATAAATGACTTGAGTATAGATAGTAGAATGATGACACTCATCATATCTACATACATCTTAACTTTTAGAGACTTAGGTTTAGGTAGGTATTCAAATATTTTGAATACATCATCTCTTTTGAGCTACCATTCTACATAATGCAGAGAACCATGTCATTCATGATTAAATGTATAGAGCACATAAGTATGCCAGAACATCTTCTTAGATTTTATAAGGATTATTTTGACAATTGTGATCATCATCGACATGTCACTTCTGAAGTACACTCGATGAAAGATCAAGACTATAGAGACATACAAACCCTAAGGTGATGTCTTAATGTCTTATTTAATTGTCATTCCTCATTATGTTGAGGAAACTTGCACATTGCAACCACATACATTATGTGTTTAATTGCAAGTACAATATCTGGATCATGAGTCCAATCCATGATATTTTACTGGTTATTATTGAGTATAACATTGAGTGGGTTTAATGAAGGATTGTCTGAAATAAGAAATTTGCATAAGGGTATATATTAGATATATACATATTTTACTTTGATTTAGGAATTTTTTATATCAAAGTTGTCTTGCCTTGTCAACAATGAAAGTTCATTCCCTTAATAACTCTCATTGTAAGAGATATTCTTACCATTATAAATCTAGCAAGATCTGGGATCTCCTTTCCTATCATTGTCACATCCCAATAATATGAGAACTTGTGACTTCGATAAAAAGAAGCGGGAACACATTCCACCTTGCAAGTCCAACTTGCATCTCCCAATTCAGTCTTTAATACCCGGGCCCACCACCCCTAAGGTGATGTTGACCCGTCATTACTTGAACCAACTGTCAACAGGATTAATACTCGTTATACACAATCCAATATCTCCCCAATAATATGAGGACTCGATATTAGGGTCGCTACGTATACGGCCTTACTCTTTCGAGAAGCAATGAACTCGATCCAAATAAATTGTATATAGGATCTGTCACTTCGGACAGGCGTCTCCTATATACAACATCTGGCGATGAAATCCTTTGCCTTGACGGGAGACCATGGATGTCGCTTATGTGATCCTCCACCTCATATTCAAAATGTAATTAATTATTGTGAATCATATTCACATAATTAATTCTTCCAAGGGAAATACACATCTATCCACAATCGAGTGCATTTAATAGGATATAATTAATTTAATCACATTAAATTAATTATCAATCCAATTTTTAATCAACAAACTTGATTATTAATTGAATAGTAGATATAATCTCAAAGTACGCATTATTCGAATTTTAATAATTAGAAAAATACACTTTGATTTCTCCAGCATTTTCGAGTCCCTACCCGCTGTCATGGCCAGTACCGACGGGAGTGGAACGGACCACATACGTTGCAACCTGCTACCACAATGCTCTCCGACTAGACAGCATATCCACCTCAGGAAAGGATAATGCCAGATAGATCATCATGTACTTTGAGATGCTCATCGGTCTTTCAACCGAATTTATGCCATATAATATACATCAAAACAATTTTGACTATATTATAAGGAGATTTGCTAAACAAATCCCCAATCCTATTCAAGTAAGAGGATTTTGCATGTAAAAGTTGTCCTACAACTATTGTAGGATAAACTAGGGTTTTGCATGAAAACAATGTTTGTTGATGATTTCATATTCAACTAATTATGAACAAGATCAACTATCTTATCATTATGGTTATTGAAATGTCATTCAAGGAAACGATTATCATCTTTAAATATTTCACTAATACTTATTAATAATCATTTCAGAAAATTAACAATTAATTTTCATCAATTTATTTGAATGACTATCACAAGGTTCATGATCAAGTTTGTTAATTTCCAGCAGTGACCCCTACTCACTAAAATTAACTTATCTTGATCAATTTAAATCCAAAATTCGCAAAATCGATTTTATAAGATTGTCAATTTGATTTATGACAGAAATCAAGTGATACTTCACGCATTTCAAGGCGTATCAAAACAGAAATTATTAATCACGTTCAGATTTGTTGTCCCGCAACAAAGAATGGGCCCGCAAGAAACAAGACAGAGAAAAGGGATATTAACACGATGAAAGCCAGCATGTACTACCCATCACCCACCTGGCACCCTATACCTGAGAGGCTCCTTTTTGAGTTCCTTGCTAGTGTAAACAAGTGGCCTTAGAGAAATAGCGAGGTTAGAGTTAGACTTCGTGCTTGGTTTAGATATCCTGCTGGTGACCCACTTTCCGTTTCTCCTAGTCCCCGGATTCAGGACCTGTCGAAGTATGGAGACCCCTAGCGCTTGACATCTGGTTTAGTGTTCAATCAAATAATTTGCTCTCCTATCCGCCCATCACTTAACAGGGGAAAGCTCTTAGCGCACAAAGCAAGCTGCGAAGGATTTATATAAGAAAAGAGATCAATTTGGAAAGTCTAGTTGTCAGAGTGCATCATATATATACGCAGGATGGATTTGCTAAAGGATGATGACTGCACAATCTTTTACCAAAGGGGAACGTTGTGGCTGACGCCCTAAGCCGCAACCCGCCACTACTGGCTTCAGGGTTGACGGAAGTCAGTGATTGGAGACCAGGTGAGAGGCAGATGCATCTGAGTACCCTGACTGTGTCGAAGCTGTTGAGGACGAATTTGATCGAGAAAATGATCAAATGCACTGAATACATGCTTATTCAAAAGGCCATATCTTGAGCAAATGAAAACCATATTACATAAACTCAGATCCTATGGTTTGTTTATTTAATGGGGAACAAAATCCAATTTAATATTTCATGTTTAAACAATGTAAACAGTGCCGAACAATCCAACTAAAAAGAGGTGCGAAAAATTGAAATGGGATAAAACTTTCGCAACTCTTTCAAACCCAAGTCATCCTAGGTTCACGGATCATATCCAAAACCTTTTCCAACCTGGCTCTGATACCACTTGAAGGATATGGGGATTCCTTAAGCGCATCACGGAAGCGTGTTGATTGCATCTCATGCGATCGGGGCGACTAGTCGCTGGATGCAACGGAAATTAAAATTTTAAATCAAGTGATGAAATCACATGTTCACAAGAACATTTCTCGGATAGTTTCATCAAACCACAAAGTATTAGAAATACCTCTTGAAGCGTGATTGCGATCACAAGATCTCTAAAACAAGAGATCCTCCTGACTCAAGTCCGATCTACGAAGATGGCACTTGCGGGCGCGATGATGAGACGCGTTCTTCCCGCAATCCTCGATGAAGATCCAAGCCTTGAATCTCCTTATTTCATCCAACGAAATCCATCGATGGAGATCCACGAGCAATTGAAGCGATAGCGCAACGGCGTGGAGACGATTGCTTGTTCCCTCAAAGCACAAGGTGGACGACCACCTTAGAGAGAGAGTAGTCGAGAATGAGAGAGAGAGAGTAGGCATGTACTCTTGATGTACTACAAAGGGCTAGGGTTGCCCTCTTTATATATTAGTTTGGGAGCCTACGGATCACAATCCATAGCATACAAAATCAATGGTTGGATTGATCTATGTATTAGTCAACGGCCATGATGATTGTTATTCAAAACAACAATATTAATTTATATTAAGTCAAATATATGTTGCATTATCATCAAAAAAATATAATTCAATAAAAACCATTATTACAAGATAATGAGATAATAAAAAAAGAGGATAATAAAACACCCCCAAAATAGGGGGTGTCACCTATGACTAAGTCATTGGTGACGCCACCTCATCTTTGGTGGTGTATTATCTCTTTTTAATTTTATCCTATTATATCTTAATAATTTGCAATAACAATTATTGCAAAAATATCCACCAAATTAATTACAAATTAATTTGTGAATATTTTGATCATGCCACTGAAAAATATGTGAATCATATTCACAAACCAAACTAAATTGTATATTACAGTTCCAATTAATTGCTTAATGTGAATCTAATTCACATTAACAATTAACAAATGTTATTTACAAGGCTGCTCTCTCTCTAATATATTATAAATCATATTTATAATATGCATACAGATATTATGGATAGCACTATCCACGATCTACATTTCCTTGATAATTAAATCTCATTTAATTATTTTGGATAATCATTCTCACATATGAATCTTATTCGTATTATACTTGATGATTAAATCTCATTTAATCATCAACATCTCGTTGCTTGGACACAAAATTCATCATAGGAATTATTCTTGTACTCGTTCAAGAAAAATGTGCTTTCTCCGCAGATACTTGGAGATAAGGACATGGCGATTGTATTATTCCACGTATAGTGACATGGATGTTGAGATCTCATCTCAAATCCAGATCTTACGTACCTCCCACAGATGCTTGATTAAATCAAGAGAGCAAATCTAATATTCTCATTGCATCTGAATCTCATTCAGACAAATGTCCAACACTTGGACCAAGATCAGATTGCTTCTCTACTGAGAGGAGTCGCTAAAATCGAGACCTATTTCATCACTTCCTCGGAATGGAAGCGTCATGGTTATACAATTGTTTATGATCACATCACCCTCAGGTATTCCCAATACCTGTACATTCTGCATACTGGAAGACCTATGATCAACCGAAAGATGTAGATCAATTTTACACTGTCTTCTTCAGGGTTTGATCACCAAGTTTCTCAATCTTGGTCATTGGGAATTGGTATCGATCATATGCTTTCCCAAAGCATATATCATACCTTCAAATTCTTATCATGCTTCCAAAGCACGACGACCATGCATGGAATTTGATTGACATCAATACCTCATGAGTGAGCTCATGCCTTTTGGTTCATAAGTGAACCTGTACGATCCCTTTGAGAGATCGTATTACTCATATGCCCTTACATGCACACCAGCGCGCCGGTGTATAGACCTTGGTTAGGTCATCAACCTATTGGTCTTGCATATGTACACACTCAGACATATAGTAACACATTTGTCTCTGGTCAGAGGATGTGTGCCTATGCTGTGACAACATTCAACATAGGACTTAGTTTATCTCGATCTCGTTAAGTCAACCCTTTGACCTAACTAATCTGACATCTCCGAACCACTATTCCCATATAGAGGACCTGTATCAAATGGTTGATCAGATATCAGCCTATGTGAGAAAGGATTGCCATTTCCTACTCAGGCTGTAGATCATCTCTTAATAATCCTTTGACGGTGCTTGATGAGTCCTCTATCTAACTCTTTAGACATTCATCCAAACACCAGCCTTTATGAATCAACAACTATATGATCATCAAGATGGACATGGTACATAACCCTAATGGTACAGAGGGACATATTATGCAAATTAGTTATTCTTCATTTCAGATCAGGGAATGATATTTGCAATAACATTTATTGCATAATGGCTCGCCGTGGGCTCGCATGTACAACACATACTTTTCAGTCTCTTCTTGATCTGTCTTATTCTATTCCTTTGATTTCCGCTTTGGTATGAATTTTTCCTTTAAGAAGTGGGAGAAGGATGGGACTTGTTCGAGGGATTTCAGGAGCGGGATTTTGATGACAATGTTTGAGAACAATTTTTCTAGTTGTGGATTGATGGTGGATGATCGAGTCTTTCTTCGGTGAAGAGCTCCAAGAAAGATGATGATTATGGCTGGGGAGGAAGGAGGAAGCATGGTTGTCTCAGTTGGTTCTTCTTCATCATTAATCTCTTCTTCAATTTCGATTTGATCCTCAAAAGCAAGCAGTTTGGTGAAAGCAGATGTGGTTTTCCTATTTCTCAGAGTTACGGCATTAGCAGATTGGTTTGAATGGGTTGGGGTTTTAGAATTCACTTGAATCCTAGGTGCTTTCTGTATGGTCCCTTGTTTGAATGGCTTGTCCTAGGAGGTGTCAAAAATCCTTGATTTTGATTTTGGAAGCCAGGTGGTGAGGTGAAAGTCCCGGCAGGTGGTGGAGTTTGGAGTACTCCAGATGAGTTAGCTTTGTTGGTATTGGGATTTGGCATAGGCTGAGGTGACAAAGCTTGGATGTAAGATCTGATCTTGGCAAATTGCTGGGCATTCTCAGAGTTGGCTTGATGTTGAGCTTCAGTGGCCTATTGTTGTGTCATGGCATGCTGTTGTATAGCTTGAGACAAGGCATCAAAATTCACAGCAGTATTGGGTGGTTGGGTCATTGGTGGTGCTATCGGTTGTTTGGGTTGATAGTGGTTGTTGTATTGTCCTTTCCACCTAGTATTATGTTGTTCTCTCTATCCTGACATTTGGGTCTTTGAATATGACCTTCCTTGATTTCTTTGTACCCAATTCACAGTCTCAGGGGTCATGTCTTGATTATAGGTGAATGGGGTGTGGCCAACTTCTTAAATGATGGGGTTAGAAATGATACCACATATGTTGTTGGAGACATTGTTCATAGCCAATTTTCCTATGGCTTGGGTCATAAGGTCCATTTGCATGGATAGAGTTTTCCATTTATCATTGTTATCCTCGATCGACTCATTGATTGTTTTCTCTTTGTTGACTCCGTGAAATGGTTTCACATGGCTGCTATATTGCTCAATGAAAGAGTTGTTCTCTGAGTTGTCATCCATGTTCTCAAATAATGTCCATACAAAGTGTCTGTCACGGCTAATATAGTTACCATCACATGATCCATATATGACTCTCTTGAAAGATGTATCTATGCCATCATGAATAGTTGAACTAATTTCCACTTTGGGATTGCATGATGAGGGCATTTACTAAGTAGCTCTTTGAAGCGTTCCCAAGCCTCGTGAATGGGTTCATTGGTCTTCTGTTTAAAGGAATATATGGCTTGTCTCAAGGCATTGGTTTTTACTACATGGAAGATTTTTTTATAAAGGCTTCTCTCAAGGTATTCCAGGAAGTGATAGGGGTCCCATAATTCCTCAACCACCACTGATCTCGTTCTTTTAGAGAGAATGTAAAGGCCTCCATGTAGATGTACTCTTTTTCTATCTTGGGGATACTCATTGTGTCACACGTTGTTCGAAAGTCTTGGATATGAAGAAAAAGGACTTCCCTTTCAATTCCTTAAAATTTTGGGATCAGAGGGATGGATGTAGGTTTGATTTCAAAGTCAGCTACCTCAGGTGGGATCTTTACCCAATGAACTGGATCTTTAAAGTTCAGATTGTAATGTGTGCTTATAGGTGGTCCCCTATTCAGAGGAGCTATGACTCGGCGAATGGTGACATTTTCCTCTATCAGAAGCTGTAATTGTTGGAGGATGAGGTCCATGGGATTCGGGCGGCTTTCTTCTCCCATATCAACTATATCGATTGTGTTCTCGGATTTTTCACTCCAACAAGACGGGTGAGATTTTGGTCTATAGATCAGATCGTAATATAAGGGTTGTTGTGATAGATTCTTCAGAGACCTATGACCTAGCATACACAACACAAAGACAATTTGTTGGTTCACCAACTCAGAAAAAAACATCACGGAAGCAGTTATCTTTTTTATTTTAATTTAGTGATTCAACAAATGTTATCAGAGAATTAAGAGTACTTAATGAAGGGGTTGGTGTGGAAGATTGTGAGAAATCGATGCCCTAATCCGGCTGGAGGATCCAGGGTGCGGTACACAGATCAATGATCTGTTCATCCCACAAGAACATGTGCTCAACATGTCGAGGAGTTACGGTTTCTCTCTGCAATCCCATGTAGAACCATGGATTTTTGTCTCTATTCTAGGGTTCTATGTGCATGTGAGTTTTGTGTCATTCACCATGTGCATCAAACAAGCATTCAAATTTGTGTCCACTTTCGCTCGGATCACTATGGTGATCTTTCAAGCTTATCTTTTTAATGTGATCAAGCACGATTTTGGTGGTCTTTGATTTAGGTTATCAGATGGAGAAGACCATACAAGAACTCTTTTTTAAGTTTTTTCGGTTTAATTCAGAGCACAAACAAATGTAAAAAATTAAAAACCTAAAATACCTAAGAGAAAGAGAAGCTCACAGTTCCCGCACTTCTGGTGCTTATCCGTAATTTTTTGTCCTGTTGATGGCGAGCTTTTCCGAGAAGGAGGGAAAAGAAATTACAAAAATTGACAAGGAAAATTACAAGTTCGCTGAAAATTCAGGAATCATTGCCTTTATTTTTTATTTTTCTTTTTCGGAATCCAAGTACCTGAAAAAAAATTGCAAGGATTAGAAGATGAACAATATGATAAGAGCGAAGAAAGAAAAATTGCAAATGTTTCCTAAGTCCCCGACAACTTTGCCAAAATATTGACAAGATTTTTTGTAGTTTAAAAAGATGATTTTATCAAGTCATTGTCTTACCGTGAATAATGAAGGTCAAACAAATAATATTACAACCACAAGTATAATAAAAACACACAAGATGTATAGTGCAAGTAGAGGTTCGTATCTGCAGGGACTAAGCAAACCCACAATTTTTGTTCCTTTTCTAATTTGATTCAAATCTTATTCCATGGAAATGAGAGAAAAATTATAAAATCTTGAAGAGAATGCGATCTATGGTGAAAATACTTCCTAAACTTAGAGTAAGCAAATGCGGGTATGAGTGGAACTAAGTAAGGATGTAAGGGATGAATCGCAATTTAATAGGGAAAAATGAGAGTCACTTGTAATTTTTCAGAGAGCATAATTGAATATAAACTTGCAATGCATATATTATAGAGAACTTTGAGAATGGCTTACAAAATAAGATTGCTTCCAAGTTCAACTTAAACAAAATACTAATGTAATGAAAATGAAAGGTGATCTTATAACATGAGAGTTGTTTTCTTCCAAATTCAACCTACATAAAATAACTTAAGGAAGAAAATGCTAGATGTAAATAAAGACGGGGAAGAAATCTTCTCTATTGGAGCTTTTGGAGAGGAAGGTGGAGTCACGATATAGCGGCAGCGTGAAGATAGAGGCGTGGAGACGAGTACAGAGGAGGTCCGCACAGGCTGGAGTACGTGGAGATGGAGCCAGACTGCATGGAGGAGGTGCGCACGGGCTGGTGGGCATGCAAGGTGGCGCATGCTGAAGGGGATAGCTGTACATGCAGAGGAAGGAGGAGGGAAAGTCGGGGGTGAGAGAACTTGTGCCAGGAAAGAGAGAGTTGCGTTGAGGGAGAGGTCCCGAACCCCTTGGTGCCTTGGGGGACTCCTCCTTTTATGGATGCTATATGCATCCTTTGGCTTTTGAAGGGTCTTCATCTCATGCACATAAAGACAAAAGAGATAAATACATTCATGCATAGGGGAGTTGCATGGCCAAGAAAGAGAAGAATAAAGAGATCATGCATTGCGTTACGTGGGAGGCTCAATGTGCATGTGAAAGAGAATTGTGGTGTCCCATGTGAAACCAATAAAGAAAGGGTGTACTACCTTCAAGTCCCTCTCCATTGCTTTCCAACAAAATATGTGTAGAGCCAAATTAGGTGTATAAATGTGTGTGGTTGAATGTGATGTTTTATTTAATGGCCATGCAAATTTTTTTGGATACATAAAGTATTTCAATGATTAATTGAATGATTGGAATATGGTATTATATATATATATATATGTAGAGGAGAGAATTTGTTCATTTAAACTAATTGTGCATTTTAGAGTTGGTTTTCGCATTGTATTTGTAGAATAAATAATATCTAGATTATGTGGTATTGAGGTGGAAGTGTCAGATATTAATAGGATACTTCATGTAATTTGTATGGTATTATACTAGCATAATATGTAATCATCACTATTTGCGTTCTCCCTTGTTTATACACCTAGACAAGTATGACAAGAACCCATCTGATACATTCAAATTTTCTAAGAAACGTGTAATGTTATCACGTTTACTACCGGTTAATGTATATATAGCATCGGGTAAGGTAATCCATCCATTATCTGATTCAATTGGTTGTAGATCTTCATGTATACCAAAATTAATTGAATCACAATTCGTCCTTAAAGTATCTTTCGATTGACATGAAAGATTTAACATCCCCAATATATTCTCCAAGACATTCTTCTCAATAGGTATCACATCAAAATTATGATGAATTTGTAAATATTTCCGGTAAGATAATTCTTTGAAAAAAATACTTTGCTTCATAAATCCACCAGACATATTTTTCTTAAGAGTTCATCCTAAACAATTATTTCCTACAAGCAATTGTTGCTACCAAATACTGTTGCCATTCACATGACATAATGCAAGTTGGCATACAAAGGGTAAGAAATTTCTTATTATTAAATGTCCTCTACGGCTCTACCCCCTATGCTTTGGTTGTAGGAATCAACGATGACCCAAATAACAATGTTTCATACTAGTTGTAAGCCAAGATGACTGTGTTTTTTCAAGACAGACAAGATACACAAGTTTGCCTTTAGTACTCCAACAAAACAAATTTGCATATGATGGGAAGTCATTTATAGTCCACAACAATGCATCATCCATTGTAAGTGTTTCTTTCCTACAAGCATCGTATGTAGGTATTATTGTGTTCCATAACAATTTCAATTCATCTAACAATGCTTGCGTGTACACATCGATTGCATTTCCATGATCTTTAGGAATCGGAATCAGTAGTGTCATCATCATAAATGAAGAGTTTATTGACATCCATGGTGGTAGATTATAGGCCACCAAAATCACGGGCCAGATGATGTAACTAGTACTCATGTTACTTAATAGATCGAAACCATTCGAAGCTAGTTCTAACTGTAAATTTTATCATCTTTAGAGAAATGAGGATATCCTTGATCAAATATTATCCATTCTTCTAGATCATATGGATGCCACATAATTCAGTTAGCATCTCTTTTTTTTGGAACGAGCATGCCATGTCATCCACTTTGCGGTCTTTTCCGATATAAAAAGACATCTTAATCTTGAAATCAAAGGGAAGTAATGTAATATCTTCAATGACTTATTCTTTAAATTTTCTCTATCATATTTATATTTAGAAGCATCAATTTTCTAGTATTTAAGACCTAACTATCGAAAAAATTGCTTCACGTATTTCCAATCCTTTGGAAACTTTTCAAGATTATTCAATAACTTTCTGATCAAAGACAATACATCGGTCATCATTGTTGCAGTTGATCGGTTCCTTACTTTCATCTCAAACATTTCCAATAAAAATTTAATTGTGACATTTCAATCCTAATAGTCGACATGGCTTCTGCATCTACCAGACTTGCTTCAAACCTATCAACTGAACTGAATTCTTGTGTTTCAGGTCTTCTTAGATCATCCAATAAGTCAAATAGCTCATAATCAATATTGTTCTCAATTTGCGTAGAGGTTATTACACCAACATCTATATCCTCTTCCACATTTCTATGCTCTATAACCTCTCCGTGTTCAGTCCAAATAGAGTAATGTAACCAAAATCCATTGAGTATGAAATGATTATAAACTTCCTCTTTATAGTTACATTTGACATTCTTACATTTCGCATACGAAGTAATGTCAGAAACAAATCTTGTATTAGCATTCTACAATTGAAATACCCAAACTAGAAACATCAGTACTCCACTCTTATATTTTTAAAATCATCGTATCTATTATCCATACATGTCTTATCTATTTTGTTGCAATAAGAGAATACTAGATTTTAGTCTAAGAATATTTTACATTAAACTTTAAGGTTACATTTTATTATCATATTATATCAAAATGTATTAGATAGGTATAAACTAAACTATCCATGACACAATGTAATATACATAATTCATAGCACAATCAATGGATATACATCAAACTATCATATCACAATGTATTATACACAATCCAAAACTATATCAAACATACACTATGTTAATGTATTATTACATAATCCATAGTAAAATGTGATACATTACATAAGGAATACAATGTATAAACAAGTTATATGCCACAAGGAAATACTGAAACATGAAATAAATCTCTAAAAATAAGTAGGTTAAAATAGATACCTTACAAAGCAACACGGATGAGAACAGAGATAAAGGAATGTTGACAATTATCAAGGAAACAAGAGGGAGGAGTTCGTATACCACGGGAGGCTCTACTGAGGTAAGGGGCGGTGTGTGGCGACGAGGGCAGAAGAAGGGGATTTGGGGAAGAATGAAAAGAAATGAGGCCTGCTGGGTTTTTTTTTGACCTAACCATCTGGGACAATCGTTATCATTTTAAGTGAAAATATCTCTGCTACACCATAGGGGACGCTCAAGACCGTCGCATATAGTCCTTGAGGGGTCGTTCGCTAGTAACTATCCCATGTATATCATTATGGGACGGTCTCTACAATCGTCCCCTATGATTATAGTTAAGTGACGTTGGCAGAAGAATTTTGAGGATGATCAAAACCGTCCCCTTAGGCCTCCAACTGCTTGAATTACGCTAGTGAGGGGGCGAGGGATGAGGGGATACTCACTAGAGACTGTCCCCTAACGCCCTAGCCCCATAAGCAATTATGGCAGAAGTGTATTGGGGACGGTCGGAACCGTCCCCTTAGGCCTTCCATGTGTCTGAAATTGCGCCAATGAGGGGGAGTAAGCATAGGGGACGGTCTCTGGCAACCATCCCATACGGCCCTTTCCCCATAACTAATGTTTGTAGAAGTGTATTAGGGATGGTCAGAATTGTCCCCTTAGGCCTCCCAAGTTCATGAGCATGCATCAATGAGGGGGCGAGGACAGAGGGGACGATCCCTGTAGACAATCCCCTAAGGCCCTAGCCACATAAACGACTATGGCAGAAGACGACTAAAACCATCCTCTTCAGCCTCCCAACTGATGAAATTACGACAATGAGAAGGGAGCGGGATGAGGGGACGGTCCCAGGCTATTGTCCCCACAGGTCCTAGCCCTATAAGAGACGCTGGAAGAATCATTTTAGGGACAGTAATAATCATCCTTGTAGGCCTCCCTAGTGTGTAAAATTGCACTAGTGAGGGGGTGAGGATAGAGGGGATGGTTTCAAGAGACCATCCCCCATGCTTCACGATTAAAGGAGATGATGACTCGTGGTCTGCCATCTAGAAGGAGCTTGTAGGAGACGGTTGTTGGATGACCATACCCTATAGTAAGTAAGGAGGACGGTCATTTCTTGACCGTCTCCTATTCTCGTACCAAAAGGCCCCATTACTTGTAGTGAGACTGAGGGAGGTGTGGTCCTAGAATAAAGCCCGAATTCCAGCATGAGTATTATATTAATTTCCACATGGGTTCACAAAATAACATCACTTCTATCATAAATGGGCGAGTAGGGTCAAATCTGCTTGGGAATTTAGTCTTAAGTACTAAGCATAGGGGTACTTGAAATGCATGAGGGATAGGATACCAAAGTTCGGCCTTGGAGGGCCAGCGGTGTCCAACAAGTTGGATCCAACAATTGTTATATCTACCGCTCTCAGTGTAGTAGGTAAGTAATCCTACATGGCAATGTCAGGAATTAACCTACAATAATGATTAATCATTATGAAGAAGTGAGCTTAAATTTATTATACCTTACGAAAATGTGTATAGTGACAAGTAGTAGGGGTTGAACTACAAAGAAGCACAAGAGGTAGAGCAGGAAATAAATAAACAACTTAGGGATTTTTGTATTTTTAATAAGTAAATGTTTTGTCAATTTTAATTTATATATTTTTTTATGTTTTAATTTTACATTTTTTATTTTAGAAAGAAAATAATGGGTAATATATACTATATAAAGAAGGAACATAAAAGAAATGTTTTTGGATTTTTAAAAATATAGCAAATAAAGTATACATTTCATAAAAAAAAATGTTTTTTGGTTTCTTTTATAATTTTGATCATTTTTTGGTGATATTTGGATAGTTTTTTAGACTTTTATGGATTTTAGATAAGGAAATACACAAAATAATAAAAATAGAAAATCAAGAATTTAAAATGGGCTTAATAAATATCTATCAAATTAGATTGATCACAATTTCGACTTTCTTAGATAGTAGATGTCATAAAGAAAAATCAGAAACTTAAAACATATTTTTGTAATTTTTCTATGAATTTTTATAATTTGTAAAAGTTTTTCTTTATTTTGAATTTTTAGGAGTTTTTCTTAATATGCTGCAAAAATCTTCGGTCAGAAAGGAAAAGGTACCAAAATAGACAAACATGATTTTTTTGGGAAACTTTCGAACATTTTGTAAATTTTATCGATTTTTATATCCTAAATACGAATAAATGCAACGTTTTTATTTCTTATAAATTGTAAAATAAATTTAATTGCCTTGGGAAAAACATCTGTGATACAAAATGGTTCCAGGCACTTAAGATAATTTTCCTCTAAATTTTAGATGCAAAATGATATTTTGAATAAATAAAATACAAACAATAATATAAGGACCTAGATACAATTTTCTAAGAGTTTTAGAGCATTTAATAACATTTAAAAAAGGGGGCCTTCACGTAATTTTTAGCATAATAAATTATATTACATAGTGGCAGGAGTATAAATGTAAATAAATGGAACAACAGGGCCAAGCACACAACTTATCCAAAAATATTTCAAATTATATTTAATGTTCCAAGATCAAATAGAAAAACACAACCACAGAGGAGGTCCACGCAAAATACATGCTCCCTCACGTGCATAGTCACGTTAGGTAATGTGGAATTGGAATAAAGTGCAAATATTGGAATCTTGAGGTCATTAGTGAAAATATTACAGAAATGAATGAAAGCTTATAAAATAAACAATAAATACAAAAATATTGGAGAATAGATTGCAAAATACCCCCCACATGCGCTGACGGATGACACATATTATCTAATTTATCTACATGAGGCCTACTCAACGGCCGATGATGCTTCGGCGATGGAGGGTGGAGATTCGATCCCATACATTGATATGATTGTTCTGTAGTGGTTGATCGAACGTCTACCGTACACCTTGAGATTGTGCCTTGATCCAATAATTCTGCACTTCAATGGAGGAACAACTCAAGATTAGCTGGAGTATGAACTTTGATTGAGCATCATGGGTGATGTTTATGGTCTCCGGAGCTATTGAGATGCTCTACACCTTACCGGTATGATTCCACAGCTGCGAGATGGGTCAAAAAGTTCTAGACCTCATCGGTGGAGGTCTAGCGAGTCGAAGAAGGTCTGGGCACTTGGAACCGCAGATTTGAGTGATTTGACCCCCAAATGGAGTCCTTATGTGTGCTAGCCAGCACTAGAAGAGTTAGGTCACGAGAGAGAAGCTCCCCAAACCTCATATGAGTGAAAATAAGGGTTGGAATGGAAGGGTGCTGGTGCTCCGGTGAGAGGCAGAGATCAAGCACCGACCCTGGTCTTAGCAAGATCAGAGGTGAAAGTGGATCGATATGACATACGATGAAGGGACAAAGGTGTAGAGATGGTCAGATAGTTGGTCAACTGCCAAATTCATGCGGAACACAGGACGGAGCTCGGAGCTCTAACAAACTACGATTTTGTTTTTAGCTTAAAATAGACAGAATCAAAGGAAATAAAATGCAAATTTTAGCTACTACTACACCTTGGAATTGAAAAACAAAGACAATGAAGGCTCGCCTACTTGGAATGGCCGGAAGAAGAACCACTTGGAGAAGGTCTCTGGCAATGGTGAACCACTTCCTCGGCTCATCCTCTAAGCTGCCAATCAGGAGGCTCCACTCACGATGACTGAGGGAAAGCATTGGTGATGATGTTTGGGGAGGTAGAAATGGTTGAATTTCAAAAAAGGTGGAGGAGATATTATATACGTATGACTGAAGGTGTGAAGTTTGACTAGGGTTTGCACTCTAATCGATAAAGATGGCTCCCATTGGAGCGTCAGACGAGGATCAACAATGTTAGGTCCACAATTTTCATGAAGGGATCGAGGTTAGACATCGCAAAGAATGTCAACAATAATTAGAAGAAGAAGGATTCAGACAGGGGAAAGATGCGCTCTTGCGCAAAGAAGGGAGGGTTGACCCGACGTCAACCCTCAAGCGCTTTTGATAGGTCCACGTAGGATGCTACATGACAAAAAGCTACTTAAAAGTAAATTTTTTATTTTAAATATAGCAAATTAATTTATTAAATTTATTTTAGGTTATTTTTATTTAATTTTATCAGCTTATTTACTATAGGTTAATTTTTACAATTATAACTATATGTATTTATACCTATGCATTGTATGTTTTATTTTTATTTTATATTTTAATATATATGTAACTATAGTTATGTTTACATATTTTATATATTTAATATATATATATATATGTAAATACGTATTCACATATTTTTATTTTGTGACTTTAAATATATACTTAAATAATTATGGGTATATACATTTTAGGTATAATATTCATATATATATTAATATATTATTTAATTCAATGCATTTTTATGAATTTATTTTATGTTTATTTTTAATATATATTTATATATAGGTATTAGTATTTAAAAGTATAAAAATAGTAAATATATAAATAATTTGTGAAATGAGTAAAACGTATATGTATTTAGTACAATGGGACCCAAAAAGCCAACTTTTATATCTTTAATCCAATTTTAATGAAACTACCTTCATTAAATAGATAATTTAATTTTTATAAAGAATAAAGGTGAGTTTGGTCAATTTTGAGTTCGTGTGGAGGAGATATTAATCATTCAAGTTCTATTTGTGGCTTTTTATCTATGTGGGCCAATTGTAAAGTGCAATACTTTTAGGTGTAATTATTTTTGTATTTTTTGACGTATTTTTGTGTATAATTTTCATGGAGATTATTTATTTATTTGAGGTATGTATGATGATAAATAAAATAGGGTAAAAATAATCATTAATTTATGAATTAAATTAGGACTTGGGTACATTTTCTGTACATTTATTGGCCCTATTTCCCCCTACTTTATTCATTGTCGACCAAGTTAATATTGACATGATCTCGAGATTTAGGGTCATCCAGTATTTTAATATTTCCTTTTCTTTTTCTTTTCTTTCATTTATTATCTTCTTTTATAATTAAATATATGTATTTTTATAGTACTTTCAAATTAATGATTGTGTTATTTTTGCAATTTAATGCTATATACATGGATTTAGCAAGGAATTTAAGGATAAAATGAAAGAATAACAATGATGAAATGTAGATTCGTCACCCCCTATACTTGCATTTTTTAGTCTCTAGCGAACACTTATGACAATGAGTGCATAAAAAGGAAACTAAAGAAAAGAAAAAAGAAATAACTTCGAATAATTTTGACTCTTGAACTTATCTTGATAAAATCAAAGTTTTCGAGCTCAATTAGGACCTTTGGTTATTAAATTGTTCAGAACCATATTCAGGTTAGGAATTTGACACAGCAGCCTTTAGGTTACATGGCCCTCTATTCAGTTCAACTCAACTGCCTAGTGAAAACCGTCCTTTCAAACGTATACTCTCGTAACCTTGAATTAACATGTACCGTGAGTGTGAATTGTGTTAGCTCTTCCCATAAAAATAGTTAAACTATTAAGTGGTCTCCTCCTATAGCAACTCGTCCTCAGGGAGATGGATATTTCCTTCTGAGTTCAGGTACGTGCTAGTGCACAACTAGTTAGGGAGAAGCTAGAAGAAAGGGGACAGAAGTAGAAACTGACTAGTGTAGTAAAATTTCCTTGTGAAGCTTAGTTAGTGTAACCAAGTCTTCACCAAGAACCAAGTCTTTTCTGGAGGCTCAACATTTTTGGAGTTTTTTTGTATAGGCTTCTATTTGGATATTTCTTAGTTTGGCATTTCTCTGCATTCTTATTTTACCACGACAGATATAGAATCTCTCATTCCACCTATGTTTTGGGGTCTTAGAAAAACTTATGCTAGAAGTTCATTCCTTGTATGAATCTTTATTTCAATTTGTTCTCTAGTCATTATATGTCCATGCTATCAAAGAAACAAAGGGTTGACGTACCGATTTTGGCAGTTCTCAAGAATGGTTCCTGAGTCACCCTTGACAAAGCGACCTAGTATGGTCCCAACTTAGACTCCAAGATATATTAATAGTCCATCTTGGTTGAGATACGTGATGAGTGTGAGGTATCAAGTTAAGCCATCGTCTCAAGACTCACGCGGATAACATGAAAGGTTCTAGTTAGTCACATTGAATCGACTCAAGAACACAGTCTCATGGAACCTAAAGCATTAAGTCATAGTGACTTGCAGTATACGAATTCTAATCCTTAAAAAGTTCTTCCGAAATTAAGTTGATTAAGGTCTATGCCAAGCTCGAATCTTTAGATTTTTTTTGGACTTGTTCAATTGTCAAAATCATTCAGAAAAATACTAATGAAAGGTGGAAAATATTTTTCTAAAGACATTCTCTGATTTTGAACTTTTTATGGAACTTTTCAAAAAATTATACCCTTTTTAAAAACATTTTTAAAAATTTCCAATATTTTATTGAATGCAATTTTTTATGGATTTTTTTGAAAAAATTAAAAGAGTTAATGTATTAGTGGTATCTACATATTTTATATGATTTTTTTTATAGTTGATTTATCTTATACCCTTACCTATTGTATTAGGCATATTTATTGAAAATATGAAAGTACGAGTTATGTCTAACGTATATATGCATATATAAGACCCCCCTATAATTAGCTTGAACTATGTCCTCATGGTGATTAAAGAGCAAAAAGGAAGACATAACTCGTGCTAAGTATGGAAAAGTCTAAACTACAATCACTCAAAGAATGTGAAGTCGAACTCCCCCATATATTTAGGATTGTCTAATCTTAAGTATAGCAGACTATATACAAAGTACGGATGATTGCATATTAAAATCTACAAAATCATCGGCTCTGCCAATCTCCCTCTACATCCAGGGCAAATATGCCCTGAGTATAGAAAAGAATTATCAACAAGTTGAGAAACATGTGAGGGATCAAATAATGAACACCCAAGTCACTCATCCCCACTATACTTAGGATGATGCATATCCTAAGGATAATAATGATCAAAGGGATGAATGAGTAAATGATATAGAAAAGAAATGAAAAGAAGAAAAGAAGAAAAACAGAAATGAAAGTCTCGTGCTTGAGGTATGGTTTCAACAATTGTCCATTTACCACGAATAGTTGTACGTCAGATAAAAGCATGATATGACAATGCTACCGTTGTCACACCAACGATTCAGACCATTCGCTTTTTAGCTTTCCTTGAAATAGTTTTAACTTTGCGTCAAATGATCACACCTTCTCATTCAGGTCAAAAATCTTTCTCCCGATATGTTTGTCATGCCATCACTTTTTATTTATACATAAGGTTGTTATCGTTCGTAGAATCTCAAAATTAGAACAATCTATTCGGTCAATCTTTTTGTTCATATTGGATTTTTCACTATCCAGATTGCATACACAGACTTCCCATAAGGATTTCTGAATAAGTTGTAGAGGCAAATGGCATGGCTTGCCATACACTAGGTTGTAGGGAGACATGCCTAAAGGTGACTTGTACGCTATTTGATAAGCCCAAAGAACCGAGTCGAGCAATTATGACCATTTCTTTCTATCATTACTCATAAGTTTCTATAAGATTGTTTTGATATCTCTGTTTGACCATTCGACCAATCCATTAGTTTGTCGGTGGTAAGGAGATGTGACTTGGTGTTCGATGTCGTACTCCTTTTTCAACTTCTTGATTTATATATTAATAAGTGGCTACCTTTGCCTGCTAACAGAATCTTCGGAATCCCGAGCCACAAAATGAATATTTAATAAGTTGACATATAGTGCGACTGTAGGCGGCTCAAGCAAAAATAGCCTCCACCCAATGACTAGTGTAATCAACAAGCAAGATGTACTTGTAACCCTAGCTATTCGGAAATGGGCCCATGAAATCTATACCCCATGCATCAAAGACATCCGAGATTTGAACGTACCTGAGAAGCATGGTATCTCTAGAACTGATGGTACCACCCATCTTCTAGCAGTCAGTACAACCTTTGACATATTCATAGCATCTCCAAAAAGAGTCAACCATCAGAGGCCACATTGAAGAACTTTCATTGTTGTCCGCTTTCCAGAATGGTGTCCTTTGTATTCTAAATTATTATAATGATTTAGGGCACTAGCATACTCCTCCTCATGAATGCACCTTCTCTACATATAATCTGCACCTTCACGAAACAAGAATGGATCCTCCCATTGCTAAAAATGTATGCCATACATGAATTTGTCTGCTTTCAGCTTCATCCAATCGCGTGGAACTTCCTTGGAGGCAAGTTAGTTCACAATATTAGTGTACCAAGGGAGCGAGGTGACTGGTAGTATAGCTTCATCAAGAAGTTTTAGTGACTAGAATGATGTTCTCCTCGAGAGTATCTAACTCAGTAATTCTGTAAAGGTGATCCACCACAAAATTCTTAAGTTCAGGTTTATCTCATATTTTCAAATAAAATTCCTAGAGTAGAATGATCCATCAAAGCAAACATGACTTAACATCCTTCTTGCTTTGAAAGTACCGTAAGGTAGAATGGTCAATGTAAACATCACATTTGATCCAAGCAAATGTAACCTGAATTTCTCCAACACAAACACTACTACTAGCATCTCTTTTTCTATAAAAGAGTAATTCCTCTATGCTTCATCCAGAATTTTTCTAGCATAATGAATTGCAAATATCCATCCATCATGTTGATGTCCCAACAGAAAATCAGTGGCATAATCAAAAGCATCTATCATGATCTCAAATGCTAGAGACCAATTCAGAGAGTGTAGGACATGAGCCTGAGTGATTATTTCCTTCAATTGATTAAAGGCAGAGAGAACTCTATCATCTACAATAAAATTAGTGTCTCTGCCTAGAAGCTCTGTCAATGGTGAGGCAATCTTGTTGAAATCTTTGATAGACTTTGGTAAAAACCAACATGCCCTCAAAAATACCTGACTTGCTTCAATGTAGTAGGTGGCTCAAGTTTCGAAATCACATCAATCTTAGTCGGGTCAACCTCCATGCCTTGTTTGGAGACGATGTAACCCAACACAATTTCTTCAGTCGTCATAATGTGACACTTCTCCCAAGAGAACACCAAATTAACTTCACAACATCATTGAACTACACGGTCTATATATGTCAAGCATTGATCAAACTTATCTCCATAGATCGAAAAGTCATACATGAATATCTTAAGAAAACTCCTCACCATGTCTGCAAATATGACCATATACATCTCTGACATGTAGAAGGGGTGTTACACAATCAGAACAACATTTGTATAAAAGCGTACAACATGAATGGACATGTGAAGGTGGTTTTCTCTTGGTCTTCTAGGGATATAGAAACCTTATTGTATCTAGAGTACCCATGCAAGAAACCGAAGTATTCCTTTTCTTCAAGTCTTTCGACTATTTGATCAAGGAAAGGTAAAGGGAAGTGATCTTTCTTGGTGGACAGGTTCAGGCATCTGTAATCCATGTAGACGCACCAACAAGTAGGTACTCCAGTCAGAATATCCTCTCCTTTGTCGTTCATTACAATAGTGAATCCAGATTTCTTAGGGACCACATGTAATGAACTTACCCATTTTGAGTCTGAGATGGTATAGATAAAAACTACATCGTATCGATTTGTTATTTCTTTCATCACAACCTCTTGGATGTTGGATTCAGTCAACATTGAAATTCACGAGAAGGCATGTTGTATTCTTCTAAGTAAATGTGGTGCGAGCTTAATGAGGGATTTAGAAACCTCATTGTATCCAGAGTACCCATGCAAGAAACTGAAGTATTCCATTTCTTCAAGTCTTTCGACTATTTGATCAATGAAAGGTAAAGGGAAGTGATCTTTCTTGGTGGTCAGGTTCAGGTATCTGTAATCCATGTAGACGCGCCAAGAAGTAGGTACTCCAGTCAGAATATCCTCTCCTTTGTCATTCATTACAATATTCCAGATTTCTTAGGGATCACATGTAATGAACTTACCCACTTTGAGTCTGAGATGGGAGAGATAAAAACTACATCGTATCACTTTGTTATTTCTTTCATCACAACCTCTAGGATGTTGTATTCAGTCAACATTGAAATTCAAGAGAAGGCATGTTGTCTTCTTCTATGTAAATGTGGTGCAAGCACAATGAAGGATATAGAAACCTTATTGTATCCAGAGTACCCATGCAAGAAACTGAAGTATTCCTTTTCTTCAAGTCTTTCGACTATTTGATCAAGAAAGGTAAAGGGAAGTGATCTTTCTTGGTGGCCAGGTTCAGGCATCTGTAATCAATGTAGACACGCCAAGAAGTAGGTACTTTAGTCAGAATATCCTCTCCTTTTATAGATAAAAACTACATCGTATCTTTTTGTTATTTCTTTTATCACAACCTCTTGGATGTTGGATTCAGTCAACATTGAAATTCACGAGAAGGCATGTTATCTTCTTTTAAGTAAATGTGGTGCGAGCACAATGAAGGATATAGAAACCTTATTGTATGTAGAGTACCCATGCAAGAAACCGAAGTATTCCTTTTCTTCAAGTCTTTCGACTATTTGATCAATAAAAGGTAAAGGGAAGTGATCTTTCTTGGTGGCCAGATTTAAGCGTCTGTAATCCACGTAGACGCGCCAAGAAGTAGGTACCCCAGTCTAAATATCCTTTCCTTTATCGTTCGTTACAATAGTGATTCCAGATTTCTTAGGGACCACATGTAATGAACTTACCCATTTTAAGTCTGAGATGGGATAGATAAAAAGTACATCGTATCACTTTGTTATTTCTTTCATCACAACCTGTTGGATATTGGATTCAGTCAACATTGAAATTCACGATAAGGCATGTTGTCTTCTTCTAAAGTAAATGTGGTGCGAGCAGAATGAAGGATTTATCACATGGAGATTTGTACTCTTTCAGCCAATTGCCTTGTAGCTTCTTTCTAGAATCTTGAGCAAGCAAGATTCCCGGTCCTCGGTCAACTATGAATTGATAATGACCGGGAACATGTTTGTTCACCCGCAAGGAAGGCATGCTTCATTTATGAAGGAAATGGTTTTAGCTCTAGAGCAATCTGAATTGGATCTATGGTAGCTTTAGCAATTTTGGTCAGTGTTAGCTCTGTCAACTATGTTGTCCACCTAGGTTATCTCTGGCTCAAAACACAAGACAACAAAAATATCTACAGTGAATTCGTTGTTTTCAATAAGCTTGATTATCTCATCGGCAAATATGTCATCCTTAAGATCTAGAGAAAATTCGAATGTGCTTTCCAAGTGCTCCTCCTTGGAGAGGAATTCCCGGGTTTCATTATAGTCCAAGAACAATGTTGCGTCCCTAATTTTGGCTAAAAAATCACAGTCTTCTGTTTATTTCAGAATCTATTCACTCTCATCTGACACGGATTTTGTGAACTTCAATAATAAGATCATTTTAATCAGGACCTTATCGCTGCTCGAGTGAAAGATGATCTTTTCGGTGCCATAGTCAACCACTGATTTGGTTATTTGATGGAACGACCACCCTAAAATGATCAGGGTATGAAGTAAAGGTGTTGAGGTGTCTATATCAAGAACAATGAAGTCCACATGGAACTTCATCCCATGAATTATTTCAATGTCGTCCTCCAAAATGCCAATCGGTCGCTTTACTGATGTGTCTATGATTTACCAAATCATTCTTATTGATTCCATCGATCCCAACCCAAATTCATCGAGTAGTGATGTAGGCATCAGATTGATAGATGATCTGTTGTAAAGAAGTGTTCATTCAAACTCTTGGTTGAACATCTTGCATCTGATGAGAGGTGCTCCCATGTCCTTCATTTTGCTCGGGAGATTGTTGATAGCATTAATAGTCACCCCACGGTCAGGATGTGCTTCACTGGTTTCTCACGTCCTCTTTTACGATGCTTATTTATACATGCCTCCTTTAATCCTTTATTCATCATAGGCATGCAATCCTTGGCTTTTAGCAGCGGCATTTTCAACATTTTCTTTTGCAATTACTCCACAATGCTGGGATCAGACAAGGTCGTTTTCAATTTTTTTGTTTTTGACATCAATGCATCAGGAAAAGGAATGTGAGTGTCATCAAAAAAGACATTTTAAATCAAAGAATGTTCTTTTGTACAAGTGGATATTAAACATAGTATAATCATCTAGAACATAAGGACAAAAGCAAGAAATCTAGTCGTGACAGCTTGCACGGGATCGGATACTGGTGCTAGTGTCTCCTTGGTTGCATCGACTCGGCCTCAACTATTATTGCTTGATTCTTTTTATTTTATTCTTTTTTTGTTTTTCTGTGGGGGAGATTCTCCCTCATCATTGGATGTAGAACTCTATGTGGTGTGAGCTACTGGTGATGAAGATTTGTCAAGTGAAGCTTTATTCTTCCCCTTTTGTGCATCAGTCAAATGTAGTGTTCTACCACTCCTGATATTAACAACATTAGATAACATAAAAGAAATTATACCTGACTCCGAAGGTTGTATGGCACTACGGTCTACTTACTCCTTTGTTTGGACGTTGTTGGGGTTTTCTTTGACTTGCATATGAATGACTGTCTTTATAATAGTGAGATCATCTAGCTTCTGGCTCATCTCGTTCGTGTTTTTGATTAGCTGAGCCAAGCAATCAAAAGCAGGATTCACTGGAGCTGCCTCTGAAGATTCGATGATTTGTGGGAACTAAGGCTTCGAGTAGTGCTTCTACTAGTGGTACAACTAATAGGGATGAAGAGGATATCGTTGATGTTGGTATCGAGGAGGAGAGAAATGATTCTGATATTGAGCAGCTAGTTGTTGTCGATGTTATAGTTTTCTATATGCCATCTACTGCAGCTAGTACTATGGTCTCCAAGTGTGGCTTTGGTGTGGAAACTAGTGGGCTTGATGCAACTGGAAATTCCATCCACCATGTTGTGGGTTGAATAACCGAATAGTTGCATTATGTCCATGAGATGTCGTTCATGACAGGTCAATTCTTCTTCATTACCTCATACAGCATACACATCTTGGAATATAGAGGTGGTGGACAGAATGGTTTGGCATAAGCTTGAGATCTGGATGGTACACAATCATTTGTTTCTATGTAAATGTTCCTTGCCAGGTGTCTGCATGTAGTACACATGCTGGAACGAACTGGGGCAACTCTTTATTCTGCTAATGGGGTTGTTTCTTTGATTCTGCAAAATGCTTAGCTGGTTTCTTCACAGACTGGCAGGCATGGATAGTGCTCACAAGAAGCTCAAGAGCTGCTTTGAAATTTGATGGATCTTGTCCAGCAAATTGGTTTGTTGTTCGATCACTTGTAGTTTGTCGAGTACTTGTGATCATTTCTTGATTATATCAACTTTAGAGAGATGGTTTGCAATAATGCTGAGGATGGAACTTAAGTCTCTCTCTCTCTCTCTCTGTCTCTTCTTTATGATACGATGCCACATTAGCAAGCTTGTGCGGGATCGATGGGACTTTTTGGACCCCCGGGATGAAGATAAATCGTCTTAGCCTTCGTCCATCTCCTCAAAGATCTGTCATACGATGTCTTCATCCTAATTGAAATGCGATCCTACGCATGCAACATCCACGAGCCATTGGCTTTCTTTGTGCAAGCCCTCAAAGAAGTTTTGGACCAAGCTGGTATTCGACAAATCATGGAGAGTGCACTTCTCCATAATATCTTTGAATCTTTCCCATACCTCGTGAGACATTTGGGAGAAGTTGGAGATCAAAACTCGTAACTGGTTCAGACAACCCAACGGATAGTACTTATAATGGAATGTTGATTTTAGTTCCTCCCAAGTCATCACCACCCTTCCTAAGTGATTGATCCAGTACAACACATTTTTTTGAAGGCTGAACAGGAAGGTAGTCACCTTTACTACCTCTAACGAGATGTTGGGGTAGTGCATTGTGTTATAGTTCCTGTTGGACTACTGCAGATGAATGTATGACTCCTCATTGGTGTTGCCATGAAAGATCAGTAAGAGATGAAGCAATGATGGTTTCAACTCAAAGTCTCTGTGGATCATAGGTATTCTGATCCATCTAGTGACCAAGCCAACACCATGGATGTATGTTTCTTTCAAAGTTGGACATGGCTGCCCTCCTCTCTCCTCTCCTCCTCCATGATTTTCAATACGCTATTCTTCTTATTTCCCACCAAGGTTCTCTTCATCCCTCCTCGTCTTTCTATGTCCCTCCTCATCTCATTTAGCATTTCCCTAAGTGATACTTAAGCGAGAGCTTGATCTATCAACTATTGATGGATGGATTGAATTGATGCTAGCAATTATATGTGACTTTATTCTGATGTACTATGTATATGAACTCGACCCTTTGTCACATCTTTGTGGAGCCATCTCAAAAACCAAGTGTAACTCAAGATCCTGATCGAGTATGGGATCTGCATTGGGAAATAGAACTCGATCAATCCTCAGAAAAGAAGGAGCAAGTTCGATATGAGAGTTTGTCTCGAACAAGGGATTTTTTGGTGAAAGAAAAGTGGTGAAAGGAGAAAGATCAAGACAAGAGTCGTCTCAACCTTTGAATTAGGTGAAGAGTGAGGAGTCCAAAGAGAAGTTGGCAAAGTCTGAACTCATCTCTTGGAGATCACCCCATATTATTGAAGATGTCAGCCTTCAGGAATCAATGTTGGTGTTCGCAAAATTGGAACAAATCCATCCAAGATGCGACATCTTGGGAGACAAGAGAAATGACGAAGGAGTAGATGAAGGGTAAGAAGATTCAAGAGGGCTTGAGAAGAGAAGGGTGAGGCAAAAAGGTACAAAGGCGTAGTATTTTTTATCTTGACCCACTTTAAACTAATCAGACAAACATCAAAATAAGGGTAGATTCACCAACTCAACACAATGAGTTGTAAGAGTTCGATGATTATCTTGGCAATTTTGTTTGTCTGTATTAGGCAATATTGTCTAATTTAGTCCTTAGTGGCTAATTCTATAGATGAGTGAGTACTAACCTGACAATCGTTGTGTACTTTCTACTTCCTTTGTAACTAGTAGCTTGTACTTTTTGAAGGTCCTTGTTATCAGATCTAGAACACTACTCATCCAAAGAAGTAGAGGAGGAAGCTGATAAATAAAACTAATACTTTGGAACTAAGTCCCCCTGAGGGGATGGCCAAATCTCAATACTTCAGATTAGGTCTGCAAGCAGACAAAACCCAACTCGCCCATGTACGATAGAAGTGCCAATACATCATGAATCCAAGCGATACACAAGGCAGTACCCAGGTTGAGATTTGGGCTCTATTCCTTAAAGGTAGTGCCCCGCTCAGTCTGAAAGATATATGAATACAGTGAGGGTTTTATGAACCCAATACAATGAATTTTGATCAATCAATTTTAATTAGGTCAAGGTTTTCTTAGAAGCCCCTTTCTTAATTTTCTGGTTTTCACTTCTTTGAGTGTTTTTTCATGCAAGAGGCCTAATGGTATTACCAATTCATTGCTTTGGCCTATGCGAACAAAATTAGAGGGAGTAGACGGAAAAGCAATGCAAGTCAGAAATCGATGATGAGATGATTAGTCAGAAGACTCACAATGCTTCCTTTCTCTCTCCACGTTGGATGCAAGAGAAAAGTTTTAAATATATTCTATATGTAATGCAATGAGGAAATCACCCTAAGATATGAGCTTCTATTATCATGAAGAACATGTTTAATTTGACTAGATTCAAGCATGAAACTACAGGAACATGAATGATATTAGGGCTTTGGACCTAGACCTAATTTTATCTAACATCCACTCCTAAAATCTAAGGGCTCATTCCATAGGACGTAAAATAAAAATAAGGCGGAAAACACAAACCACAGAAAACAAATAGAAACAAAGATGAAAATAGGGAGGAATAAAGCTATAAGACAGTGAAAATGTGGAAAATCTAATCAAGTCCCCCAGCTGAACAATCATCTGATGAAATAGACTTGTGAGAGTCTAAGTGCTCAAGTTCAAGTCATGTATTATTATAACTTGATTGAATGAATCTCTCTCACAAAAGTTGATCTGAATCTACACAAAGGAAATTATAATCAGCTTCTTCTGTCCTTTTCTACTTTCTCCTATTGGTGGGCATGGAACCACCGATCTTCATGGCTCTTGGGTGCATTAAATCTCCAAGGAAATTCTCCCTCGATAAGTAGTCCCTTGTAGCAAAGTCAAACAAGAAGATAGTAAGAATATTCTCAGATAAAAATAGAATAAAGAGAGAAAAATAAAATAGAGTAAATAATGTAAAAATAGTCCAGGTGTCTACTCTATGCTCTACAAACCAATGGTCCCAGGAAATGGTGCCATTTGAAATGCACGAGGGACACGATACTGAAGTCCAGTCTTAGAGGGCTTGAAGTGTCCAACAAGTCGGATGTGATAATCACTATATGGGTCGCTCTCTCGATGCAGTAGGAACCCAATCCCACGTGACAATTTCAATAATTAATCCAAAATAATGATTACAAAATTGTGTATAGTGACAAGGAGTAGGGGTCGAACAATAAAGAAGCACACAAGGCAGAGTAGGAAAATGAATAGTCAACTTAGGTACTTTTTGTACTTTTATGTTTTAAATGTTTTTGCGGGTTTTAATTTCTATATTTTTCAATGTTTTAATTTTACAAATTTTTAATTTTGATTATAGAAAAGTGTAATATATATAGATATAGAAATAATATATAAAGAAGGAATAGAAAAGAAATGTTTTTTGGATTTTCAAAATACAACAACAAGGCCTTTTCCCACTTTAAGTAGGGTCAGCTACATGGATTTTTTGCCTCCATTCGAATCTATCTTGGGTCTTTTTGGATTTTAAAAATATAGCTATTAAACACAAAATTTCATAAATAAAATGTTTTGGGGGTTTTATAATATTTCTCTATTTTTGGTTATATTTGGATAATTTTTTAGACTTAATATGGATTTTTAAATAAGGAAATACACAAAATAAAGAAAATAGAAAACGGAAGGGCTTGAAATGGGTTTAATAAATATCTGTCAAATTAGATTTAGCCCAATTTCAATTTTCCTCGATACTAGATGTTATAAAGGAAAATGAGAAAGTTAGAACATACTTTGTGATTTTTCTATGAAATTTTTATAAATTTTATGATTTTATCTATATTTTGTAACTTTTAGGAGTTTTCTCAATATATTGTAAAAATCTTTGGTCAGAAAATAAAAAATACCAAAATAAACAGACATGGATTTTTCTGAATTTTTCTAAACTTTTTGTAATTTTTATGGGTCTTTAAATGCTAAATAGGAAAAAAAATGCAATGTTTTTATTTTTTATAAATACGAAAATAAATTTAATTACCTTATAAAAAATATATGCGATACAATATTATCTTTCTGTAATTTTTTAGAGGCAAAAAGATATTTTTAATAAATGAAATAAAATACAAAATTAAATTAGCAGTATAGGTACCTAGTTGCAATTTTCTAAGAGTTTAAGAGAATTTAATAACCTTTTAATAAAATTCAGCGACCTTCATGCAATTTTTCGCTTAATAAAATATATCACATACTAGCAGCGGTATAAATGTAAAAACAACACGATAAATGGAATAATAGGCCCATGCACACAATTTATCCAAAATTATTTCAACTTATACTTCAAGTTCTAGGACCAAATAGAAATACAAACCCAGAGGCACGTGAGGTCATGTGGAATTGGACTAAAGTGCAAACACCAGGAAGCTCAAGGTCCTTGGTGCAAATATTACAAAAGCAAATGAAAGTTTATTGAATAAATAATAAATACAAAAATACAAGGGAATAGATTGCAAAATGCCCCCACATGCATGATGGCAGACGACGCAGCTACTATGTGGCGCCTCCTCAATGGTTGATGATGCTTCGACAATGGATGGTGGAGATTATATCCCATCCTCTAAACAAACAGTTCTAGGGTGCCTAATCGGATGGCTATTGTTCACCTGGAGCTTGTGTCTTGATCTAACAATTTTGATCTACTCTAGTAGAAAAACTCAAGAACAAATTGAGAATGAACTTTGATCAAGCCTCCTTAGAGATGATGATGATGGTCTTTAGAGTTGTTGAAATGTTCTTCACCTTGATGGGGCGATTCTATTGCTGGTAGATAGGTCAAAAAGTTCCAAACCTCATCGATGGATGTCTGGAAAGTCAAACAAGGATTAGGCACATATAGTTGTAGGTCTGAGTGATTCATACCCTGATGGGGTCCTTTCGTGCTCTAGTCTACACTGTAAACTTTAGGGCTCGAGGGGGAAGCACCTCGACCCTCATATCAACAAAAATGGGAGTCTGGAATGGAAGGGTAGAAGTGCTCCGGCGAGAGGTGGAGGTCAAGTACCTATCTCCCTATCCTAAGCAAAATCAGGGGTGGAAAATGGATCAAGATGATAGACGGTGAAAGGACGAAGGTGTGGATATAGTCAGATGGCCCGTCAATGATCGAATCCGGTGGAACACATGCTAGAGCTCAAAGTTCCGTTTACTTACAATTTTGTTTTTTAGCTTGAAATAGACAGACTCAAAGGAAACAAAATGCAATCCTAATCTATTGCTACTCCTAGGAATTGAAAAATAAAGAAAAAGGAGGCTCGTCTGCATGGAATGGACATGAGAAGAACCACCTAGAGAAGGTCTCCGACAACAGTGAATCGCTTCCTCCGCACCTCCTTCTCACCACCAGTCAAGAGGCTCCACTCACTATCATTGAGGGTAAGCTCTAGTGATAATTTTTGGAGAGAAAATCGGTTAGAAAGGATTTAATTTCAAAAATGGGAGGAAGAGATAGTATATACATATGACTAAATGTGCAAAGCTTGACCAGGGTTTGCGCTCTGATCGATAAAGATGGCTCCCATTAGAGCACTAGGTGAGGATCAACAATGTTAGGTGCACAATTTTCATGAAGAGCTCGAGGTCAAACATCGTAGAGAAAAACAGCAAAATTTTGAAGAAAAAGGGCTCGGACAGGATAAAGGTGCACTCTTGCACGAAGAAGGGAGGGTTGACCCGGGGTCAACCCTCAATCTCTTTTGATAGATCCATATAAGATATTACATGAAAAAAACCACTTAAAAAGGTAATTTTTGGTTTTTGAACTAGCACATTATTTTATTAAATAAAATCCAAAACATAAAAGTTGTTTCTTATGTTATGTACTATTTTTAATTTATTTTCATTTAATTTTATCCGCTTTTTTATTATAGGGTAATTTTTACAAGTGTAATTATATATATTGACACATATTTATTGTATATTCCATTTTTATTTTGTATTTTAAATATTATTATTATTATTTATACATATTTTATATTTTTATAATATAAATAATTACATATTTACATATTTTTATTTCATTTTTATGACTTTATTTATATAATCAAATAATTATGGGTATATACATTATAGGAATATTATACATATATATTTTAATATGACTTTATTTTATGTATGTATTTTTAATATATTTAAATAATATTTACATATGTAAAAATATAAAAAGAATAAAATGTATAGGTGTTTAGTACAATGGGACCCAGAAAGTCGACATTTATATCTTAATCCCATTTTAATGAAACCACCTTCATTAAATAGATAATTTAATTTTTAAGAACAATAAACATGAGTTTGGTCAATTTTGAGTTCATATGGAGGAGATATTGAGCATTCAAGTATTATTTGCGGCTTTTTCACCCATGTGTCCCAGTTGTACAATGCAGTATTTTTAGGTGCAATTATTTTGTTTTTTCTATGTATTTTATGTATAAATTTCATGTAGATCATTTCTTTACTTGAGGAGTGTATAATGCAAAATAAAATCAGGTAAAAACGACCATTTATTGATGAATTAAATTAGTGTTTGAGTGCATTTATTGTACATTTATTGGCCCTATCTCCCCCTACATTAATCTTGGTCAACCAAATCAATGTTGACTTGGTCTTAAGGTTTAGGTCATTCAGTATTTTCAATACTTCATTTTCTTTTTCATTTCTTTCCTTTATTCGTTTATTTTGGTATTAAATATTTGTATTTACACAACATTTTCAAATCAATGACTGAATGTTATTTTGTATTTTTTAATATTATATACATGTATTTAACTAGGGATTTAAGGCCAAAATGAAAGAACAAAGGTAGTTAAATGGATAGGCATTAGTATTGCAATGACAATATCCTGTCTCATCGCACCACATCCAAGTACCCTTCGACGAAAGTACTGGATTCACTACATCGACTTTCTACCTCCTTATTCTTTGGTTGAGTAGTGGGCCCAAATTTGGGTATTAAGGATCTTAAAAAGTATAGCCTACTAGTTACAAAGGAAGTGGAAAGATAAGGATGTCGGTCTGGTATTACTCACTCCCCTATAGGATTAGCATTAAGCTAAGTTTGAAAAGATTTGTTTGAAAAATGACCCTAAGAACAACTAAGATAAAAACTGACAATTTACGATTTCACGGGTTGAGTTGGTGAACCCATTTGCTATTGTGTTTGTTTGATTTTAATTTAGGTCAAGATCCCTCGACACACCGTGCCTTTTTTCTCATCTTTTTCTTTGATTTGATTATCTTGTTCTCGCATCTTTATTTTGATTTCAAAGATCTTGAATTGGAATAAATTTGATTAGAATTTGCAATTCTTTCTTTCTACTATTTATTTTGTTCGTCTTCTACACCTATTTGGGATGACTCTCTTCTCAAACTTTCTTGTTTTTATTTCACACCTTATCTTTCACCAACAAATCGATTGTTCTAGATTGATTCTCATCTCGAGCTCTCTTTTCAGACTCATTTCTGAAGACCAATTAAGTTCCTTTCACCCTTTCAGATATTTACTCATATACTGAGAACTCAATGGAATCCAAGCATAAAGGAACCATGGAAGATCAGACTTAGACCAACAACACGATGTTGCCATTCATTCAAGTCATTCAATCCTAGTTGATACAGAAAGTCAACATCCAGGTCGGTTTGAGAGATATGATCTCGTAAATCAGAGGACGAGGTGGTAGGAGAGAGGAGGATCATCAGAGAGTAGGTTGGAATGTAGGAGATGCCAAGAAGAATCGAAGAGATGATGAGCAGATTAGAGTGGAGCAGAAGAAGATGCTGCGAGATGTCTATAACCTAGGAGAAGGAAAAAAAATCAATTGGATTCATATTCTTGTGATTCATGGTCACTTCGAGCTGAAGAGGTAGATACCTCCACTTGTCCACATATTCCATGGATACACCAATGAAGAACCATATGTACACCTCCAACCATTTGGCTGCATATGTAGCACAATGCACTAACCTAACATTCTATTAGAGTTAGTAAATATGACACCTTTCCCCTTCAACCATATGGATAAGGTGTTATAATGTATTAATCATTTAGGAAGGGTGGTGATATCCTTGGAAGAGCAAAGATATGCTTTTCTCAATGAGTATTATGCCTTAAAATGGCTAAAACAGATGCAATCTCTAATTTCTAACTTCTCCCTAATGTCTCATTATCCTATTCACGAGGTGTGGGAATGATTCAAAGATTTGACGGAGAAGTGCCCCCATCATGATATTCCAAAGATGACCATAGTACAGAACTTCTTTGGGGGCTTGAGTTTAGAGAACCATAGGATAGTTGATACTGCTTGTGGGGCCTCACACTTCAACAAGGACGAGGACATTCAATGGAAAATATCTGAGGAACGGCAAAATTCTCATAACCATATTTTCTTCTCGCATATTTCAAAAGCATCCTTCTTCATTATCCTCCAAGGTAGTCAACATGATGGCATCTCATGATATGGACAGGATTGATAGGACATATTTGAGCATTATTGGGAATCACCTATCAAAAGTTGATATTTGAGAAACGATTACAAGAACCAGAAAAAATAAATATTATTGAACAGAAAACAAGTAGTCGAAGAAGGCGTACAATATTACCAAGCACGTGGAGTTACAAGTAAGTACGATCTAGTCCTATAAAAGTTCGAGTACTACAGTTGATACATCTGCACCATAGTACACTTCTTCAGCACCGTAGTCTTCAGCAGCACCTCATGTCGTTCAACACGTATATTACCTACAGACTCCAGATCAGGGACCGCAACAACCATTAGTATAGACAGTGTCGTACTACCTAGAAATCCATTTTCTTTTGAGAAGATTCCACATCCACCTCACATAAAGAGGTGAAGGCATATAGAGCACCTAGGAGCACAACCTGAATTGTCCATCGGGACTGTACTAGTTGAGTTCTCATACCATTACTAGGCCAGTTCACCAGTCTTATGGAGTTAGGTTATACCAACATCAACCATATCAACCTCATTATCAGTCTCCACCAAAATTTCAAACATGGAGACAGGAACATCAACAGATGTTGCTTGCACTATATTATCAATCATGTTATCATCAGCAACCTGCACAAAATCAATACTCTCTTTCTCCTCATTATTCATATCCCTCACAGTTTGTTATTCATGGGTATCCTCATCAGCCTCAACCACATTTCCAATCTCAACGACGACCACTTGTTGAGAAACCAGAGGTATCTTCAATGAACCTAACACTCCATTATCTTACCCGACTGATAAAGAACATAAAAGAGATCAATCAGAGGTTAGACGACCTGACCGCTACTAAGACCAATATTCCATATTAGGTTGAAGCAAATCCTAACAATTTCATGAAATAAGGAGCATGTATCCTGATATGATCCTTCCACTACCGATACATGTATGACTTGTGATTTTTCATGTTTATCTAATGTTGTTACTCTTTGGAGCGGTAGGAGCTTGCAGACACCAGCACCACTGTTATTGGGGAATAAAGAACAGATCGAGCTCCAGATTCATCATCTTCATCCAATGATTAGAGACCGAGTGTTGCAACTAATGGGGAAGTATCACCATCATCCAATCACTAAAAAGACAATAATGGGAGATGCATAGTTGAGCTAGTAGATGAAGAGAGCGTACCTGTTGTAGATTCTTCATCTAATCGAGCAGGCCGTAACACCTTTTCTTTTCCGTCTGTAATGGATAACATTGTATAGTCTGATTGTAGTTGTCCATTTATAAATGTTGATTTTGATTTGAATCAAGTTTCATTCCATTTCCTAATGTGTTGAATAAAACCAAGTCAATTAGAAAATAAAAAGAAACACTATCTGATCCTAGAGTGGTAGAAATTTTACAAAACAAATTCCTTGCCACCTTTGAAGGCCTTGGAGTACATGCTAGTTGTGAAAAAGGGTATGGAAGAGGCATGTACATCAAAGCATCAACTCAAGAAGAATAGGCACAAGAGAACTGAGAAGCACATTCTGACCACGGTCACAATAAATACCATCAACAACCTCTCGAGGAAAAAGAAAGACAAGGGAGCACCTCTGATTAGATGCGATATTTTTTATCAAGAGTTTGATCGTATTCTTTCTGATAACAGATCCTCTATCAGTCTAATGCTGACCTCGCTACTCAAAGAGTTTGGGTTGGGATTTCTCAAGTCAACTAAGATGATCCTTTAGTTTGTTGATCCATCGATTAAGCAGCCAAGTGGCATTAGACGTTATCATAAAAGTTCCAGAAATGAAATTCTCAGTAGAATTCATTGTCCTGGACAATGACACCTCTGCACTATTACTCCATACCCCAATCATACTAGGATGGTTGTTCATTTAAACAACTAAAGAGGTAGTTGATTATGGTATTGGAAAGATAACCTTTCGCTCAAATAGTGATAAGGTTATTATAGAGATGATCCCAGATCTACACTCAGCAGAGTCTGCATCAGATGGGAGAGAGTCTACTATTGTTGACATAGATGACTGTGACTTTTTAGCAGAAATCAGAGACACAACTTTATTTTTAGATGACATTAAGACTTAGGAATTCCTCTCCAAAGAGGAAGGCCTAGAAAGCATAGTCCAATTTTTCTCCTTTGTTAATAATGAGTCATATGCTGATGAGTTGATTGAGTTATTTAAAGATCCATACCAACCTAAAAAAGAAGAATTCATTGAAAATATGTTTGAGCTAGAAGTAACCATAGTGGACAACATATTGTTGATAGTTCTGGCACCAACTTCCAGTACAGTTTCAGAGGTTACTATAGAACAGATTCAGACCCCTCTAGAGCTCAAACCATTACCTTCAACTCTGAAATATTACTTCATTGCATGTGAGATACAAATGTTTCCGATCATCAATAGTTCGCAGTTGATCGATGATCAAAAATCTCACTTGCTAGAGGTTCTGAAGAGAAATCTCAAGGCGATAGGATGGAAGTTTTCTCCATGGGATAAATCTAGCATGGTGCTTGCATCATATCTACTTAGAGGATGATAGCAAGTCGTCCCATGAGTTTCAGCATCCTCGGAATCCTAACCTCCAGGTAGTTTTCATGAAAGATATAATGAAATTGTGCGAAGCTGGCTTTATCCATCCCACCTCCGATTCAAAATGGGAAAGTATGTTGCATGTAGTTCCAATGAAATTCGGGATTACAAACGTAATGAATGGAAAGGGAAAGGGGATTCTTACCCGAGTACCTACTTCATGGCATGCCTATGTACATTACTAGTGCATGTACTCAACAACCAAGAAAGATCATTTCCCACTGCTTTTTATTGACCAGATCGTCAAAAGACAAGCAATGAAAGAGTTCTTTTATTTATAGTATGGATACTCGGTGTATAATCATGTAGCAATCGCTCGTGAATATCAAGAGAAGACTACTTTTACTTATCTATTTGTCGCATACGCCTTTAGATAGATACCCTTTGGATTGTGTAACACCCCTGCTACATTCCAAAGGTATATGTTGGTTGTTTATGCCCATATGGTGAGTAGTTTTCTTGAGGTCTTTATGGATGATTTCTCGGTCTATAGGGGTAGATTTGATTCATGTCTAGATTATTTAGACCGATTACTTCAAAAGTACTATGAAATTAATTTGGTGTTGTCAAGGGAGAAGAGTCGCTTCAAGGTAACTAATGGGATTGAATTGGGCCATGTCATCTCCAAGTGAGGCATGGAAGTTGACTCGTCGAAGGTGTAAGTGATTGTCAAAATGGAGATATTGACAACACTGAAGTAGTTAAGGACTTTTTTAGAGCATGGTGGATTTTACAGATGACTCATTAATGACTTCAGTAAGATTGCCTAATCCTTGACTGTGCTTCTAGGCAAGGAGACTGAGTTTATCGTAGATGATAAGGTTCTTCAAGCCTTCAATCAACTTAAAGATTTGATTACTCAAGCACCCATCTTACAACCACTGGTCGGTCTCTTTCATTTGATATTATGGTTGACGCTTCATATTTTTCATTGGTTGTATTGGGATAGAGGAGGGATGGATTTCCATTTTTCATTCATTATGCTAACAGAACATTAGAAGAGGACCAAAATAATTATGAGAGAAAGAGATGCTAGCAGTTTTATTTGCATTGGAAAAGTTCAGATCACATTTACTTGGTTCAAAAGTTATTGTTTACATTGATCACTCTGCCATACGGTATTTACGAGATAAGAAAGATTCCAAGCCACATCTACTTAATTAGATCCTTCTACTCCAGGAGTTTGATTTGGAAATAAGAGATAAACCTGGAGTCAAGAATGTTGTGGTTGATAACCTTTTCATAATAATAGATTTAGATACTCTTGGGTAGTATATTTATCAATTACATAGACTTTCCCAGATGAGGCAATTTTGTCTATCACCTCACTCCCATGGTATGCAGATATTATTAACAATCTTGTCTCCAAGAGAGTTCCACAAGTTTGGCTGAAACTAAAGGTTGGCAAGTCCTTTTCTAGGATACATTTTTACTAGTGGGAGGATCCATACCTATTTCGTGAGGATGATGATTGTATTTAGAGGAGGTGAATTTTTAGGAGGATTACACCAATGTCCTTGATCAATGTCAATAGTTGCAAGGTGGAGGACACCATTCTTGGAAGCGTACAAAAACAAAAGTTATTTAGTGTGGCCTTTGATGACCTGCTCTTTTTAAGGATACTACATCTTATGTGAAAGGTTCTACCGACTATCAGAAAACCAAAGGAACAATCAGTTCCAAAGATACAACGCTTCTTAAATATAGTTAGATATTAGATGTTTTTTATGCCTGTGGCATTGACTTCATAAGTCCATTTCCTAACAGTCAGATATTTGAGTACATCATGCTCGACTAGATTATGTTAGTCATTTGGTAGAGGCTATCTCCTCTCGATCTACTAATAGGAGTACAGATTGTCGCTTTCTCAAGTACAATATTATCACATGGTTTGAGATTCCAAAGTTTCTTATTTCAGACGGGGGAATCCATTCCATTAACAGAAAAGTCAAAAAGCTTGTGACGGAGTATGACATCGAGCATCGTGTCGCGTCTCCTTACCACCCATGGATTAATGGCTTGGTTGAGATTTCAACTTGGGAGAAAGACAATTCTACATAAACTTGTTCATCTAGATAAGAAGAACTTGTCTCAGTTGCTTGACTCAGTTCTTTGGGCCCATCGTATACCTTACAAGTCTCCTCTGGCTATGTCTCATTATTGTTTGGTATATGGAAAACCTTGCCACTTGCTAGTAGATCCCATTCACAAATCTTTGTGGGCAGTTTATTTATGCAATTTGGATTTAGAGACAGAAGGCCAAAATAGAAAGCTAGATCTAAATAGATTATTGGAACTCATAGACTATGCTTCTAACAACAGCTTGATGTAAAAGGGAAAATCAAGAGATGACATGATGAGCATACCCGAAAAATGAATTTCGAAGCTAATCAGAAGGTGTGGTTTTTTGATGCAAAACAGAATCTATTTCCAAGCAAACGGAAAAGCAAAGGGTTAAGGCATGTTACTGTGAGATCTATGCGTGAAAACTGTAGCATTGTCATTTCGGGGTAGTCATCTAAAGCACAGTCGTATGTGGTCAATAGGTAGTTGCTAAAGCCAACTTAGAGCATAATACATTCTTATTTTCTGTTCATTCTATCTATGTGGTATCAGGCAATGAACTTTTGATTCATTTTGCATCTCATACATGAGTAGATTTCCACCTTGTATATTCCGTTCATTTTATTCTTTCTCACTTCCGTTGTTGATCATACATCTCGTTTTTATGCATGCGTGCTATACTTAAGATGACTAAATCGTAAGTATAGGGGATGTGAATGACTCGAGCTATTTTATTTCATTCTATTTCATCATTTTTTTTGTTGCTTATATTTAGAGATCCTTTACCCTATGTATAGAGGGTGTGATGCCATTCATTGCATTTTGTTTATTTTCTCTTAGTTTCTTCTATTCCCGTGCATGTCCCTCAACTTGTTCATAATCTTATGTATACATAGGGATTCTTCACCCTAAGTGTAGGGAGGACAAGCTGACTCGTTGAGTTTATATGTTCTTTTCTTGGTTATCCCTATTTGCACAATCTTCCATAATTAGGATCATTTATCCTAAGTATAGGGGATGATTAACTTCTTCTTTATTTTGAGTAGTTATATTGCATAATTCTTTTACTTTTCCATAGTTAGCACAAGTTATGTCTTCATTGATGCTCCCAGGCCACTATGAGAGCATAATTCATGCTATATAGTGGTGTCATATATATTGTCTATATACTTTAGAAGCCATAACTTGTATTCTGTATTATTAATAATAAATATGGCTCTAATATTTACGCAAAATAATTTGTAAATAGTTCGTAAAAATATTTTGCAAAAATATTTTGTAAAATATTTTGTAAATTGATTTGTAAATCTTTTGCAAAATCTTTGAAAAAATCTTTGTAGAATTTTATAAAGAGTTTTGTAAAAGCATTTTGTAAAATGTTTGTAAAATCATTTTTTTGTAAAATGTTTTATCAACTATTAATTAAAAATTTTTATTTTTGTAAAGTGTTTATAAAATGTTTGAAAATAAAATTGTTTTGAAAAATTTTTATGTGTAAAATATTTGTAAAAGGTTTTTTAAAATATATTGTAAAATGATTTGTAATGTTTTTTAAAAATTATTTGTAAAATGTTTTGTAAAATATTTTGAAAAGTTAGCAAAAATATTTTGTAAACTTATTTTGTAAAATTATTTTCTATATATGTTTTGTAGTAAGTTGTAAAACTTATAAGAAAATTGTGTTGTACAATCTTTGTACATAAAGATCATAATTAATTGTAAATAAAATCCATTTGTAAATTTGTAATTAAAACTTCTAAATTAGAATCTTTTGTAAATAAATTTAAGTATAAAATTTGTATAATCCTTGTTTATACTTTTGTATAAAACCCATTGTGAATATATACATAATCCTTATTAATACTTGTAAATGCCTTCAATCCACTAACTCTTTCAAAACTACCTAAAAATTTAAAATATTTTGAAACTCATAAAAATCGCAAAATTCTTTAAAAATGTACACAAAAAGGTTTAATCATAAATATACTTCAATAAAAAATGTTTTGTTTGCATTAATATTTTTCAGAATGAGTTTGATAATGTAAATAGTCCAGAATAATATTTGAAGAAAGGAGCATGTTTAAGACCTTAATTGATTTAATTTTACATGAACCATATAGGAACTAGAATTGACATTCTTCAGGTCGATGTGAATTAATTCTTTGAGTCCATAAGACTATGTTCACATGCCATATTTTCTGGTCTAAGTAGAATATTTCAAGATACACTCATGACTCCTATAGACAGTAGCCTAACTTGGACAAGCACTATTCACACAGCTCAACTCAGATGAGCTGGTCGAGGGTAGAATTCTTTAGATTTAGAAGCATGCATATGGAAACATATGCTACCCTTATAGGTGGCAAGTGCACTCCAACCTAATCTAGTGGCGCCAACATCTAAAGATAGGATGTTGCGAGTTGCAATAAAGCTTCAAAAGACGGATAGTCTACAGGATCCACAAGAAAAACTCTTTAAGTGAATGCTGTAAAATTTTATATGTATATGGAAGTAGAAATAAAGTCTCCAAAAAAAGAAATATGGGCAAAAAACAAATAAAAAATCATTCCCATCGGAGAAAAATATCTATAAGAAAGTCATGTGTTTCAAAGTCAAAGTTTACAAGGAAGCATGTAGCTGGAGACTTGGCTACACTGATTAAACTCCAAAGGATATGTGGCAACATTGGATACAATTTATAATCTTCTCCACCCTTTCTTCTTGGAGCCAGTTGAACTTGAACTTAGAATGGAATACCTCACTCCTCGAGAAAAGAATAGCAAGATCATGAAATTAGGGTTACCTTGCTGGAGAAAGGTGTTTCTTTGCAACTTTCAGATGTGGGGATCTACCATTTTCACATTCACTGTACAAGTAAGACTCATATTCATAAGAGTTTTCATATAAAAAAACTTGTTCAAACTTGACTGTTGAGGTGAACTAAATAGAGAATTATGGAACTTGAGGGTTGTTGTGTCTTTAATCATATTCCCAATAAGGTTCTACCAAACTAATAATCTAAAGGTCTGAGTGAGCTCCATTCTTTGATTTATGAAGAAAAGTTTAAGAATCAAAATTTTTCTAAATTATTTCTTTTTCCTTTTCCTTTTCCTTTTCTTTGTATTCACTTATTCTTCTAATAAGTGATTGCTAAGGGACTAGCAAAGGTAAATTATATGGGGGGTGATGAATTGCCAGTTCATCATCTTTATTGCTTCATTATAGCTTAAAATACCTTATAAAATGTATGTAAATAGCAAAGATTCTCATCCCTTAACAAGCTTACATCATTTGTTAATATTGTATTATTATAACTTTTTTACCCAAAAAAAACAAACAAAAAAGAGAAAAAGAAAGAAAGAAGGTTGTGTGTGTATATATATAATAGAAATAGACTGATACCGCGAGAGTAGGTCAAGTATTTACTAATTGATATGGAATAAATTAAGGAGAGACAGGGTCCTTCACTCATGAAAAGATCGGAAATCCAAATGTACATATTCATCATATTCATTTTTTCATATCTTGTACTATTTTGTGTATCATTAAAATAAAATCAAATAAAAATGTTTTCTTCATGAAACTTGTGCTTAAAAATGTTCTTTAGATAATAAAAAGGGTTGCAAAATCAAAAGTTGTATATAATAAAATATAAAATACCTAGAAAATATTATAAAACCAAAATTAAAAATTTAATATTTTATTCATATCAACTCAAAATGAATAAAATTCATTTTCATTTTTTAAAATAAAATAACCTTTTACAATGGAAGTGATTTCATAAAATTTTTAGTTAAAATGTGAAAATCGATTTTTTGGAGGTGTTGGTGTACTTGTACAACTATGTATCTCATGTATATATTTGATTCTTGATATTTTCTACATGTATTTTTAAATACTTTGTACATATTTTATATTATTTATAAAATACAAATTAAAATATAAAAAGAAAAAATAACCAGAAATAAATAAGTGTATTTATTTATAGGTATATAGTACCTATATTATACATATCATTATTTATTTATACTAATAAATAAACCCATAAAAATAAAATGAAAATATCTTTATAAACCCTAAATATTCCCTAAATGAATAAAATATAAAATAATGTATATATTTGTGAATATAAATAAATACAATTATACAATAAATATAAATAAATTATAAGTGTAAATACATGTATTTTAAAATTTTAAAAATATAAAATAAAATATTTAATTTATTTAAAATCACCATAAAATGGTTTATTAAATTTTAAACATGTGTTATTTTAATAAGTTTTTTATTTATGGCTAATTTATATTTATTTCCAATTTATTTCTAATTTATTCTATTAATTTCGTCTTTTAGTATTTATCATTATTTGGACTGGGCCCTGATTGGTCTAGATATGATTGTTGACTGGGCGGTCAACTCCCCATCCTCTTCCACCCGATTCAACTAAGCCCGAGCTGCCTTCTTCTCCCAGACCACCCCTCAACCCATTTGTCTCATCTGATTAGCCACCTCATGTTTGAGATCAACACCTAATTAAAATATTCTTGATTCGCCCCAGTTCGCGTGCATAATATTCTTTTGAATGTCATCTTTTCAAAACCTATAGAATGATCTTCAAGTGCTCAGGACCTAGCTGATCCATCTTTGGTCACCATTTCTCCCTAATCTTGATCACTTGAGTTTGAGCCTTGTGACTAGAAGTTCCTTAATGAGTAGGAGTGTGATAGAGAAGGTTGGAGATACAATCTGATGCCAGTGGAGTCTCTTCCGAAGAGCTCGAGATTTTCCAGCCATTTAGAACTAAATCGAGGAAATAACCATCATTTTTTCATCCCTTTACTATTCTAGGTAATCGTAGCTTCAATTTCCTTTTCATTGCATTGAATTTTGTTTAGGACTCATTTAATTTCAGATCCTTAGCGTTTTGATTCATCACAACCTTCGATATGCTCGATCAGAGACCCTTATCTTCGATTTTCACCCAAAATTGGGTTCCACACTCATCCCTGATCATCGTCCACTTCTCCATTCTTCGATTCACATCCCAAGCATCGCAGATCCTTTGATTTAAGTCCGATCTCCCTCCACCGCATTACCGGATATCCCCACACACCGCCAACCCTTCTTCTTTGGCAAATATAATGAGTGGTCCTGGTGCACAGAGATTCAAGCCTTCAAACTAACCGTTGCAGATCACTAGTAAGGGGAGATTACCTCGATCATACCAGCTTGCATCTAGTAAACACCACCAGATCTCTCTTCATTGAGATTTGGAATCTAAGACCACCTCATATCAAAGCGGATCTACATCTGAAATGATTGAGCCCATTGTAGATGCGATTTCTGTCGGACCCAATGAGATCGAGCTAAAGAAAGGACATATGAAGTCGCATTCTACCTGGTGCTTCCACCACACTCCAAAGCTGTTCGATCGAGAACAAAGTTCCTAGATCTTATCGGAAGCATCCCATCACGCTAAAAACTCAGACGTCCGATCAGATCTGGAGTAGCAGATCTGAACCACACACCGCCCCAATGCTAACACGTGTAAGGCACACTCCATTAGTGAATTTTGCACTATATACCTTTCTATTTCTAGAAATTGCATATAGGTTTTGCTACGGTATATAAAACATTGAAATAATTTCTAATCGACTCTTAAGGTTTTGTTTTTTGCATTTCAGTCCTTTTGAGTTGTTGTCATGTCTATAAACACATGCCTTGTGGATTATTTGCAGCATTACTCTTGGAATATTTGTGGTAAGAAAATTGTGTGCTTTGTTAAAATGTATTTCAGTCCATGACTCTGATGTGTGTATGTGTGCTTGTGCGTGTTTAGTTGTATTAAATGCATGGGTTATCATAGATTTTGTTAATTTTTTTAATAAATTCTTGCGTAGTTTCACATAACTGCAAATAGGTCCCTTAACTGTTGCATTTTTTCGTTCTTTATATCACTAAGAATAATTACTTCCTACTATCAAAAAATCCATAAAAAATAGGTTAATCTCCTAATATTTAGTTCTAACTCCAGTATTTTTGGTTTTGATAATTTCTTTTATTTTCCATTATTGAAATACAAAAATAATGAACTTTTCACTATTTGAACTTTAAAAAGTCAAAAATTGCTTGAAAATTTCTATAAATATTTATTTAGTTTCATTTGACTATGTCTTATCACATATGAAAAATTAAATAAAAATACAAATTGAAAAACATAAAAATAAAAAAATTTGAAAAATCTTATAAAAATCATCTAAAATCAAAGAAAAATCAAGGAAAAGTGTTCTTGATCTTGTTTTGAAGCTTAATAAAAATTCCCTTATAAAAAATTATGTTCTAGTTTGAGGTTATTTTCTATTTTGAAAACTACAAAACATTAGTTTATTTTCATTTGTAAGTTGTTTTCAACTTTAAATCAATATGAAATCCATAAAAAATACTACAAAACTCACAAAAAAGTACAAAATATTTAAAACACAAAAAAAAACATTTTATTTGTTAGTTTTTATTTTACTTCACATATTTTAAAAATATAAAAATCTTTCATTTAATTTTTGTATATATCTTATTTATAAATTTATATAAAAAATTACAATACATAAAAAATTGTAAAAAAAATAGATTAATTATTTAAAATCATAAAATATAAAAATATAAAATATTTCAAAATTAGTTTAAAGTATAAACCTCATTAAAAATCCATAAAAAAGCATACAAATCATTACAAATATAAAAAAAAGAAATTGAAAACCTATATTAATTAGAAATAATTAATTACCCTTGTTTCTTTATATCCTCCCTAAGTTTGACCCCGGATGCTATATAAGGTTAGTTAAAAAGCAAATCACTTTATTAATAGTTTTTTGATTGAAAAGAATTTTCGGTTGCAACAACATCTTGATTAATTATATATTATTAAAACCTAAAAAAACACGTTAAATTTAGTATTCCAGACACATTGGCGAGCTGCCCTATATCATCGTCTCTTCAGATGCACGCCACCTACCAACAAGTAGCAACCACGTTGTGTGCGATGACCTATTTTGTTGTTTTGTTGTGTCATACAACTGTAAACATCTGCGCACACAATTATTACAGTCACCAAAGCCATCTACTTGAAGTCCCACTTATTAAAATTCCACCTGCAGTAGCCGGTAATGTGCTTCAACTCCATCTGGATGTCGACCTCTGACGTCCCTCATCGTGTGCTGCAGTGCATGGAGCATCGAGCCCTCCTTGGTCGTACATCTCTGCCGACCATCTATGACAGAGTTGGAAAATCCCCATCCTTAATCATGTGTGGCATGTGCCACGTACAAATTTGAACGATCGTCCCTACAGATAATGGTATTTAAAGAAACACATGAGTGCTATTTTATTTATTGTCTCTTAATTTAAGCATTGCGTTGAGAGCCCTATGTTTAGACCTGATTTCAAACCTTCGTTTATCATTTTTAATTTATAAAAAATGCATATTATTGCTCAGTTAATTATCTTCCTTTTGGACACATATTTATATTTTTATTAACAATGATTTATTTATTAAAATAATTTTGGTTTAAACTTTAATATTTTCCCCATCTGTGCTTAAGTAATAAGTGGTAAATCATACACTTTTAAAAAATTCCAATAAAATCACTTGTCATTTGCATGCACAATGTGCTATGAGAAATTAGTTTTGTGATTGAAGTAAATGGTTTTTAATTTATCAAGCACATAGTATATTTATGCAATTTAAATTGTTTTGGATTCATCGCAAAGACCTATCTAGGATAATTTTGATTGTAGGAATACATGTGTTTGATAATTATTAATATTAATTTACTCTAGATAAGACTTTTTTATTAACAAATTCACATGAATTCAATTTGCATTAGAAAAAATCTAAAAAAATCAAGTCGCTTAATTTAGCGTTAATATGCATTCGCACCATGTTTGAGAGCTTTTGAATGTCATTTGATTAAAAAATTACAAAATCTCCCTTGAACTTATCCATAATTGCATCTATTTTTTTGCATATAAAAATACTAAAAATATGCTTCTCTGAAAACCAAATCTCTGAACAATCTAGAAATTAACCTACGGAGAAAGTTGTGTCCATGTGTTCGACTTTGAGCTTGCCAAGTAAAAAATAAATCGACCATTTTGCATCAAACATTAATTAATTAATTTAAGCCATTTTTGGTTGATCATTTTGTTGGACATGTGAGCCCACGGCGAGCCATTATGCAATAAATGTTTTTGCGAATATCATTCCCTGATCTGAAATGAAGAATAAATAATTTGCATAATAGGTCCCTCTGTACAATTAGGGTTATGTACCATGGCTATCTTAATGATTATACAGCTGTTGATTCAATTATTGAATCATAGAGGCTGGTGCTTGGATGAATATCTAAAGAGTTAGATTGAGGACTCATCAAGCACCGTCAAATGATTGTTAAGATGTGATCTCCAGCCTGAGTAGGAGATGGCAATCCTTTCTCACATAGGTTGATATCTGACCGATCGCTTGATGCAGGTCCTCTGCATAGGAATAGTGATTCGGAGGTGTCAGATTAGTTAGGTCAATGGGTTGACTTAACGAGATCGAGATAACCAAAGTCCTATATCGTATGCTGTCACGATACAGGCATGCATCCTCTGAACGGAGACAGATGTGTTACTATATGTCTGAGTATGAACATTTGGCAGACCAATAGGTTGATGACCTAATCAAGGTCTATACACTGGTGCGCTAGTGTGCATATAAGGGCATATGAGTAATACGATCTCTCAAAGGGATCATACAGGTTCATTACTGAACCGGAAGACATGAGCTCACTCATGAGATATTGGGAAGAATCAAATTCCGTGCACGGTCGTCTCGCTTTGGAAGCTTGACTGAATTTGTAGGTTTGATATATACTTTTGGAAAGTATATGATCAAGACCTAGGTATGATATATGCTTTTGGAAAGTATATGATCGATACCAAATCCCAATGATCAAATGAGAACTTACTGATAACCCTGAAGTAGACAGTATAAAGTTGATCTAATACTTTGGGTTTTTATTCCGAGTCTTCCAGTATGCAGGATGTACAGGTGTTGGGAATACCTAAGGGTGATGTGATCATAAACGATTGTATAACCATGACGCTTCCATTCCTAGGGAGTGATGAAACGGGTCTGGATTTTAGTGACTCCTCTCAGTAGAGAAGTAATCTGATCTTGGTCCAAATGTTGGACATTGATCTGAATGTGATTCAGATGCAATGAGAAGATTAGATTTACGGTCTTGATTTAATCAAGCATCTATGAGAGGCCCAAGATCTGGATTTGAGATGTGATCTCAATATCCAAGTCACTATACGTGGAACAATACAATCGCCCTGTCCTTATCTTCAAGTATCTGCGGAGAAAGCAAATTATTCTTGAAGGAGTTCAAGAATAATTCCTAAGATGAATTTAGTATCCAGGCATTGAGAAAATGGATAATTAAATATGATTTAATTATCATGAATAATATGAATTTATTTCATATTATAAGAAGAGATATCTAAGATAGTTAAATGTGATTTAATTATCAAAGATATGAATAACGCGAATATGATTCATGTTATTTGGGCACATGAGAAAAGAGATCCAAGATGATTAAATGTGATTTAATTATCATGGATATGAATAATGTGGATAGCACTATCCATATTAATCATATATATTATAAATATGATTTATAATATATAAGAGAGAGAGAAATATTGTAAATAGCATTTGTTAATTATTAATATGTGAACTGGATTCACATTAAGTAATTAATTGGAAATGTAATTTACAAATTAGTTTGGGATGTGAATATGATTCACATTTTCTTCAATGGCATGATTGAAATATTCATAAATTAATTTGGAATTAATTTTGTGGATATTATTGCAATAATTGTTATTGCAATTAATTAAGAAATAATAAGATAAATAAAAAGGAGACAAAAATCACCACCAAAAACAAAGGTGGCGTCACCCATGACTTGGTCATAGGTGACGCCTCCTATGTTTTAGGAGATTTGTTGTCTTCTCTTTTTTGTTATCATATTATCTCTTAATATATTAATTTATGTTAATTAAATTGTGTTGATAATAATTCAACATATATTTAATTTAATATAAATTAATTTTGTTGATTTTAAGCCAACAACAATCATAGCCATTGATTTTACATAGCCCAAGCATGGTCGTTGGATCTATGTATCCCATGGATTGAGATCCATTGGATCCTAAACTAATATATAAGGAGGGCTAGCCTAGCCTTTCAACACGACACAAGGAAGAATTGTACACGCCTACAACTCTCTCTCTCTCTCTCTCATTCTCGCCTAGTCTCTCTCTTTCTCTATTCAAAGTGGCCGTCCACTTTGTGCATTGAGAAGGAGAGTCTCTCGCCTTCGCCTTCGACGACTCGAGGATCTCCTTCTTCTTTTGAGTTGCTTACTCTAAAGGAAGACGATGGATTTCGCTTGACGAAATCTGGGGATCCATTGCTTGGATCTTCATCGAGGATTGCGGGAGGAACGCGACTCATCATCGTGCCCGCAAGTGCGTTCTTCATGGATCGGACTTGAGAAAGGAGGATCTCTTGTTTGGGATCTCGCGATCACAACCACGCTTCAAGAGGTATTCCTTATACTTTGTGGTTTGATGAAACGATCCGAGAAGTGTTCTCGTGATCATGTGGTTTCATCGTTTGATTTAAAATTTTTAAATTTCCGCTGCATCTTGCGACTAGTGCGACTAGTCGCCCCGATCGTATGAGATACGATCGTCACGCTTCCGTGATGCGCTTGAGGATTCTCTGTATCCTTCAAGTGGTATCAGAGCCTTAGGTCGAATAAGGTTTTGGATATGATCCATAGACCTAGGACGACTTGGGTTTTGAAAGGGTCGCGAAAGTTTTAGCGCATTTGAATTTTCGCAACTCTGTCTAATTGATTTTTTCGGAACTGTTTTAATTGTTTAAACACGAAATATTCAATTGGATTTTGTTCCCCATTAAACAAGGAAACCATAGGACTTGAGTTTACTAAATTTGGATTTAATTTGCTCAAGATATGGCCTTTTGAATATGCATGTATTCACAGTTGCGGGAACTGCAGAACAGAATGTGATTAATTTGTTAATTACGGTTTTGTTACGTCTCGAAATGCATGAAATATCACATAGGTTCTGTTATAAATCAAGTTGGCAGTCATAGAGCACTAATTTTGCGAATTTTGGATTTAAATTGATCAAGATAAGTTAATTTTAGTGATAAGGGGTCACTGCTGGAAATTGACATTTTTTTATCATGAACCTTGTGATAGTCATTCAAATAAATGTTGATGAAAATTAATTGTTAATTTTCTGAAATTGATTATTGATAAATATTTGTGGAATATTTAAAGATGATAATCAATTCCTTGAATGACATCCCACTAAAACATAATGATAAGATAGTTGATCTTGATCATTGGTTAACTTTGAAATCATCAACAAACATTGTTTTCATGCAAAATCCTAGGTCATCCTACAATAGTTGTAGGACAACTTTTACATGAAAAACCTCTTGCTTGAATAGGATTGGGGATTTGTTTAGCAAATCTCCTTATAATATAATCAAAAAGGTTTTGATGTATATTATATGGTATAATTTCGGTTGAAAGACCGATGAGCATCTCCAAGTACATGATGATCTATCTCGCATTATCCTTTCCTGAGGTGGATATGGTGTCTAGTCGGAGATCGCTGGGGTAGCGGGTTGCAACGTATGTGGTCCGTCCCACTCTTGCCGGTACATGCCATGGCAACGAGTAGGGATTGGATAATGCCGGAGAAATCAAAGTGTATTTCTAATTATTAAAATTCGAAATAATACGTACTTTGAGATTATACCTACTATTCAAGCAAAGAATTCAAAGTTTGTTGATTGATAATAGGATTAATGATTGATTTAATGTGATTAAATTAATTATATCCTATGAAACACTCTATTATGAATAGATGTGTATTTTCCTTGGAAGAATTAATTATCTGAATATGATTCACGATAATTAATTATTTCAATTTGAATAAAAGGTGGAGGATCACATAAGTGACATCCATGGTCTCCCGTCAAGGCAAAGAGTATCGGGTTCTTTGCTTCTCGAAAGAGTAAGGCCGTATACGTAGTGACCCCAATATCGAGTCCTCATATTATTGGGGCGGTATTGGATTGCGTATAGCGAGTTTTAAGCCTGTTGACGGTTGGTTCAATTAGCAACGGGTCAACATCATCTTAGGGGTGGTGGGCCCGGGTGTTAAAGACCGAATTGGGAAATGCAAGTTGGACTTGCAAGGCAGAATGTGTTCCCGCTTCTTTTTATCGGAGTCGCAGGTTCTCATATTATTGGGATGTGACGAAGATAGGAATGGAGATCCCAGATCTTGCTAGAGATATAATGGTAAGAATATCTCTTACATTGAAAGTGATTAAGGGAATGAACTTTCATTGTTGACAAGGCAAGGCAACTTTGATATAAAAATTCCTAAATCAATGTAAAATATGTATATATAATATATATACACTTATGCAAATTTCTTATTTCAGATAATCCTTCATTAAACCCACTCAATGTTATACTCAATAATAACCAGTAAAATATCATGGATTGGACTCATGATCCAGATATTGTACTTGCAATTGGACACATAATGTATGTGGTTGCAATGTGCAAGTTTCCTCAACATAATGAGGAGTGACAATTAAATAAGACAATAAGACATCACCTTAGGGTTCTTATGTCTCTATAGTCTTGATCTTTCATCGAGTGTACTTTGGAAGTGACATGTCTATGTGATCGTAATTGTTGAATAATCCTTATAAAATAAAAGAAGATATATTTGGCATACATATGCGCACTAGACATTTAATCATGAATGACATGGTTCTCTACATTATGCAGAATGGTGGCTCGAAAGAGATGATGTATTCAAAATATTTGAATACCTACCTGAACCAATGTTTTAGGAGTCTAGATGGATGTAGACATGATGAGTGTCATCATTCTACTGTCTATACTCTAGTCATACATGAAGCTTCATAATATTCACATTGTATGAATTTAATGAAGCATGTATAAATGTTGAAATGCTCTTACAATGAATTCTTTTGAATTTAACATAAGAGATCCTTAGTCTTGAACGCTGGTTGTTTATAGATGAAGAGAGCACAGTGGAAGCGTGGGTCGGACCCATGTGAGAAGGAAAGTCAAAGAGTTGATTGTACTTCTGTGACTTCCATATGACATCCAAAGAGTTGGATAAATGCCTATACTGCAATAACTTGATGTGTTGATAGTATGACTATCAAGTCTGTCTATAATCCTTAGAAGATAATGCATCATAATAATCTATATCTATATTTGATCATTGAAATTGACTTGCTTATTTGATAAGATAAAGTCTAATAAATGTATCTCAATCTTCTAACAACACTTGCAATGTGTTGCACATGTTTTAGAAGACTGGAAAATTTTGATCTTAAGGTTTAAAGTTATCCACATGGATATTGATGCAATTATTGCAACAATCTCTGTTGGATTGATAGACTTCTTAATTTTAGCAGGAGAGCCTTAGTCTTAGAGAATGTCTCTATGACCTAGATATTAGAATACGCTCATTGTTTGTTTCTAAATATTAGAAATAAACATGAATTCTGGAATAAACCTATCATAAAGAGTTATGATGGATATATTTCAGATAATAATCTAGCATCCGGTGGACTCTACTAAATTAGAAATTTAATGAATGGTTCATTGAGATTTCTAATACTGAAAGTTAAACCTTATAAGATCAATAGGAGGATAAAGATCATTTGACAATGATCTGGCATCAAGCCTCGGACAGTTGTCTGTTGATTTGATCAATATACTAGTAAGATATGAAACTTTAGAATGTCTAAAATTTCAAATCTTACATACTTGTGAATATTGTATTCAAAGAAAAATGTCCAATACACCCCTCTTTGGGAAAGGTGTAAGATGTCAAGGTATTCGAGATCTCATACATATTGATGTTTGTGAGTCATCTATATTGTAGTAAACATTATGGATATGTGATATCTATTGATGATTATGTATGATATATGAGATTTCTTCTCTTCACATGAGAAACCTTTGAAATGTTCAAAGATTTCGTAATTTTGGTTTAGAACCAAAGTTTGAAGGAAGATTAAATGAATTTGATCTAACCAAGGTAGAAAGTACCTATTAGATGAATTCAAAGAATATCTTATGGAGATATGATTTCTATCTCAATCCTCCTGACACACCTAAACTCAATGGAGTTGTAGGATGATACAATTAGATCATGTATGACATGATTTGATCAATGATGAATTTTATCATAATTATCCCTTAGTTTCTAGGTATATATGTGTAGTAGAGACTACAATATATATATCCTTAATAAGGTTCCATGCATGTAAGCTGGAATCTAGCACTTGAGAGTGCTACTTCATTAAGAAAATAAAGGATGGTATTGGATACCTACTTTATGACCTTGAGATTCTTAAAATATCTCATCTTTGAGAATATGATTCTTATAGGATGACTCTCTTGAGAATCAAGATGAAAATGAAGTAAAGGAACTCATTTAATCTTAGAAGATAATGCGGCTCCAGAAATCGGAAACTAAAAGGGACAATTAAAGATGAAACACTAATACTTCTTCAAAAGAGTTTGAAGATGTATTCCATGTGTCAGTTAAGTCTGACAATGATCGGACTTCATGTGATGAAGCTCCTGAGGATCATGACATGGAAAGATGGATATTAGCAATAAAGGTCTAAGGTAGACATCATATACAAGTGTTGTATATGAACCCTCGAGGATCCACCTATAAGGGTTAGACCCATTAAGGTGTAAATGGATCTTCAATAGAAAGAGGGAACCTGATGAGAAGGTAGAGACCTTCAAAGCATGGTTCGTAGGCATGAGCTACACACCGAAGAGAAGACATCGATTGCGATGTGGCTTGCTTTTCAGTGATCATGCTTAAACCCATCAGAATATTGCTAACCCTAGCTACACAATTTGACTATGGCATCTTCAAGATGTGAGTCAAGATTGTATTCCTGTGTCAATACCTCTTTGAGGATAATCACATGAAGTAGCCCCAGGGCTTCATGGTTGAGGAATGCAAGATGTGTTGGCTAAAGAACTCCATCTTTGGACTCAAATAAGCTTATTGTCGTTGGAACATAAGATTTGATGAAATTATAATTGTTATAATTTCAAATAGAATCTTGATGAACCATGTGAAGCTTAGTGGGAGTGCCATTGTGTTCATCGTGCTAAATGTTGATTGTATCCTGATCATTTGGAATGATATAAGGATGATAATAAGTGTTTTATAGACTGGCTATTCCATACCTTGAGATATGATCTCAAGAATACCTCTTAGATCTTAGTTCTGAAGGTGTTCAGAAGCAAAGAAAAGAGGGTATTGGGACTATCACATTTGTAGTACACCTTGGACATATTCCATTCTTGGAAATTCCAAGAAAGGCTTCCTTACCTAAAGATTTGGTACTGATCTATCTAAAGGGATAACACCTCAAAGAGTTGAGGATGTGAATGTTAGAACTGCTTGCACTTGTGCATTAGTTATGAGAAGCTAAGTCTATGCTAGATGTGTACAAAAGCTAGATATCTGCCATGCAGTGGGAGTAGTAAACTGTTACTATTCCTACTATGGAGAGAAAACACTTGATTGCAATAATAACAAAATCTTCAAAGATGACAAGGCTTTAGAGATAGTGATCTCTAAGTCTTATCTTCAAGAGCTTAAGACTTTATAGATAGAGATCTAAAAAGGTCTTAACTGTGGATACCTTGAGAGATAGTGATCTCCCGGAATAAGGATATTCTGATAAGGATTATGGAAACACTGGTTATAATAATTATTGAGCAATAATGTCAAGGACACTATAACTGCTTTGACTAGATTGAGTGTTGGTTGCATTGGATGCAACATTCGCATTGGATGCGAGCACTGTTACTGAGGATATGCAAGTGTCGTAAAAGGACTTGGCGTAGTCTCGCTGGAACAAAATGACTGGTCATCTTACCTAGCTATCCTATGATAGTCACATGAATGTGGGTTTAAATGATTAGCCCATTAATGGCTCTTAGGGCTAGTGGGAGATTGTTGGACATGTTAGCCCACGGCGAGCCATTATGCAATAAATGTTATTGCGAATATCATTACCTGATCTGAAATGAAGAATAAATAATTTGCATAATAGGTCCCTCTGTACAATTAGGGTTATGTACCATGGCTATCTTAATGATTATACAGCTGTTGATTCAATTATTGAATCATAGAGGCTGGTGCTTGGATGAATATCTAAAGAGTTAGATTGAGGACTCATCAAGCACCGTCAAATGATTGTTAAGATGTGATCTCCAGCCTGAGTAGGAGATGGAAATCCTTTCTCACATAGGTTGATATCTGACCGACCTCTTGATGCAGGTCCTCTGCATAGGAATAGTGATTCGGAGGTGTCAGATTAGTTAGGTCAATGGGTTAACTTAACGAGATCGAGATAACCGAAGTCCTATATCGTATGCTGTCACGATACAGGCACACATCCTCTGACCGGAGACAGATGTGTTACTATATGTCTGAGTATGTACATTTGGCAGACCAATAGGTTTATGACCTAATCAAGGTCTATACACCGGCGCGCTAGTGTGCATATATGGGCATATGAGTAATACAATCTCTCAAAGGGATCATACAGGTTCATTACTGAACCAGAAGACATGAGCTCACTCATGAGATATTGGGAAGAATCAAATTCCGTGCACGATCGTCTCGCTTTGGAAGCTTGACTGAATTTATAGATTTGATATATACTTTTGGAAAGTATATGATCAAGACCTAGGTATGATGTATGCTTTTGGAAAGTATATGATCGATACCAAATCCCAATGATCAAATGAGAACTTACTAATAAAACCCTGAAGTAAACAGTATAAAGTTGATCTAATACTTTGGGTTTTTATTCCAGGTCTTCCAGTACGCAGGATGTACAGGTGTTGGGAATACCTGAGGGTGATGTGATCATAAACGATTGTATAACCATGACGCTTCCATTCTTAGGGAGTGATGAAACGGGTCTGGATTTTAGTGACTCCTCTCAGTAGAGAAGTAATCTGATCTTGGTCCAAATGTTGGACATTGATCTGAATGTGATTCAGATGCAATGAGAAGATTAGATTTACGGTCTTGATTTAATCAAGCATCTATGAGAGGCCCAAGATCTGGATTTGAGATGTGATCTCAATATCCAAGTCACTATACGTGGAACAATACAATCGCCATGTCCTTATCTCCAAGTATCTGCGGAGAAAGCACACTATGCTTGAAGGAGTTCAAGAATAATTCCTAAGATGAATTTAGTATACAAGCATTGAGAAAATGGATAATTAAATATGATTTAATTATCATGAATAATATGAATTTGATTCATATTATAAGAAGAGATATCTAAGATAGTTAAATGTGATTTAATTATCAAAGATATGAATAACATGAATATGATTCATGTTATTTGGGCACATGAGAAAAGAGATCCAAGATGATTAAATGTGATTTAATTATCATGGATATGAATAATGTGGATATCACTATCCATATTAATCATATATATTATAAATATGATTTATAATATATAAGAGAGAGAGAAATATTGTAAATAACATTTGTTAATGATTAATATGTGAATTGGATTGACATTAAGTAATTAATTGGAAATGTAATTTACAAATTAGTTTGGGATGTGAATATGATTCACATTTTCTTCAATGGCATGATTGAAATATTCATAAATTAATTTGGAATTAATTTTGTGGATATTATTGCAATAATTGTTACTGCAATTAATTAAGAAATAATAAGATAAATGAAAAGGAGACAAAAATCACCACAAAAAACAAAGGTGGCGTCACCCATGACTTGGTCATAGGTGACGCCTCCTATGTTTTAGGAGATTTGTTGTCTTCTCTTTTTTGTTATCATATTATCTCTTAATATATTAATTTATGTTAATTAAATTGTGTTGATAATAATTCAACATATATTTAATTTAATATAAATTAATTTTGTTGGTTTTAAGCCAACAACAATCATAGCCATTGATTTTACATAGACCAAGCATGGTTGTTGGATCTATGTATCCCATGAATTGAGATCCATTGGATCCTAAACTAATATATAAGGAGGGCTAGCCTAGCCTTTCAACACGACACAAGGAAGAATTGTACACGCCTACAACTCTCTCTCTCTCTCTCTCTCATTCTCGCCTAGTCTCTCTCTTTCTCTATTCAAAGTGGCCGTCCACTTTATGCATTGAGAAGGAGAGTCTCTCGCCTTCGCCTTCGACGACTCGAGGATCTCCTTCTTCTTTTGAGTTGCTTACTCTAAAGGAAGACGACAGATTTCGCTTGACGAAATCAGGGTATCCATTGCTTGGATCTTCATCGAGGATTGCGGGAGGAACATGACTCATCATCGTGCACGTAAGTGCGTTCTTCGTGGATCGGACTTGAGACAGGAGGATCTCTTGTTTGGGATCTCGCGATCACAACCACTCTTCAAGAGGTATTCCTTATACTTTGTGGTTTGATGAAACAATCCGAGAAGTGTTCTCGTGATCATGTGGTTTCATCGTTTGATTTAAAAATTTTAAATTTCCGTTGCATCTTGCGACTAGTGCGACTAGTCGCCCCGATCGTATGAGATACGATCGTCACACTTCCGTGATGCGCTTGAGGATTCTTTGTATCCTTCACATTTGTTTCCTGACTAAAACAATATGACACAATCAACTCAAGGTGTTTCGGGTTTTTCAACAATATATTAAATAAATAGCTATAAAATAAGTATTAAATCAAATATGTATTATAAAAATAAAATAAAAATATAGAGTAATTATTATTATAATACAACAGTACGCTTCCTATTTTAAAAAATAATAGCAATCTTATATTTTCATAAATAAAAAACAAATACAAGAATACATACAAGTTTCCAAAATACGTAAACAATACAAATTCAAAAATTCTATAAAAACTATACACAACCTAATTTTACTATATTCTAAATTATAATTTAAAAGAAACTTAAAATTAATTCTTAAAATCTTCAACATTGAAATATTCAGCAGAACTTCTAAAAATCATAACTAATTCATAAAAAATCCTCAAAATACATACAATATTTTGTTTTAAAGGTATTTTTCTATTTTATAGTATAAAAATAAAATCCATTACTTTTCCCAAGATTTAATATATTGAAAATACAAAAGACCTTATAATTTTACTAATTCATCTTGTTTTCACTTTAAAAACCATTTGAAAATCGAAAACTAAGATTAAAATTTACCAAAAAAATCCCTAAAATTAGTAAAAAATTAAAAAACAAATACATTAAAAGATAAAACCAAATATAAAAATATAAAACTAATACTTATACTTATTTACATATTGGTATATGATTAATATAGGGACTGGTATACTACTCCTAACAAGGCTAGAACAATAATCATTGCGATGATCGAGTACTCAATAGATCAACAATCAACCTACACCATAGATAAAGCAATCACGGTTTGTGAGTAAAAATTTATTAGAACTCTTCCACAGATGTATAGGTGTAATAAGTAAGTGTGTCGAACATAGGGAAGCAAATAGGGATAGATAATTAAAAGCGATTATTACTCTTTAATAATAAACATTTTAAATTTTATCTTTTCTTACTTTTATATTTTTGTTTTTAACAGTTTTGTGGGTTTTTAAATTATATTCTAATTTGAATGATTTTTAAATATTTTACATTTTTATGTTTTTCATTTTGTAAATTTGTAATTTCTTTTTGGATTTTTAAATTAGGGTAAAAAACAATATATAAATAATACTGATAATATATAAAATGTAGATAATAATATAGAAAACATATTTTTGGATTTTCAAATAGGTCTAATAAAGTCAAAATATAGGAAAAAATTAGTTGGTTTTTTATATTGTTCTCTATTTTTGATATTTTTAGGATATGTTTCTAATTTTTATGGATTGGTAAAGTTAGAAAAAGTTAAAATATGGAATATGTTAAATATTGCAACTTGTTTAGGGTTTTAAATTTTGTATAAGTCCAGTCCCAAAACTATTTTTAATATAATATATAAACAAAATTCATAAAAAAGGGATATTTACTCCCATAACCTTGAGTAATTTCGTAATTACAATTATAGCCTTGCATAATCATGAATTACACCCAAGACCCTCAATAGTGCTGAACTCTTACATAGCACACCCCTGTGTTAACTTCCCGCAAATTTCCCATTATTTATTATGGAAACCGTCATATATTTACATTTTAACCTTTAAGTTCCCATTATCAACATTTTCATTCCCCATCTCATCCTCCAACACCCATCTCCTCCTCCCCCACCCCCTACCACCTCCTGCTCCCTTTCCTCCCCCCATTGGCCACCTTCTCTCCCCCTTCCCCACTTCCCGACTACCTCCTCTCATTTCTCCTCCAGCACCCACCACCTCCTCCCCTTCCCCCCCTTCGCTGACCACCGCCTCCACTCCTTCCTCCTCCAGCACCCACCTACTCCTCCCCTTCCTCCCCCCGCTGACCACCTCGTCCTTCCCTTCCTCCTCTAACACCCACTTCCTCCTCCCTTTCCCCACTTCCAGTTTTATAGGTGGTGGTTTTGATTTTCTCATTTAGCATGTGTATACGAGGAGGGGCTCCACTTCAAGGGCTCCCATGGGTTGTTGTTCTGGAACTCACAATTAATGGAGATTCAAGGGAGTCCAAGGTTGGCCTCAAGCTTGGAGGCTTGCTTGGTCGACAAACGATCGAGATCCATTAGTCTCGCACAATGGAGATTTACTGGAAGATAAGGATCAAATGTTGGTTCTCCTCCATGATGTCGATGACCACCTTGTTGCAGAACATGGAATAGCGTCGAAGGTTCTGGATATAACTCGAAACACCATTATTAATAAGGCCCAGTTCTGATGGCCTCTATTATGGTGATTTGGAACTTTGGAGAATGGCAGTGCTCATTGAGCATGGCTCCAGTGAGATGGACTCCTGAAGATGTTATACATTTAGTGAATCGAATGGCCAATTGATGGAAAGGGAGGAGGAGGTGGTCGACGTGGTGGTATAGGTGGTGGGGGGGGGCTGGGGCTGGAGGAGGAAGAAGGGGACGCGAGGTGGTCGGTGATGGTGGGGAGAGATGGAGGAGGAAGAAGGGGAGGAGTGAGATGGAGGAGGATGAAGGGGAGGGGAAGGTGGTAGGCGGTGGTGGCACGAGCTGTAGGAGGAAGAAGGGGAAGGGGAGTTAGTTTGCGGTGGTGGGCTGAGATGGAGGAAGAAGAAGGGGAGGGGGCGAGCTAGAGGAGAAAGAAGGGTAGTGGGAGGCGTTTAGTGGGGTGGTGCGAGCTGGAGGAGGAAGAAGAGGGAGGCATATAGTAGGGGGAGGGAGGCAACCTAGAGAAGGAGGGCAGAGGGAGGAGGCGGAGGGGCGGGAGGGCAGGGGAAGACATCAGGTGTTGGAGAAGGAAGGGGGAGGGGGTTAGAAGTTTTTCTAAAATATTTCTAATAACCATTGGTTAGAACATGGATTAGATTAACCCAATTATATGGTTTGGTTAATGGGAAAACTAACGGAGGGTTATGAGTGTGAGACAGAGTGATTATCCAGGGTTTCTCATATAATTCATGATTACTTGAGGTTATGAGTGTAATTATGAAATTACAAGGCTATGGATGTAAATATCCTTAAATATAATGACATCTTTTGATTTTTTATATAATATTTGCTATTTTTATGACCTAAGATTTTTACATTTTATATTTTGTATTTTCAGTAATTTTTGGATATGTGATAAAATATAATATAAGCTATCTAATAGTTTTTTTTGGAATTTTTGGTGCTATAGTTGCATTTTTTATGGATTTTATATTTCTAAATAGGGAAATTAGACTTGTTTTTATATTTAGAAAAGGAAAATATAATTAAATGCCAAATAAAATTTATGCGTGCAAAATCTTAGTTCCAGGCATCTACTGTATTTTTCCTATAATTTCGGCATAAAAGAAACATTTGATACAAATATAATATATAAAATAAAACTACACAACAAAATAAGGAAATATATGTAATATTTAAAAACTAAACATGTATTTTATAACATGTACTAAAAATGTAAGCGATGCACCGTAAAATATCCAAATGCCTCACGTAGAGAACCACGTGAGGTTACATGGAGAAGGATCTAATTGTAAATACTAGAAGGTTTAGGGGTCCAAATACAAAATAACTTAAAATTTTTACATGTTGTTTAATATTTACAAGACTTGAAAATAAATAAACAAGCAGTGAGGGCTGCATGCAATATGCCCTCCATGTGCGTGGATCCAACAACCGATTTGTACCCAGTTAAGTTGATTGTATTGTCTAGAGAGCACATTGCTTTAACTCGATCCAATGGTCCAAATTAGAATTAGGATGTGCTCCTGATCTATTGGTTGAGAGGAGGTCTGGATGAAAAGGGAAGAAGACTTGTAGGTATATGATTAGTCGAGGGACCAGTATATTTCTCCTAATAAGGCTGGAACAGTAATCACTGCAATGAGCGGGTACCCAATCGATCAACAATCAATCCAAAATATAATAATGCAATTACAATGTCTGAGCTAAAATTTGTTATAACTCTACCACATAAGTATAGATGTAAGCACTAAGAGGGTCAAACACATGGAAGTAAATAGGGATAGATAATTACTATTAATTATTACTAAATAATAATATTTTAATATTTTATCTTTTCTTCTTTTTCGATTTGGTTTTTAATTTTTTGTAGGTGTTAATTATATTCAATATTTTATTACTTTTAAATACTTTTTTATTTTTTCTATTTTTTATTTTGTAAATTTTAATTCCTTTATGGATTTTTAAAAGAAGGTAAATAATAATATATAAATAATATAGAAATAATATGAAATATAGATAATGTATAAATAACAATAGATAAAATCTTTTTGGTTTTTTAAATAAGTCAAATAAATTCAAAAGAAAGGAAATAAAATATTTTTTTTTAGTTTCGATATTTTTATCTGTTTGTGGAAATTTTTAGGATAGTTTTCTAATTGTTATGGACTGGTAAAGACAGAAAAAATTCAAAATAGTGAATATGTTAAATATTGCAAATTTTTTTGGGTTTTAAAAATAGGTATAAGTCCAAACCCAAAACTATTTTTAATATATATAATAAACAAAATTCGGAAATAGAAAGATATCGTTTTGGATTTATATAGAATATATTTGTTAGTTTTATGAGATTCTTAAGGTTTTTAGATGTTTTGGTTTTATATTTGTATTTTTTAGTTATTTGTTATGTGTGATAAATATAATATAAACTATCGATAATTTTTTTGGAATTTTTGTATACTTGAATTTTTATGTATTTTAATTAATAAACAAGGAAATTATACTTATTCTTGTATTTTACAATAGGAAAATAGAATTAAATACCAAATAAAATTTATGCGTGCAAGATATATGTTCCGAGCATCTACATTAATTTTCTTATATTTTTGGCATAAAAGAAACATTTAATACAAATATAATACATTAAATAAAACTACACAATAAAATAAGGGCCTATTTGTAGTATTTAGAAACCAAACATACATTTTATTATAGGTCCTAAAAATGTAGGTTGTGCCCCACAAAATTTCCAAACGCTTCACGTGGAGAACCACATGAGGTGACCTGACTAAGGAACTGATTCTAAATACTAGAAGGTTTAGGGGTCCAGATGCAAAATACCTTAAATATTTTACACGTATTCACATGACTAGAAAATAAGCATTGTAGCAGATAGGGGTGCATGTAATATACTCTCCACCTGTATGGATGCAACGATCAATGTATGCCTACTTAAGTTGATCGTGTGGTCTAGAGAGCGCACCACTTCGCCTCGATCTGATGGTCCAAACTAGAATTGGGTCATGCTCCTGATCTGAAGGCTGGGACGAGGTCTGGAAGAATAGGGAAGAAGACATATAGATATATGATTAAGTGAGTAACCAGTCTGCTGCTTCTAATAAGGTTGGAATAGTAATCGTTGCAACAACCGAGTACTAATCGATTAACAATCAACCCACAATATAGATAAAGCAATCATGGTGTGTGAGTTAAAATTTGTTATAACTCTTCCACATATGTATAGTTGTATATAGCAAGAGTGTCGAATACTGGAAAGCAAATAGGGAGAGAAAATTATTATTATTTTTTTATTAATAATATTTTTTGGGATTTTATATTTTCTTATTTTTTTTGTTTTGGTTTTAAATTATTTTCTTTTTGAGTTTTTAATCTTGCAAACATTTTTTTTGAATTTTAAATAAGGTAAATAATAATATAAGTAATATATAATATATAGATAATAATATAGATAAAATATTTTTGGATTTTTAAATAATTTAAAATAAGTTAAAATAAAGAAAAAATTGGGGAGGGGTTGATATTTTTTATATTTTTCTAATTTTTTAGGATTTGGAAAGTTAGAAAAAATCAAAACAATGAATATGTTAAATTGTGCAACTTATTTAGGGTTTTAACATATGTATAAGTCTAAACCCTAAAATAGTTTTAATGTATAATACATATAATAAAAAAATCAGAAATAGAAGATATCTTTTCATATTTTTATAAATAATTGCTAGTTTTTAGGAGCTTTTTAGGGTTTTTAAATTTTTAGGATTTATATATTGTATTTTTTAGTGAATTTGGGTGATGTTATAAAATATAATATAAACTATCTAATATAATAATTTTTAGTGATTTTTAAGGATTTTTAACTACTAAACATGGAAATTAGACTTGTTTTATAATTTTAAAATAGGAAAATTGAGTGAAATGCTAAATAATAATTGTGCATGCACGATCTATGTTCCAGACATCAACCCTAATTTTCTTATAATTTTGACATAAAATAAATGTTTAGTACAAATATAATACACAAAATAAAAGTACAAAGTAAAATAAGGACTTATTTGCAGTAGTCAGAAACTAGACATGCATTTCATAATAGATCCAAAAAACATAGGGGTGCCACGTAATGTATCAAAATGCCTCACATGAGAGCCATGTGAGGTGACCTAGCAAAGGACCCAACTACAAATACTAGAAGGTTTTAGGTTCTAGATGTAAAATAACTTAAACATTTTACATGTTATTTAATATTTACCAGACATAAAGATAAGTACAAAAGTGGAGGGGTGCGTGTAATATAGCCTCCACATGTGCAGATCCAACAGTCGATGTGCGCCCGCTTAAGTTGATCACATGGTCCAAAGAGCACACCGCTTCACATATTTTCATAAATAATTTGCAATAATTATTTGATGATATTTTGTTGACAAAAGATTGCATGAATTAAGATTTAATGTAATAAGATTGCATTAGGATTGGAGAGATATTTCTCTCTCAAATTAAGGGTGGTTGTCCACCTTGATTAAAAGGGAAGTATGCTTTCTCCTTTCCCTTTTAATGGAAGGTAGAGGCTTACTCCTATTCCATTCATGCAAATCTTGATTTAATTGAAATTAAATATGTTAAGATTATTTGCAACATATTTATTTCCTTTTAAATAAAAATAATTGTTGCTACTTTTTTTGCATTAAAATCTCAGCCATGAATTAGGAGTGCACCTCCACCATCCAATTTAGTGTAAAAGAAAGGGTAGACCTAGCTTTTTTTACATAAATAAATACAATTACAAGAGCAATAAACTCTTCTCTCTATCTCTCATGCACGTCCATAGAATTCCTCTCTCAAACCCTAGTGTTCATCCACTTTAGGGTTGTTGAGAGCATCGTCGTTTTCACAATGCCATTGTGCTACCTGAATAGCTGCTCGTTAATCTCTGCCTTCTTTAGTACATATTGCTCGTGAGGAAGGACATGGATTGCATGAGACAACATCAGGAGACTCCATGCTCGTATCATCAACTCGTATTGTGGGAGCTTCGCGTGTCATCTACGTATCCGCAAGTTCTTCTACATCGGATCAGACTTGAGATAGCAGAATCTCTTACTTTAGAGATTATCAATCACGATCACGCTTCAAGAGGTATACATTTGAATCATTTCTGAAATGATTTGAGAAGTGCTCTCATATCATGCGGTTTCATCTATTTGAGAAGTGCTCAGTTGAGAAGTGATCTGATCTTGGTCTAAATGTTGGACATTGATCTGAACGTGATTCAGATGTAATGAAAAAATAAGATTCGCAGTCTTGATTTAATCAAGGATCTATGAGTGGTCCGTAAGATCTGTATTTGAGATGTGATCTCAATATCCAAGACACTATATGTGTAACAATACATTCGCCTTGTCCATATCTCCAAGTATCCATGGAGAAAGCACATTATCCTTTAAAGAGATCAAGGATAATTTCATTGTTCATATATGTATCCGAGCATTGAGAAAATGGATAATTGAATGTGATTTAATTATCATGAATAATATGAATTTGATTCATATTATGAAGAGAGTTATCTTAGATAATTAAATGTTATTTGATTATCAAATATGTAAATAATGTGAATGTGATTCATATGATTTGGGCACATGAGAATAGAGATCCAAGATGAATAAATTTGATTTAATTACCATGGATATGAATAATGTGGATAGCACTATCCATATTAATCATATATATTATAAATGTTATTTATATTATATTAGAGAGAGCTATTTGTAATTTACATTTGTCAATTAAATGTTGATGTGAATTGGATTCACATTCGAAAATTAATTAAAAATGTAATTCACATTTTATTTTGGGTTGTGAATGTGACTCACAAATTTCCAATGTCATGATTGCAATGTTCACAAAATAAATTGGATTTATTTTTGTGAAATAAATTTGCAATAAAAGGTTGTTGCGAAATATCGGAGATGCACATGGGATATGGATTCTCATGAATTTGGAAGGAGCCCCCTTGCCATATAAAGAGGGTGGACGACCACCCTCTCCTTATGGAATGTCTGGGTCGTCCCCCTTGTTCTTATGAAAGGAGGATTGCCTCCTTCCTATTTCTCCTATGAAGATTGATTTAATATAAATAAAATTATATTCAATATATATTTGATTTTATTAAATTAATTGTTGTTGAAATTTACAACAAAATCATGGCCATTAAAGAAGTACAAATCAATGTGAGTCATTGGATTTGTGTTGTACATGGATTGAGATCCATGGATCCCAAAATATTATAGAAGGAGAGGCACCTCTTGCTCTTCTTGGTTACACCACACAAGTTGTGAACAACAACTTCTCTCTCTCTCTCTCTCATTCTCTACAAGTCCTCTCTCTCTCTCATTGTGGTCGTCCACCATGGAAGCTCTAGAGAGTCCATCACCGCAGCGTCGCTGTTATCCTGCTGGACTGTTTGCTCGTGGATCTCTGTCTCCTTCGGTGCGCCTCGCTCATAAAGAAGACATCAAAACTTGTGTGACGAGATCAGGAGATTTGTCGCTTGGATCATCAACATGGATTGCGAGAAGCACGCATTTCATCGACGCGCTCGCAAGCGTCTCCCGTCAGATTGGACTTGAGACAGGAGATCTCTTCGTTTAGAGACTCGATCGCAACCACGCTTCAAGAGGCAACCCTAATACTTGTTTGTGGTTTAGATGAAATGATCTGACAATTCTTCTTGGATCATGTGGTTTCATGCATGAAATTTTTATAAAATTCCACTGCCTCGAGCAACTAGTTCGACTAGTCGCTCCTGATCGCATATGATATGATCCTCACTCTTCTGTGATGTGCTTAAGGATCTTAACATATCCTTCAAGTGGTATTATATCCCTAGGTTGGAGGTTTTGAATACAATCCATAAACGTAGGAATACTTGGGTTCGTAAGGGTTTGCAAAAGTTTTATCGTATTTCATTCATACAACCCTATTTTGTGATATTTTTTGGCTCTGTTTAAATTGTTTAAACACGAAATTATCAATTGCATTATGTTCCCATTAAATAAGGGAAATTGTGAGATTTGAGTTTACGTGATTTGGATTCAGTTTGCTCAAGTTATGGTCATTTTAGTGAACATGTATCCACTGTTTCGGGGACTGCGAATCTTGACGTAATTAAGGAGTTAATTACTAATTTGAAACGCCTAGAAATGTATCACTTAGGTTCTGTTGTACATAAAATTAGCAAACTTTGGAAACTTATTTTGCTTAATTTGGATTTAAATTTATTGAGATAGGCTAATTTTAGTAAGTGAGGGTCACTGCTGGAAATTACTTTCCTAATCAAGAACCTTGTAATTGTAATTTAATAAATTAATGAAATTAAATGGTTTAATTTCCTGAATTAATCATGGATAAATATTTGTGAAATATTTGATGATGATTATTTTCTAAATGATGTTGCCTAAATAAATAATTGATTAGATATGATCTAGATCACAATTGGTTACTCAATTTACTTTCTAACAAACAAAGTTGCTTCAATAGGATTGGGGATTTGTTTAGCAAATCTCCTTATAATGTTAATAAAAAATGTTTTGATTATTATTATATGGCGTAATTTCAATTGAAAAACTGATGATCATCTCAAGTACAAAGTGATCTATTTTACATTATCCTTTCCTGAGGTAGATACAGTGTCTAGTCGGGGAGCGTTGGGGTAGCAGGTTGCACCGTGTGCGGTTTGTCCCACTCCCGTCAGTACTGGTCATGAGAGGGTAGGGTTGGTATAATGCTTGAGAAATCATGATGTATTTCTAATTATTAAAATTCGAAAAAATATGTATTTGAGAAAATACCATAATTTAAGTAACAATAGAGAATGTTTGTCGGATAATAATTGGATCATTAATTTATTATGATTAGATTAACTGGAATCCAATTAAAATTAAAACACTCTATTATGCATAGAGTTGTATTTCCTTGGAAGAATTAATCGTAATGAATATGATTCATAATGATTAATTAGAATTCGAACATGATATGGAGGAACACATAAGTGACATCCATGGTCTCCCGTCTAGGCAAAGGGTTCTGTCGCCGGGGATTGTATGTAGGAGACGCCTATCCGAAGTGACAGTTCCTGTATACAAGCGCATCTGGATCAGGATCTTCGCTTCTCGAAAGACTAAGGACGTATGCGTATTGACCCCAATATCGAGTCCTCATATTATTGGGGCGATATTGGATTACACATAGCGAGTTGTATTCCCGCTGACAGTTGGTTCAATTAATGACAGGTTAACATCACCTTAGAGGTGGTGGGCCCGGGTATTAAAGACCGAATTGGGAAATGCAAGTTGGACTTGCAAGGCGGAATGTGTTCCCGCTCCTTTTTATCCGAGTTATAGTTTCTAATATTATTGGGATGTGACAAAGATAAGGAAGCAGATCCCAGATCTTGCTTGAGATATAATGGTAAGTATATCTCCTACATTGAAAGTGATTAAGGGAATAAACTTTCAGTGTTGACAAGGCAAGACAACTTTGATATAAAAAAATTTCTAAATCAAAGTAAAATATGTATATAATTTTATATATTTATTTATGCAAATTTTCTTATTTCAGATAATCCTTCATTAAACCCACTCAATATTATACTCAATAATAACCAGTAAATTATTATGGATGGATCAATGATCAAGATATTGGACTTGCAATTGGACACATATTGTATGTGGTTACAATGTGTAAGTTTCTTTATAATATTGAGGAATGATAATTAAGTAGACAATAGGACTACAACCCTAGGGTTTGTATGTCTATATAGTCTTGATCTCATAGAATGTACTTTTGAAGTGACATGTCGATGATGATCGTAATTGTCGAATAATCCTTATAAAATCTAAGAAGATGTATGGCATGCATATGTGCTCTTGACATTTTATCATGAATGACATGGTTCTCTGCATTATGTATAATGGTGGCTCTATAAGAGATGATGTACTCAAAAAAATTTGAGTACCTACCTGAACCAATGTTTTAAAAGTATAGATGGACATAGATACGATGAGTGTTATCATTCTACTATTTATACTCTGGTCATTCATGAAGCTTCATAATATTCATATTGTATGAATTAAATGAAGAACGTATAAATGTTGAAATACTCTTATATTGAAATCATTTGAATTCGACATAAGAGATCCTTCTCTTAAGCAATGGTTGTTTATAGATGAAGGGAGTGCAGTGGAATCATGGGTCGGACCCAAGAAAGAAGGAAAGTCAAAGCTATGATTATACTTCTGTGACTTCCACATGACATCCAAAGAGTTCGATGAATTCCAATACTGTAAAAAGTCGATGTATTGATAGTGTGACTATCTAGTCTATCTAGGATCCTTAGAGAGGGACCCAGATAGTACATCGGGACAATCTATATCTACATTTAATCATTGAAATTGACTTTCTTATTTGATAAGATCGAAGTCTAATAATTGTATCTCATTTTTCTAATAACACTTGCAATTGGTTGCATATGTATTAGAAGGCCAGGAAATTTGATCTTAAGGTTTAATAGTCCTCCACATGGATATCGCTGCAACTGTTGCACCAATCTCTATTGGATAGATAGATTTCATATTGTCAGTGGGAGAGCCGTTAGTCTTAGAGAATGTCCTCTAAGACCTAAATATTAGAATACACTCATTGTTTATTTCTAAATTTTGTAAATAAATATGAATTCTATAATAGACCTATCGTAAAGAGTTATTATGGATATCTTTCAGATGGTAATATAACATCTAGAGGACTCTACTAAATTAGAAAATTAAGAATGGTTCATTAACATTTCTAATATTGAAATTTAAACCTTTAAAGCTCAACAGTACGATGAAGATCATTTGATAATGATCTGTCAATGAGTCTTGGACATAACTCTATTGATGAGATCAATAGATAAGTGAGAAATGAAACTTTAGAGTTTCTGAAATTTCAAATCTTACATACTTGTGAATATTGCATTCAAAAGTAGAAATGTCCAATGCATCCTTCTCTGGGAATGGTGTTAGATGCCGAGGTATTCAAGATCTCATACATATTGATGAATGTGGATCAACTATATCAATGTAAACATTAATGATATGTGATATCATTCAATGATTATTTGTGATATGAGATTTCTTCCCTTCATCTAAGAAAGCTTTGAAATGTTCAAAGATTTCATAATTTTGATTTAGAACCAAAGTTTGAAGGAAGACGAAATGGATTTGATATAACCTAGGTAGAAAGTACCTATTAGATGAATTCAAGGAATACCTTATAGAGAAAGGAATATCATTCCTATCTCAATCCTCCTAATACACCTAAACTTAAGAGAGTTTTAGAGAGATACAATTGTGCCATGTGTGACATGATTTGATCAATGATGAATATAAGCATAATTACCTCTTAGTTTCCAGGGTATATATGTAGTAGAGACTACAATATATATCCTTAAAAAGGTTTCATTCAAATTTGCTGTATTCTAGCATAAGAGAGTGCCACTTCATTAGGAGAATAAAGGATTGGTATTGGATACCTACTTCATGACCTTGAGATTCTTAAAAGATTTCATATCTGAGAATGTGAGTCTTAGAGGATGACTCTCTA